>QRDG01001943.1:0-439617 GCA_012064385.1 Puccinellia tenuiflora
ATGGAGTTAGGGTATCGTGCGGTGCGTGGCAACGCCTCGTCCCTAAGTTTCCGGCCGAATTATTTGACCAGGCTGTTCCACCACCGAATTAAATAGCATATCCCTTATTTTTAGTAACAAAATATTTCGTTTTTAATGCTTTCCATATAAATATACAAAGCAAACGTCACGTCATCTTTTTGTATTGGAAGAGAGTATATGTCCCGTGCACGACACGGCGGTACTCGATGCCTCCTCGCTTACGGTACGTGACAGCTTGCGTTACACGGTTAATTTACTTTTTTTCTGAGATTTGTTATGTGTTATATGTACTACAGTAAAAATGTATATATGTGTTGCTGGCCCGCTTACTGTACGTGACAGTTTGAACTCGACACGGTCATCTTGGAACAAGTACGTATGGGTCGATAGCCAGCGTGTGTTACGTGAGAGTTTTCCCTTTTCTTTTTAAAGGTGTGTTCCTATGTGGAAAGAGAAACGAAAAAATGCGGGGAGTATGCAAAAACACACGCATAAGTCAAATATTACAAAGAAACGATGAAAGGTTGTAAAATGTAATAATAGTCTAATTTTATAGGCTCTCATATTACTCACGCAGAAACACATGTATAAGTCTAATTTTTAAAGGGGTATCTATGTGGAAAGAGAACCACAAAATTGCGGGGAGTATATAGATAGAGCTATAAGACTGGTCGTAGTGGTGACTAACATAGACTAGTGTCATATAGTGTCGTAGTATAACACTAGTCTATGTTATAGCTCGATAATGCAAAGTAACTCGTTTTACCGTCATGGGGGCTATGTGGTGGTAAACATAATATGTTAATGTCATGATATCTTTTCTCATTTAATACAATATATCATGTTGATGAGTTGGCATTCAGTATAATTATACCGTATTCTACAACCCGCACCAACGACGTTGTTATAAAAGCTACCCACTAACATCCCACTCAATGACACATGGGTCCAATATGCCCTCTTGGTGGGGACAAAAGACTAGGTGGTGTATGGCCATGTCAACCATCTATGAGAGCTGCTCCCATTAATGTTTACTCTATCTACTCTTTGTGTTATCTTTTGCCATGAAGGAAAATTCATATTTGCAACAATTTTTGGCAGTTTTTCAAAGCTTTGAAATAAGTATGATGCTAGTTAACATTTCCATGTGTTGTATTTGTTTCTAGTTCAGTCGAGATATTTGATTACGCATATGGTGTCATTATGTTCTCTTCCGTGTTTGCATGGATTTTTTTTTCAGAATTGCTTGAATTTAAAGAATTTTTTTCAAAACTCCGTCACGGGTATGATGTTGGTCGCCATTTCGTATCGTTCAAAATTAGTCGATAACACTGCTAAAAGGTCGTGATCGCTAACTTTGAACCTCGCCTTTCATGGCCTCCTCAAGCGCTTGTATGCTTTCAACAAGAGTTCATGAGTCATCTCGCCTCTTTCGTGGATGACAACCTTGTTGCCCCTTCCTCACCTTCTTGCGCCCCGCGACCCTTGTGACGTTTTCATGGTGGCGTGCACAAGTCGGGTGGCATTCTGCAGCCAGCCGTCGAGTCCCTAATGTCTTCAATGGTTGTTCAAAACAGCTCTGATAGCAAGTACTACCTCTGTCCCAAACAGCTCGCTAAAACGTCTTATAATATGGAACAAAGAGAGTATAAACGAAAGGAAAAGAGGACTATTTCGTGCGGGATGAACTCAAGTGAAAATACGGCCTTCCCACAACCGGAGTCCAAGCATCGAAAGAGCATGCACGAACTGAAATTGGACGGCTAAACATCATGCGTGAGAGCGTGAGCATGCCTCATTTTTCACAACAAAGTTATGTGCTTCACAAGGAAAATCTTGTTTATCTTTACAAAGGAAAATAAACCCAGCAAAGTTTACAACGCGTAACGCCAGGGTGGAAACCCGCAGCGTGCGCCATGCATGCTAGGAGGCTGTGAGACAGTGCCCCGGTGGTCCCACTTGTCATTGACTAGGGAAAGTGGATATCCGTGGATCTGATACCCGACCGAACCAACGCGCTTTGTCTGCCGCGGGTCCCGCTCCTCCTTTCGATCCAACCAGACGAGCCGCACGAAATAGTATGCCTATGAGTCACTGACAATCTGGGACATGCTGGCGGGCACCACAAGGCAGTGATACGTAATAAGAGGAAAAAGGACATTTCAGAATTCAAACATGATGGCGTAAAGCAGACGTACTCTCGCCGTTAGCCCGATCCGACAGAGTGTCCGCCTATTGGGTGAGGTTTTGGAAAATTACGTCTTTATTATTTTCCTGGCCTTTTTCCTTGGATGCAAATATTCGCACCCCGAGAAAATTTCGCGAATCAGATTGGGTTCGGCCGTTCGGGTATGCGTCACCGATGTTGGTGCATTTATATGCGGGCTTTCCAAACCTACTTCGTCTTCGCTGTTTGTGCGGTATAATGAGATGGCGATGAAGATTTTAATACCTCCATCCATACTTGGTTAGGTATTTTTCAAAGAATATAGAGCAGCTCTGGTATACTACCTGAAAAAAAATCTAACTCCAAAAAAGAATTAGTATTATTTTTGGAGCAGCTCTAAGGAAAGAGCATATCGGCCCGAACCACAAAATTCAGTGTGATGTCCCAAAGAAAATGAGCCGAGTCGATCCTACATATTGATTCGTCGGAGAAAAAATGGGGTAACCCTAAATGCTCCCCGGGGTCGGTTTTCACGTGTGGATTTGTGGTAAATTGTATCCTCCTCACCACCGCCCTACATCCTTTCTAGCTCCAAACACCCCCTTCACCACCACCACTCTGTCACTGGATCCGGGTAGTCAGTCGTGTGATCAGAAAATAAGGAGATAGTCAGTTGGCACTTTTCACACAAGAACTGCTTGCTTTTCGTATTAAGCACGGGAGTCATAAGGAAAGACCTCTGAGTAGCTTTCGTATTAAGCACGGGAGTCATAAGCACAGGAGTCATAAGGAAAGTCCTAGAGAGACATTTGGGCTCCTCGGAGGTGGAAAGGTGATCCAATCGTGCACACATTCGTAGAAAGAGGCAAAATCTGATCTCTGTGTACCTTGTGCACCGTGACGGTAGCTCTGTGTACCTTGTGTACCGTCGGCTGTGGATAAGGCATCATCCCTCGAGCCACAATCATGTTCGCCTTCTTTGGTCATCCCGGAACCCTTTATCGACACTGTCGTTGTCGAGCCGGTCCCCGCGAAAGCATCGCTGCTGCCGAGAGCGTGCTAGGAGGACACGGTTGCAAGGTGCCCTGCTCCTTGGGCGATGTTGTTTCCCCCACACATCATTTTCGCTGCAGTAGCGGAAGGATTGGGCAGAGTGGCAGGGAAGCCGACCGAGGGAGGCACTGAAGGTCGGAGAGGCTGCGATTAGGGCGGTTGCAAGCTGGAATCCGACCGTTGGCGGTAACGAGTGTTCCATGGCGGCGAATTGGTGCAGCGACGTTGCTAGAAGGGGCTGGCCGAAGAGATGGACCGTGACAGTAACACTTGAGGGAAAATAACGGAGATGGGATGTCCCTCCATGGGTACCCGAAACATGTAGAAGGATACACGGTATATTAGGGATTTCGCGGCTCATTTTCCGCATCCTCGATTCTTTTTTTTTTTCTTGATCGGGGCGATCACAATATATGCGGGGGTTATTTTCTCACCCCAAAACTTTAGGTGTTAGAATATCGTTATCTTTTCCAGGATGTGCGAGAAATGCTCTAGAGTACTTTTAGTATCTCAAAATTTACGAAGTATTCTAGACTTGGTGCTGCATCCGTGTTCGTGTTGCATCCACACGGAGGTGTTGGTCCCGACACATGACCTTGTATCTTTGTTTCGTCCGCAATGGGGATTGGTGAGAGAACGCTTAAACCACGATTCTGTTCTGCCACGGTGTAGAGAGAGAGACGGCCATGCTGCTTTGGGCATGCACTGCGCGGTCGTTGAGCTGGTTCTCCGCTCCGCAGTAGAAAAACCGTAGTGGCCTGGCGAGATGCTTTCACGGATAGTTTTTACCTTTTACTGTACGTTGGAACCAGCGGTGGCCAATCAGGCTCCACGCGTGACGCGCGCGCGCCAGTGGGCCCACCGGCAGCTGCTCCAAAGGTGGGAAGAGAGATGCAGCGGTGGCCAATCAGGCTCCACGCGTGACGCGCATGCCGTGGTCATCAGCTCCGAGTAAAGGTGGGTGGGTTGTGAACGTTTTTACCGTGACCGATGTGAGTAACTTTTGTATGTACACCGGCTCCTCCTACCATTTTCGTACACGACCACACACTTGCACACCCACTCTCACTGTCACCGGCAGCTGCAGAACCAGATCCAGCTAGGCAGCTGGCAGCTCAGACAGTGGCCTCCCTCTTGGAGTGAGTGAACGAGTGAGTCGGGGGTTACGCTGCATCTCCACGCACTGGGCCCACATGCATAGAGCGTCCTGGAAATACTACTCCCAGTATTGTCTTTATGTGTGGTGTAAATACTAGTAGTACGACTTCTTTGTTCTTTTATACTACTATATAATTTTATTCGATATAAACAAAAGTAAAAGGTGACTATTTCGTGCGGCATGAACTCGTGAACATCCGGCCATCCCACAACCCCGTACTCCACGCATCGAAAGAGCATGCACGGACTAAACATAGACGGCTGCACAACATGCGTGACAGCGTGAGCATGGCAGCATGCCTCACTCACTTGTCGTGAGAGACGTTATTATTATTCGCAACGAAAAACTTGTTTCTCTATTACACAAAGGAAAAAAGAAAACCAGCAAAGTTAGCGAGCGTTGGGCTGATAGAATCCGGAATCCGGCCGTTGGCGGCAGTGAGTGTTCCATGTCGGCGAATTGGTCTCGCGGCGACGCTAGAAGGGGCCGGGCCGGGGAGATCGACGGCGGCAACAACACCTGAGCAGAAAGAACAAAGCTGAAATGTCCCTCCCGCGTGCCAACTTGCGCAGATGGATAAGGGATACCCGAAACATGGGCGGCAATGCCTGACATATTAGGGATTAATTCTGTAGCTAGTTTTCTGTTTTTTTTAATATTTTTCTGGACCGGTCCGATTTGACTATATCTGTGCGGTTTTATTTTTCGTCCCGAACTTGAAGTGTCAAGATTTTCTTTTGAGAAATTTTGGTATCTCGATATTTTTGAAGTATTCTACGGTTGGTGCTGCATCTGTGTGCCTTGTGGTGTTTGCACGCACGCGCGCGGACGTGTTGGTGCCTCGTACAGTTTCGTCGACATGGGGAGGCCGACACAAAGTTTAAACCACGATTTTGCTTCCGACCCCTGGAAATACCATCGTGTTTTTTTATCCGCACAATAGAAAAACCGTCGTGACTAGTGGCTTGGCCTAGTGTGCATCCTACTGTGCTCCAAAGGTGGGAGCGCTGGCCAATCAGGTTCCTCCAGTGACGCGCTGGTGGGCCCCACCAGCATCTTGCCGATCTAGCGCATGCCGCGTCGACGTGGTCAGCCCGTGGCCCCAAAGGTGGGTGGTGAGTAACTTTTTCAGCGTGATGGATGTTGAATGTACGCGACACCTGCTCCTCTCACCACAGACCCACTCTCACCACCAGCTACATAACCAGATCCAGCTAGGCAGGTAGCAGCTCAGTCAGTGTCTCTCGGAGTGAGTGAGGGCCTATGCTATGGCTGCCTCCTCCACGCACTGGGCCCACATGAACACAGCGTCCTGGAAAGGACAACCAGCACGCGGAACACAGCCAAGAGCCAACCCAGGAAGAAAAAAAGAAAAGGCAAAGTAAGCAACGGCGGGTAGTGGTTAATTGCGTGCAAACATTTTCGTCCCGTTTATATATAAAATAAAGGCACACATATTGATACAAATTAACCGGATATCGCCTCCGACACTAGGAATCAACCGGATATCGCCGCAATGCACACGCCGAGTGTCTTTGGAGACGATCCTGCAAGCAAATGACGAGGACAGAGAACAATGACAACTATGTCGACGTATAGGATAGGAGGCTGCCGTGATGTCCTTGAAGGTGGAAAGGTGATCCAATCATGCACACATTAAGAGAAAGAGGCGAAATTTTTACCTCTCGAGAAAAGGTTGTGGACGTCGCGCATTCGCTTCTCCTATCTATCTCTTCCAACTAAGCTGATCACTAGAAAATATGAAATCCTGCAATTGACGTTGACGGTAGCTCTGTGTACCTCGACCGTCGTCGTCGGGCATCGTTCGTCGAGCCTCTATTTTGCATTGATGATTACTCTAAGCAATGATGTTTCAGTATCAAGTACATTCACAGTTTGCTAAATTTTAACTTACTAGACAATTTTGATCATGAAAGAGTAGTATCACCGGTTAAATTTATACTCTACAAGTTTCTATAAAGATATTTAAGTAATCATGGACTAGAAAATGCAATTTAGACATTTGTTAGTTCGTACTCTTTACGGATATTTACGATAAATAATTATAAAATATATAGAGTATGCATTGTGGAAATATAATTCAGCAGACTTTGCAACAAATTACAGTTTAGTATCTTTCAATAAATTCACTACAAACAAAAAACACAACAATTAATATTTATGAATATTTTCAATTATGTGGTTAAACTATTTAAACACATAAAAATATACTAATAATACTATAACATGCTAAAAATAAGATCCAGAGAAATATAAAAGTTTAGTATAAACTGTATTCATTTTGATTAGCCCGAACCAAATTTTGGTTGAACCTCAATTACTTTGTAAACATCTTTGAGCGAGGATCAGATGGAATCGAACCTGAGGGGAGGCTTGATATGGAGAGCAAGCTTGGCACGGGAGTGGCGCCGGTTCGTCTCTCGTCTACAAATCGCGAAATCCAACGGGAAACAACACAAGGGTTTCAAGCCTAAACTACGCACAGATGGGAGTACCAGTACTGCAGTACACATAGTACACGATTTATACCAAGCCACAGAATGACACGAATATTGCCACCGCTTGACTTCCCAACCACGGATCAAGGAACAGTCACACAGTCCCACACTGCAACAAGTACAAAGCCAAGCAGATTTGACGTACCGTTGGGCTGGGGGTGAGGCTGAGGGGTCTCTGGCTTCTTTTGCTTGTTCTCCTGGGGTGGGATCGCAGGGCGGCGCAGGGCGGTTGCGGTACTTGCGAGACCGAACGACCTGGAATCCCATCCTGCAACAGTTGCCATAACAAAATTCCCAATCAGAACGAAATCGCACATAGAACAACGTCACCAACAAAGCCAAAGGAGAACCCACTCCGAGTCGTGGACGACACCCATGGAGTCCACCAACAGAGCGTCCATGGCCTGCAACATATATGCAGAGATTTAAGTGTCAAACCGTAGATCTGGAAAATACTTCAACAGGGAGGAGGGTAGGGTGACATGGTTATGATCATCGGGTCCCACCTGTCGGGCACCTGGTGACCATTACTCGAAGGAATTCATTGGCACGCATATCTAAAGGAAGGCCCAGGCCCAGGTAAAGGGCAGCGCAAGATCCCTTGTTGGGCCAGGTTAGGGTTAGGGTTACGTTTTAGACCTTGTAAACCTACCCGGATACGGACACCCGAGACCCAGCCTACTATAAAGGCTGGGAGGAGCCGCCGGGGAGAGGGGACCCTAGATCGCATCGCTACGATAAGCCCTTACGGCGATATTGTAACATAAACCAGCAAGAGAATACAGATCGTTTACCTCACCGGGGATCCGAACCTCCGGCGATTTCCTGTGTTCCTTGTTAGCCGCCGGTGTCACCCACGTCATGAAGTTCTCGATAAACCCAAGTCCCTCAAGGAGGGGCACTGCCGAGTTGATCCCTCGACAGTTGGCGCCGTCTGTGGGAACCCTCGATGTGGGAATCCAGGCATCTGCGGCCCCTTCACCGACAATCCAAGATCCCGCAGGGTTGGAGGACCCGATCTACTTCGGCTCCCTCTGCTTCACCCCGCACGCGCAGGAGGCGCAGGCGATCTTCAACTCCCTGCGGGGCAGCGTCTCCCTGGCGTTTGGAATCGTGCGACTCCTAGCAGATCGGCACGGTATCCTTTGTTTACCTGACGCCGTTCGAGCAGCAACGACGGATTCATCTTCACCGCCCATCTTGCCTCCGGAACACCCTTCGGACGGCTCCACCAGCGACTCCCCGGAAACGGTTGAGTCCAGATCTTCATCGCCAATCTCGCCTCCGGAACACCCTTCGGACGGCTCCACCAGCGACTCCCCGGAAACGGCTGAGTCCAGATCTTCATCGCCAACTCCCCTCCTGGAGTACCCGCCAAGCGGTCTCATCGACGACCCCCTGGAAACAGCCGGGTCCGAGTGCTCGTCGCTCTATCTCGACGATGCTGTGTACGCCGAGGACGTCACTAGTCCCGTCGAATCCGACGCTGACGAGCACGCCCAGAGCAAAAACCGCTTCCTCGACTCAGTGAAAACCGCCACAACCCGCCCTATCCAAATCTGCATGATTAGCGAGAGGACCGGTGACTCGCAAGGATCACGGGATCCCCGAGAAACCGTCACAATCGGCGAAGCCGCAATGGCCATGATAAAGGCGGCTGTGCAAGACGCAACTCCGCTCGGACCCGACGCAACGAGGGAAGAGCTTATGGTTTACCATCACCTTCTCCACGACCAGGCCAAGCGCTTGAAGAGACGAAGAGCAGAACTTGACGACCGACAGCGCCGCGCACAAGAATCAAGTGAGCGGAGGGCAGCGTTATCGTCCCTTCGCTCCTCCGCTTCAGTGCACACCCCTAGGGAGCGGGGGCACACCCGCCATCGTTCAAGACTCGACGACATGCCCAAGGGGTCTAGACGGGAAACGACTCGAAGCCTCGAGTCCTCCTTCAACACGGTAGACGCAAACGGCTGTGTCCTACCCAAAACACCGCAAGATGCTGCCATGGCGTTGGCGACATATTTGCTCACCACGCAACCTCAAGATGACGATCCGCGAGCAGAACTGCACAGGCAGATGATACGAGGAGTTGGCATGCTCGGAACCGCGTTGCAAGCTGCCGGGCCACCGGCCACAGCGGTAGAACCAGCGCACCCACCGCCCAGACGCGAACGCCATCGAGAAGCCTCACCTCGGTATCACGCCGAGCCTCGGTAGGAGCACCCAACAATGACAGCACGTGACAGGCGCGCGCAGGAAATAGTGGATCGCAACCGCCGAGCACGTGGTGAGGACCGTAGCATGGCTCCACGTGTGGTAGTCGAGCAGAACCACACAAGGCGCGAGGAGAACCGGAGAGTGCCAGACCCGTAGGAAGAGGAAGACGAGCCGTGCGGAGCCAAGTGTTTTATCCGTCGCATACGCGAGTCCCGCATGCCAACAGGGTTCAAGTTGACGTCGGAAACTTCAAAATACGACGGACTGCAAGAGCCAAAAACCTGGATAGAAGATTACCTCACGGCGGTACAATGCCAGGGCGGTACACGGAACACAGCGATGCAGTATCTGCAGCTGCAGCTTACGGGTTCGGCACGTGCATGGCTTAAGAGTCTACCCGCAGACACCATCGGGTCCTGGAACGACTTAGTCACCACGTTCACCCAAAACTTTCAGGGCACGTATAAACGCCCGGCCACGGCGGAAGAGCTCAGAACCTGCGTCCAAGGATCAAGTGAGTCACTGCGCTCCTATATCCAGCGCTGGACAATAATGAAGAACACCGTGGAGGAAATATCAGAGGAAAACGCAGTGGACGCCTTTGCACGAGGATTGCGAAGGCGAGAGCTCAAGGAAGAACTGGGGCGACGGAAGCCGAAGACGGTAGCCCAGCTGATGGATGTCGCTAATGACTGGGCAAACGGTGAGGATTACATGCGCAATGACCGGCCCAGGGGGCACGACGATCGTGACTATCAGCAAGACTCGGGGCGAAGCCGCGGCTACGACCCCAGGAAAAAGAGGAAGTTTCCCAACTTTGACCCGAATGAGCTAGCCGAAATGGTAGCGGCAGGTTTCCACAACGACCGAGAAGGGAATCGCCGCAGGAGAGAATGGCGGCAGCGACAACCTGAGCAGGACGGAGAGCAAATGCTCACAGGTCCATGCCCTTTCCACCCATACAAGGATGAGCATGGCAACATTAGTTCGGGTCATCAACTGAAAGAATGCCGCAAGTTTGAGAAGTTATTAGCGGCATACAGACGGATCCATCAAGCGCGCAGAACAAAGGGTATTCATCAATCCCGGGAGTGATGGTGCAAGATGCACCCGAGGCGCTACCACTCCCCCCGCCGCAACTGGCATCCGTAATCCAGCGGGTACCACCACCTCAGCAATTACTACCACCCCCGGCTGCGGCAGAACCTTTCCCCGCCCCGGTCGGTCATGTAGGAATGATACAAAAGGGACGTCCCTCGAACAGGACCCAAAAGTTGATAACCCGACAGGTCAATCTAGCGGTGTCAGCACCCCCAGCCACTCCTGACTACCTCAATTGGTCCGAGTACAAGATTGCATTCTCAAGAGAGGACCACCCACCCCAGGTGTTGCGACCAGGTCACGCCGCCCTAGTACTCGGAGCCCAAATCGGTGGGTACATCATGAGTAAGGTCTTCATGGACGGGGGAAGCGGCATTAACATCATCTACGCCAGCACACTACGCCGCATGAAGATCTCGCTCGCAGCTAGCCACGTAGACTCTGACACTTCGTTCCACGGAATAGTACCCGGGAAAGCTGTATATCCCTTGGGAAAAATCCATCTGGACGTAGTCTTCGGAGACCCAGCAAACTTCCGCAAAGAGAAAATCGAGTTCGAAGTCGTCGACTAGCCCTCATAGTACCACGCCATCCTGGGCCGCCCGACGTTCGCAAGGTTCATGGCCGTGCCACACTATGCATACCTTTTACTCAAAATGCCAGGACCAAACGGCACAATCACCGTTCGAGGGGACTACCGGACGTCGGACAGCTGCGACAGAGATTTTAGCAAGATCTCCGAGTCGTTCGGGATGCACGAAGAACTCTCACAGTTGAGCTCTTCGACCGATTACAACCTACCACCAGTAACTCAGTCAACGGCACCCGACAGAGAGTTCAACAAGAGCAGCGACACGAGAACTCATCAAGTGCACCCAACAGATCCAACCAAAACGGCTATCATATCCGCCAATCTGCCCTCCGCATAGGAAAGCGCGCTCATCGAGTTCCTCCGTGAGCACTGGGAAATATTCGCTTGGTGTCCTGCGGACATGCCAGGCATCCCCAGAGAACTCGCCGAGCACGCACTTGAGATACGCCCTGAGGCCAGACCTATCAAACAGTCCCTCCGGCGTTTTGCAGAACCAAAGCGCAGAGCCATTGGCGAAGAAATCAACCGGCTCCTCGCAGCCAAGTTTATCCGGGAAATAAAACAAGCCACCTGGGTAGCAAACCCCGTCCTTGTCCCGAAGAAGAACTCGAAAGTGCTACGCATGTGTGTAGACTTCACGGCTCTCAACAAGCATTGTCCCAAGGACCACTTTCCCCTCCCACGCATCGATCAAATCATTGACTCGACCGCGGGATGTGCTCGTCTGTCTTTCCTGGACGCCTACTCAGGCTACAATCAGATCCGCATGAAGGAAGAAGACGAAGAGAAGACAGCATTCATCACACCCTATGGCGTATACTGCTACACCACGATGCCCTTTGGTCTCAAAAACGCGGGTGCAACCTACCAAAGGTGCATGCAAGCCTGCCTTAAAGACCAGATCGGCAAAAACGTCCAAGTATACGTAGACGACATTGTCATCAAGATAAAAGACGAGGCCACGCTCCTTGACGACACAGCCGAAACCTTCGTAGCACTCAACAAGTATCACATCAAGCTCAACCCAACGAAGTGCGTGTTCGGGGTACCCGCCGGGCAACTGCTCGGGTTCCTCGTATCCGCCAGGGGCATCGAGGCAAACCCTGAAAGATAAAGGCAATCCTGTCAATGGAGGAGCCAACCAACCTCAAGGGAGTCCAGCGCCTAGCGGGGCGAGTCGCAGCCTTAAGCAGATTTATCAGCAGATTAGGAGAAAAAGCCCTCCCATTCTACCAGCTGCTGAAGAAAGCAGACAACTTCGAATGGACAGAGGAGGCTCGCAAAGCATTTGCTGAGCTCAAGCAGACATTGTCAACGAAACCAGTTCTGGTGGCACCCCAGGAACGGGAACCTCTATACCTGTACCTGGCTGCAACCAAACAAGTGGTGAGTACAGTGCTCGTAGTCGAATGAGCAGAAGAAGGAAAGATACATGGTGTCCAGCGCCCAATATACTATGTCAGCGAGGTACTCTCGGTGTCAAAGCAACGGTACCCGCACTACCAGAAACTCGCATATGGAATATTCATGACGGCACGGAAGCTATCACACTACTTCTCCGAGCACCCCGTCACGGTGCTGACAAATGCGCCCTTGTCGGATATACTCAACAACCCGGAGGCAACAGGTCGAGTAGCAAAGTGGGGAATCGAATTGTCGCCCATAGACATCACATACCGACCCAGAGATGCACTCAAGTCCCAGGCCTTGGCAGATTTCTTAGCAGAATGGACAGAAATTCAAACTCCAGGTCCCCCGGACCTGTCCAATTCCTGGATCATGTATTTCGATGGGTCGAGGAGGCACGAAGGAGCCGGAGCAGGTGTTATCTTGGTTTCACCCAAAGGAGACAAGCTAAAATATGTACTGCAGATGAATTTCAAGAAAGCATCCAACAACGAGGCAGAATACGAGGGCCTACTGCACGGCATGCGGATGGCAAAGGCCTGCGGGGCAACGAGACTCATGATCTATGGGGACTCGAACCTCGTAGTCCAACAGACGATGAAGGAATGCGACGCAATATCTGCCAACATGGCAGCTTACAGAGACCTCTACAATGCCCTGGAAGGAAGCTTCGACGGGTGCGAGTTGTGTTACATCGCGCGAGGAAGAAATGAGGAGGCCGACATGCTAGCCAACATCGGCTCCACCTGCGCACCCGTACCCGCTGGAGTCTTCCTTGAGCAGATAAGCAAACGCTCCATAGAGTACAAGGACCCCGGCGCTCCGGCAGCAGCAACCCCGGCCGTCGGCTTCGAGCAGTCAGAAGAACAAACGAACGAGCCAGCAGAAGCCAATTCTTATGAGGTCTTTCTCGTGGAACCCTCCTGGACTCAGCCGTACATAGCGTACCTGCTATGCCAAGAGTTACCAGAGGACCCAGTCGAAGCCCGCCGAGTCACTCGGCGCAGCAAAGCATTCGTCACGGTCAAGGGGGAGCTGTACAAGAAAAGCGCATCAGGGATACTACTGCGATGCGTTGAACCAGAAGAAGGGAGGAAAATTCTACTCGATATTCATGAAGACATATGTGCACATCACGCGAGTAGTCGGGCACTCGCAGCCAAAACGCGACGAGCAGGATTCTATTGGTTATCCATCATGCAGGACGCCAAGGAGATAGTCCGCCGATGCGCCGGGTGTCAACGGTTTGCAACCAAACCGCACGCCCCCGCAACGGAGCTAAACATGATACCAATTGCATGGCCCTTCGCACAATGGGGACTTTACATGGTAGGCCCGCTGAGAAAATCCTCTCCCGGGGGACACACCTTCCTTCTGGTGGCAGTGGACAAATTCTCCAAGTGGATCGAGGCCAAACCGGTCACCAACGCGGGTGCAACCGCAGCACTAAATTTCGTCAAGTCCATCGTCTTCCGTTTCGGAGTGCCCCACAGCATCATCACGGACAACGGGTCCAACTTCATCGCCGACGAAGTCCAGACATACTGCAAGGAGCTGGGGATAAAGCTCAACTTCGCCTCCGTCGCGCACCCGCAAACCAACGGGCAAGTCGAGCGTGCAAACGGGCTCGTCAGTAGTGCTCTCAAGAAACGCCTTCTCGCACCCTTGGAGAGAGCTGCTGGCGCGTGGGTCGAAGAGCTACCATCGGTATTATGGGGCCTGCGCACAACGCCAAACTGTTCAACAGGGTTCACCCCCTTCTTCCTGATACATGGAGCCGAAGCAGTACTACCCGCCGAGGTCCGACACAACTCGCCTCGAGTGGCAGCCTATACAGAAGCTGGGTCGAGCAAAGCACTCAAAGATGGCATAGATGAAGTCGATGAGGCACGGGATGCTGCACTCTCGAGATCGGCGGTCTATCAGCAGAGCTTGCGCAACTACCACAGCCGACGAGTGCGCGACAGATCCTTTGCCGTAGGCGATTTGGTACTGCGGCTAAAACAGAAGAAAGGCCACAAGCTATCTCCTCCCTGGGAAGGACCATACGCCATCGTCGAGATCGTTGGCAAAGGAGCATACAGGCTAAAGGACCTGGCAACGGGCATCGTCTACTCCAACCCGTGGAACGTGGCGCACCTACGACGCTTCTACCCCTAGATACTATCTTTTTGTGACTGCCACATCCTGTGAAATAAGGTCTCCTGGCCATCGTACTACTTTTCTCACCGACAAGCATCAATAAAGTGGGTATGCGCATATATTCAGATTTCAAAGCAGCAAAACCTCTACTAAGAGTCGACAGGGTCGTACCTACCAGGAACAAGCTCGGTAAAGGAGATAAAACTCGGGTCGATTCGCCGTACAAAAGACAAGAAGAATTACACAAATCATCGCAACTACACAAAGGTACATGGATTTACAGGAGACAATTCGGGCTACAAATCAGCATTCAGGCGACGGAGAGTTGCAGCAGTTTCCTTTTCAAGGAGAGCAACAGCATTTTTCGCGGGTCCATCAGCAGCCGCATAAAATGGATCCAGAACTGTATTCTCCCAGTCAAAACCAGCAGGTGGCCCTCTTGAAATATTTTCCAAATCCAGATGCGGATGGTGGATAAGGACAAGTGCAAAAGCAAAACGGGCACCCGCCTCTAGCTGCTCCCGCACAAATCCTTCAATGGACTCGCCACGACGAAATTTCTTCAACAAGTCAGCCAAACTATGAGGCGCCGGGTTAAGAGGAAACAAGGCCTTGTAAACCAATTCCAAGGCAGAACGGCAAGACTCAACGAAGGAATCAACCTGATCGACCCGATCCTGCAGAGTAACAAGTACGTGACCTCTATCTCGATCTGACCAGAAGCTAGGAGCGCCACGAGCAACAAGACCCGCAACCGCATTAAGTTTAAGCCGGACCCGCCGAACCTCTTCGCCAGAATCAAGTTGAACACCTGTCAGAGAAGCTCAGTTACGCAAGGCTACAGCAAAACTGCTAGGGGACAAGCAGAGGCAAAACTTACAAAGGAGATGGTCGCTCAGCTGTCACAACTCGGAAAGGATAAAATTCTCCCGTTCAGCAACAGCGGCCTGCTTCGACTTCAGCACAGCCAGATTTGCTTCGACTACCCGAAGTCGACGTTCGGCCTCTTCAGCCCGTACCCGCAAGCGGTTGACCCGAAAGGTTTCTTCTTCTGGCGGCGCAGAAATGGAGGAGGCGCGTGGTTGTTTATCACAGTTCGGCGAAACGGACGAAGAGTTGGAACAACCAGCCTGACGAATAAACATAGCAAAACCAAGCAAAAATGTTAAATCTCCTGTTTGGCCTGGTAAAGCCCGGGTTAGTTGCTGCTCCTACGGACACAGCAATACACTCGTACGCGACAACCCGCCAAGAGACAACACATACTCATATACATGCAAAAGTATAATTGATCCCCAAGTTCAACACAGTTTACAGGCACAAAGTATAACAGGAACATTATAAGACCAGACAACTAAGAAGAGGGAGCAGCAGATGCATCAAAGGTACAGGCCTGCCGCTCCAGCATCTGCGACAGCTGCTCTGCAAGTTTACGCGCACGGGGTTGAAGGGGTCGAAGGTCTACCTCCACGCCATCGGGTCCCTTTGGAAACTCCGAGGTAACCTTGCACTCCATGCCCCATCGCGAGCGATAGCACAGTTTCCACACCGCAGATGGTCTGTTCACGACTGAACTCGCCAAGTGGATAGCCCTCCGCGCCGAAGGACTCAACAAGGTCGTTGAAGGTTTCGGGTGCATTCTCTTCCTCAGGACACATACTTTTTCTGATTGAGGAGAACACACCCGTGGCTTTCACCACAAGATCGCGAGCGTGGTTGCCATAATCCCATGCCAGAGATATGGCATCCGACAAACACTCCACGCGCTCGCGACCCGCAATATCGAACTTCACACCAAGAGCACCTATGCAGGAAGCTAAGTTAGCCAACTACATAGGTTAGAGCAATATAAGCTTTAATAGCTAAACTTGCTCGATAAGGAAGTCGCCAACAGAGTCGCCTGGCTAGCCAAATCCTCATCGCGCTGGAAGTTTTCCCGGGATTCTTTTTACCGTTGATTCTTCAAGTCCTCTAGTTCCTTCTCAAGCGCGGTGACCCGAGTCTCCAGATCGGTGGCGCAGCGAACAAGGTTCTGATTTTCTGCAATCGCAGTATCAAGTGCTCCTGCGAGAAACCGCAACGTTAAGAAGGAATCAGAACAATACAAATGGACAACAAGCACATAGACAACAATGAAGGGGAAAAGGTACCTTGCGAGCTCGCAAGCTTCCCCCGCAAGTCGTTCCTCTCAGTCTCCACGTGCACATACTCTGAGGCCAAGTCCAGCATCTTGTGAATATAAGGCTGTGGAAGAAAAGGTCAGTAAAAAGATCAAAGGCAAAACAAGAGCCCGCGCCCAATTGCATACAATTGCGCACGGCCTCGGGGGCTACTAAGGGTATAACCCAGCGATTCGATGGAAGCTCACGTGTCCTTCGCGCCTCGGAAGCAGACCCGATGAACCGCCAGCAGGTGGAGCCGGATCGCTGGCAGGAGGAGCCGAACCGCTAGCAGAAGGAGCCGAGTCGCTAGCACGAGGAGACGAGCCACCAGCAGGATCATCTCTGGCAGGGATAGTAGATGACTAAGCAAGATGCAACAAAGACAAAAGGGTATCAGGGTTAAGGACGAAAGTTCCTCACCTGTCGCACTCGACATTTATCACAGGCACCTTGTTATAGACGTTCCACCGTGTCGACACCCGAGGCTTCTTCGCCGGTGGAGGAGGTTTGTAGGCCAGTGGAGTCGCGTTTATTACTTCCGTGTCCTCCAAAATGGGCGAATTCGGAGTAGGAGAAGAACCCAAGGTGACCGCAGGAGCACTGGGTGCGTTAGAAGGATCGTCCTTCTCCGCATCCGCGCTCTCGCTGGCAAACTCGAGTTTACGCTTTCGGGCGATTTTCTCATTGGCGTGAGGTAAAGAGTTGTTTTCATCATCATCATCGGAAGACTCCTCGGCAAGAGCCTCAGACACAGAACCCGAAGGCTCGTCCGTCTCCACAGGAGCTTTACCCGAAGGAATAGTCGGGTAGGAAGTCAAGGTAACATGTCCCTGCAAGGAAAGGATGTTCGTCAAAGGGTTTGCGAAATCGAAAGAAGCGCCAAATAGGTTCAGAGCTTCGGTTACCTCAGGAAGGGGATTCTCGTTACTAAAACGAGTCGCGGCAGTAGACTCGACGAAGGAGTCATCTCTTTTGAGGTGAGTGATCTGGCGCACCCGTGCCTCCAGCTCTTCACCCGAAATCTCTTCGGATGACGTCCTTGTCGGGTCCTGAAGCCCAGAGTATTCCCACATACCATGGACTCTTGCCTGGAGTGGTTGAATGCATCGTTTCAGGAAAGTGCAGATAAGCTGCATCCCAGTCAACTCCTTGCCAGGTGCAGAGCGAAGAGAAGCAACTCGGGATAAGAGGTCGTTGGCTTCCGCTTCTTCCGTGGGACTCAGGTCGTGCCTCCAGGTCTTCTTCGACCTCACCTGGGCCTCGAGGGAGAAGCTGGGCACCTCTGTCTCTCCTTCGACTGTGAAGTAAAACCAGCGTTTCCTCCATCCTTGCACTGATTCGCTAAGCTTGATGTCGAAGTAGGGGACATCGTTGCGAGTCTGAATGCCGAAGCCTCCGGTCGCCAAGCTGCGTCGAGCAACCGTGTGTTTCTTCACGAAGAAAATATGGCGCCAAAATCCCCAATGGGGATGCACGCCCAGAAAGCACTCGCAAAGTACAATAAAGAAAGCGATGTGGAGGACGCCATTTGGGGTGAGGTCGTGCAATTGCACGCCGTAAGCGTACAAGAGGCCTCGGACGAACTCATGAAGAGGAAAGGACAGGCCCCGCGTCAAGAAATCCATGAAGCCGACGCGCTCACCGGCGCGAGGAGAAGGAGTTACCTCGTTGCCGGCGCAGCACACTCTGCTGCTCGCCGCCGCTGGCAAGCGGCCGTCGGCCCTCAGAGCGGAGAGTTGGCGGTCGCTGATGGTGGATGCCTCCCAGTCTCCCTTCATTCTCTTCGGCGGCGCGGGTGACGTTGCCGGAGAGATTCTTGCTCTTCTTGCCCATGGCGAAGGAGTGGGGGAGAAAAGCAGATCGATGAATGCGAGGAAGAGGAACGAGAAAAAGGAGAATGGCAGTGGAGGTGAACTACATTGGGAGATTCTGCCCCTTATCAAGGCTCACGGCTGGCGATCGTGGCCGTCGGACGTGCGGTTGCGTTTTCCAGCCCTGCATCGAGCCGTCCACGTGTGTGCCAGGGAGTGAACTGACACCCCCCCACTACACCACCGGGCGCGGGAATCGAGGGTGTCGTTCCGTATTTCGTGCCACGGGCAGTCAATGCACCATTGAACCGGCGAGCGAAGCGGCCTTGTTCTGGCAACTGTCGCAGAGTTACGTCAAATCAAGTGCTCAGGGGTGATGTCATCCATGACGTCATAAGGTTTCCAGCTCCTTTCCAGCGAACCGTACTCGCGGTCATTCGACTAAGCCCCAGTTGATCGCATCCTAGGCAAATTATTATCTTCCCAGATTGCCTCCGCGGTAACAAATCTCTGGATGCCGCGTCCACGACGTGAAGGTAAGACCAACGGATCCGTTCCATTGGCCTGGGACTCGCCTCAGACTGTGAAGTACCCAATAAATATCCACGCATACGGTGTGAAGAAAACCCTGACGGACGCGTTGGGTACCCATCACATTGCAAGAGTCGAGATTTTGTAAGACCTCAAGCGGCAAAAATCCGGCTACGCTTGCCTTATCCGGGTTCGGGTCCGGGGACCCGAATCTGAAGTAGCTTAGTGTTGTTTTGCCCAAGTGCAGTTAACCGGACCCGATCCTTCGTGCGTTCCAGGCTCTCTAAGTGTCATCCCCACGAATCCACCTGCTCCGATGTTCTTCCGGACCCGGGTTTCAGTCTTATTTACCTGGTCCAGTGTTCAGGTCTAGGAACCTGGACTCGAAGCAACCTGTCAAGCACAGTTAGCTGGACTCGAACTGTCAAGTTCTTCAGACTCGTTAAAATGATATCATTGCGAATCTCCTTGTACCGTTGTCATCTCCGGACTCGAGTAATGGCTTCTCAGTTAAAGAATCGTGTGATGGTCGGGTACTCGAATTAGAGTCTCCACCTGATTCTGCGAATCACCTGAAGACTCGGGGGCTACTGACATGGTTATGATCATCGGGTCCCACCTGTCGGGCACCTGGTGACCATTACTCGAAGGAATTCATTGGCAAGCATATCTAAAGGAAGGCCCAGGCCCAGGTAAAGGGCAGCGCAAGATCCCTTGTTGGGCCAGGTTAGGGTTAGGGTTACGTTTTAGACCTTGTAAACCTACCCGGATACGGACACCCGAGACCCAGCCTACTATAAAGGCTGGGAGGAGCCGCCGGGGAGAGGGGACCCTAGATCGCATCGCTACCATAAGCCCTTACGGCGATATTGTAACACAAACCAGCAAGAGAATACAGATCGTTTACCTCACCGGGGATCCGAACCTCCGGCGATTTTCTTGTGTTCCTTGTTAGCCGCCGGTGTCACCCACATCATGAAGTTCTCGATAAACCCAAGTCCCTCAAGGAGGGGCACTGCCGAGTTGATCCCTCGACATAGGGTGTAGGGAGGAAGAGGATGAACGGGACAGAAAGGCCATGAGCACCTTTGGGAGGGAGCACGCGAGGAGGACGAAGAGCGTCAGGGGCGCGAGCTCGTCGCTTCTGGCGTCGGAGGCGAGCTCGTGGGTTCTGACGTCGGAGGCGGAACAAAAGGAAAGGGACCATTTTGCCCGGCATGACACACGTGAACATCCGGCCATCCCACAACCCGAACTCCAAGCATCGAAAGAGCGTGCAGGAACTGAACTTAGACGGCTACGCATCAATACATCATGCGTGACTCACACCATAGCTATGAGACGTTATTATTCGCAACGAAAAACTAGTTTATAAATAATTGCAAAGTTACAACGCGTAACATATATGGGTGGACGAAACCCGTCGCATGCGCCATGCTAGGCTGAGAGACAGTGCCCCCAGTGGTCCCACTTGTCATTGAATAGGGAAAGTAGATGCCATCCAGATCTGATAGCAACGCGCTTTTTGTCTGCCGCGGATCCCGCTCTCATTTCAATCCAACTAGACGAGCTCCACGTAATACTATGCCCATGGGTCACTGACCGCATGGGACACGATGGCGGGTACCACAAGGCAGTGACACATGTAAAAAGGAAATGAATATTCCATAAGTCAAACAAGATGGCGTAAACCCGACGTACTCTCACCGTTAGCCGGATGGGGACAGTCCCCACGTCACCGATCCGCCAGAGTGTCCGCCTTTGATTGGGTGGTTTTGGTGTCTTTATTATTTTTCAGGTGTGTTTCGTTGGATGCAAACACTACTAGGAAAAGGCTTATAGGTAAGCCACGTATCCGTGGCGCACTGTCAGCGTGGTGCGCCATGGCTAAGTATGCGTGGCGCACCGCTTGGTGATGTGCCACTAAGACCAACTTAGCCGTGGCGCAGGTTTCTAAGAGGTGCGCCACGGCTAAGATGGGCCCTGGCCGGCCGGCCTGTGCGCACTCAGGCGTGGCGCGGCACAAACATGTGCGCCACGGGTAGCCGCGTAGCAGTGGCGCACAGTAATAACCTGCGCCACGGGTAAGTGTAGCACCCGGCCCACAGAGGGGAAATAATTAGAGCGCATCGCTCGATCCCTAGTGGCGCCGCTCGATCCCCGATCTCCTCCTCCCTCCCCGCGCCGCCTCCGCCTCCTCCCCGGCCGTCGCCGCCTCCTCCCCGTGCCGCCTCCTCCCCGCGCCGCCTCCTCCCCGCACCGCCTCCGCCTCCTCCCCAGCCGCCTCCGCCTCCGCCACCAGGAACCCCGCCCCTAACCCTAGATCGACGGTAGGAGCGGGTCGTCGGCGCGGCTCCGGCTGGTCAAGGCCGCTCCGGACGCGTCGCTCGCCGACCGCGCGTGGGACGACCGGCACCGCCACGCCTACATCTCCGCCAGGCTTGCGTCGACGACCTCTCCTCGCCACGGTCGCCGCGCCGCGGAGATCGAGGCGATGACCTCGCCCGAGTCGTCGGCGTTCGCGATGCCGCTGACGTTGGCGCGTGTTCCGGCTGGCGGACTCCAGGTCGTGGTCGCCCATCCCGTGCGCGTCCGACACCCGGCCTGCACCTCCTACGTCCCCTTCTCCCTCGCCAACGGCTCCTACGACTACAGGTCAGTGCCCCGTCCTCGTCCACATCCCTCTCGCCATTGCCAAGCTCGACGATGTTGCTTAGTTTGCTTCACCATTGACGTAGTAGTACGTGCTCATCAGTCGGTAGTAGATCTTGGGACACGGTGGTTCGAGGTGGCGCGGTAGAGACATCGTTGGTTATGTAGTACAGTAAGTGCTGGCCTCGCGTTGGTTATGGCATGGCAGAGACACGTCGTAATCCATCCATCCGCGCGCACACATCGACCGTTCCTGGTACGGATCAAAGACACTCAGCTGCTCCATCGATCGATTCCTAGCTAGGATCCCAGCTAGCTCCTCGTCAGCACTAGCTAGGCAATGTAATGGTAGTAAAAAATATAATCATCTCATTTTGACCGAGATCGATCGACGCTATAGGCGGCGCTCGGTGAAGCTAGTTGATTCAGTGGCTATAGTTGGGAGTGTGAGGGTACTTGCTGTGTAATTTCTCTGTTCTGGTTGTATTATGTTTTATTTAGTACACTGATTGTTCCGGTCAATGACACTAGTTAGGCTTACTAGGTGGGTTGCTGGCTTTAATGGCCCTAATGGTTATGGCTTTAGCTAATTGCTCTGGTTGAGTAGGTACACTAGATGTATATGGTCCGTGGCTGCTACTTGCTGGTATTCTCTTACATTATATGTGCTATTTTCTTTCCTAACCACCGGACTGAATTCTGTGCTTGTTTGGAACTTATTTTCTTTGAAAGCCGATGATTAAAAATGTTGTGGCACTATGTGGTAACCCTGAAGGTCTGCAGAGCCTTGTGATATGCACAAGTACAAGTCCTACTTGGCTCTGTCGATCCTTCAGGGCTACTAATAATTGTGTGTCCGACCTAAGTATGAGGCGCAAAATCTAAGTCATTTTTATTTTGTTTTATCTGTTTATTCGAAAGCCGATGATTAAAATGTTGTGGCACTAGGTTGTAGGCCTGCAGGTCTTGTGAGCCTTGTGATATGCACAAGTACCAAGTCTTGTGCATCATACTTGGCTCACAAGATCCTGCAGGTCTACTTGTGTGTCCGACCTAAGTATGAGGCGCAAAATCTAAGTCATTTTTATTTTGTTTTGTTTTTTTCTTCTAAGCCGATGATTAAAATGTTGTGACACTAGGCATTTTAGCCTCCCTGCAGCGAACGGCACACAACGAGCGTCTACCTTTGTCACCGAACCCAATGGCTGGATTTAGCCTACCTGCTGGCATGTTCCCTGGCATTATTGTGTTGTCTTTGTTCACCGGCCAGCCATTGGATCCACCTCCTGTAGGTCGGTGAATAAAGACAATACAACGATGCTGTTGGAAACACAAGCCCTCAGGTAGGTTGAATCCAGCCACTGGATTTGGGTGACACAATAATGAATTGCCGAGGATCCTGCAGGTCTACTTGTGTGTCCGACCTAAGTATGAGGCGCAAATCTAAGTCATTTTTATTTTGTTTTGTTTTTTTCTTCTAAGCCGATGATTAAAATGTTGTGACACTGTATGATTCAGGGAGGAGCTAGTGAACCTTGTGATATGCACAAATAAACATTTTGTGCATCCTACTTGGTTCACTTGCTCCGTCTCTGAAATGTGTGTCCAATTTAAATATGTATGAGGCACAAATCCGAAATCATTTTGTTTTTTCTCTCTTTTTAAATGCCGATGATTAAAATATTGTGTCACACTATGTGATTCAGGGAGGTGCTAGCGGACCTTGTGATATGCACAAATAAACATCTTGTGCATACTCTTACTTGGTCCGCTTGCCCCGTTCCTGATCAATGTGTGTCCAATCTAAGTATGAGGCATAAACTCAAATCATTTTGTTTCTTCTCTATGAATTGACAAAGCCGATGATTTAAACTATGCCATGGTAAAGGCAATGAGAGTGTCTACAATGCCTTGTAGTATATACAATTGGAGTGTTTGTATTAATACATGGTTTTGTACACACTCTTTTTGCCTTGTTTTGCACGGCAATGATATATGAGGCTTTCCATTGTTAACTTCTCGCATTTCGTAAATTTTAATATTACGTTTGTAACGAAATTTTGACTTAGGCTTTTTTTGATCAAGTCATGTTCTACTACGACGACGCTCCACTCGATAATGAGGAGGTGGAACGGCGCATAACGGCACAAGGCGACATCCGACCCTTCACGACGAAAGACGGCATCCGCCCCTTCCCGGCCCCGAAGACCATCGACGCCTAGCTTATCTTTCATTATGTTGTCTAGCTGTGTATAGCTTATGTTCAAACAATCGATGAAATTTGTGTTTGTAATGTGATGATCTAACTTGCTACTCGATTCTGATGGAGACACATGTGTGATGTATATAATTTTGTCTACTTATATCTATGGCCAGTTATAATGCATGTGATCTATGTATTTTATTTTGCAAAATGTATTATAGAATATATGTCTATAAATACCTGTATTAGCATCTATAAAAAATACAGAAAATACCTTAGCCGTGGCGCACCTGTCAGTGTAGCCGTGGCGCACCTTACCCGTGGCGCATAATGGGTCTGTGCGCCACGGGTATATTTCATTAGCCATGGCGCACACCCAAGCCTGCGCCACAGGTAAGTGTGGTTACCCGCGGCATGGCAATCCGTGGCGCAGGCCCCTGCGCCACGGGTAAGCTTTTCCCTAGTAGTGAAATATTCGCACCCTTAGAAAATTTCGCGAAATCAGATTGGGAGTATTGGTATGCTTCACCGATGTTGGTGCAGGTGCATATGCGGCGCTTTCCAAACCTACTTCTTGTTTTTCCGAGATTACGTTGGTCTGCCGTGTAATAAGATGGTGATGAAGATTTTAATACTCTTTCCGATCCATAAAAAGTATCGTACACTTAGTACAAAGTTTGTACTAACTTAGGACAAATGAACGACACTTTTATGGATTGGAGGGAGTACCTCCATACTTGGTTAGATAAATTTCAATGAATTTAGAGCAGTTGTGGCATACTCTTTGAGAACAACCTAACTCTAAGAAGAATTAGTATTATTTTGGAGCAACTCTAACTAATAGAGCATATCGGCCCAACCCACAAAATTCAGTTCAGATTTGTGGTTTCTGTCCCAAACGAAATGAGCCAAGTCTATCCTAAATATTGAGTCGCAGGAGAAAAAAGGGGGTAAACCTAAATGCACCCATGGGTAAGTTTTCACATGTGGATGTGCGGTAAACTGTATCCCCTCCTCCGCACTAGCATCGCCACCGCCGTACATCCTTTCTAGCTCCCAACACCCCACTCACCACCACCACTCTATCGCTGGATTCTGATAGTAGGCCTTGTGATCTACCGCCTCCACCCTTCCCCTTCCTCCAATGTCCCCGCATCAAGCCATAATATGGCCGATGAACAACTCCTCGCCGCTCCAAGTTTGTCGACTCGAGTTTCAGTTTTGGACACGTTAGTTAAACGATTCAAGTCGAGCTAACTTATTAGTTAAACGAGTTTTAATGAGTTGGAGCGAGTCGGATCGGCTCGGCTTGAATTCTAGGCCAACTCATAACTCTCTTGTCAAAGGGACCATCCCACTCGGATCCATCATCATGACCCCGTTCTCCCAAACGACCATGTCGGCCTTCAACTTGTTCTCCTGGAGAGATATTTGAGCTCCTCGAAGATGGAATGGTGATGCAATCATGCACACATTCGTAGAGAAGAGGCGAAATTTAACCTCCCAAGTGTCTCCTCGAACATGTTGTGGAGGCCGGTGACGTTGACGGTAGCTCTCTGTACCTTGGCCACCGTCGGGTGTGGACAAGGCATCATCCCAAGAGCGACAATCACATTCGCCTTCTTTGGTTGGCCGGGAACCATTTGTTGGCACTTTCGTTGTCGAGCCGGTCCCTGTGATAGCACCGTTGTTGTCGTGGGGTTGTCACGGCAAGTCCTTCCTTTGGGAAGGTGAGTTCTGGGGCCATTGATGCACGAAGTACGTAGGAGAGGTTAATCTCGCCTAGGGACACAGATTTACCCAGGTTCGGCCCCTCTAGATTAGAGGTAAAGACCTACTTCCTGCTTCTCTTTATTGCTCTAGATCTGATATCGATTACAGGGTTCCGGCTCCTCTCTGGGGAGTCGGCGACTTGGTATCTCTCTTAAGGCTTATCGATCTAAGGTCCAGGACCCCGCTTATAAAGGCTGCCGGGTCCCTGGACTTACAGGTTACACCGAGTCATACTAGAACGCGGAGTCCTACTCTACTTCTTGGTCTTCCAAGTTAGGGCTCCGGGTTGTACTTGGACTCCTTGCTGACGAGTCCCTTCTCCATCATGGGCCTTGGTCGGCTTGTCTCCAGTCCAGCCCATGTGACTTGATGCTTGACTCGGCTTTGCCCTTCTTGGTCTTGGCGGGTCTACTTTCCGGGTCCATGGGCCTACCTATAAAGTATCCCCCCATCAGTAGCCCCCGAATTTATCTTGGGCACAGCTTTGCGGCTTCCTCTGACTCCTTGGGTCGACTTCTTCAATCTAAGTCATCAACTCAGAAGTCGCCTGCTGCTAGCTCCAAGATGAATTCCTGCATAAAAACATAATACACACATAAAAATGACTCCATCCTTTTTACTTGTTCANACCAGAATTGCTTTCTGCAGCGAGCTCCTTCCTGTTAGGGAGAACTAAAATTAGTACTATCTATTAATAGTTTTGGAATGTAAGAAGCATATGGAACACTTACAAAATATGGTGCAGGACCCGTAGTATAGCCGCAGACAAACCCCAACTACCAGCAAACCCTTTACTTTTAATCTTGTCTGCATCAGCTGTGTAGCAACACTCCACATGGCAATCGCACTGGATGATCCAGGGCTGATGACCATCTAGTTGTTCTTCCGGTGGCATGTCCGGTGGTAGGAATGAGCCACTACGAGGACCTACGAGTTCAATGGCAGGCCCTTTCCCTTTCTCTCTCCATGAAGAGGATCCGGCACCGGCCATTGAGCTATTCTATTGTGATTGATTGAAATGAACTGGCGGAACCGAATGCTATTTATTGACAAAGTCGGACGCAACGGGCGGAACTGAAGTAAATTCAATACATGGAAGAAATAAAAGCACACAGTGCTCATTCACATGGGCTGTACGAATGATTCAGAAGATACAGTGGGAGGGAGCATGTATTGTCCACATCATCTGCAAATGCTAATAAATTTAGCATGGTGCTGTCCACATCATCTGCAAAAGAGTGTCTCAATGATTCAGAAGATACAGTGGGAGGTACCACTATTAGTTCACATGGGGTGTCTCAATGATTCAGAAGAGACACTGAGAAAGCGTAGAGTGTTGTCCACATCAGTAGGACCACTATTAGTTCACATGGGGTGTCCCATTTTTTCCCCTCTGGAACTCTGGTTCGAAGCAAAATTGCTTCCCAGGGTTCGGCGCCATTGACTATGGCGCCGACAATCATCACGTCGGCGACAGAAGCCACAGCCGACCTGAAGATGGTCGGCGCCATAGTCAATGGCGCCGAACCCTGGCACATTTTTGCTCCCCTCTGGAACTCTCTGGTTCGAAGCAAAATTGCTTCCCAGGGTTCGGCGCCATTGACTATGGCGCCGACCATCATCACGTCGGCGACAGAAGCCACAGCCGACCTGAAGATGGTCGGCGCCATTTGCTCCCCTCTGGAACTCTCTGGTTCGAAGCAAAATTGCTTCCCAGGGTTTGACGCCATTGACTATGGCGCCGACGATCATCACGTCGGTGACAGAAGCCACAGCCGACTTGAAGATGGTCGGCGCCATAGTCAATGGCGCCGAACCCTGGCACATTTTTGCTCCCCTCTGGAACTCTCTGGTTCGAAGCAAAATTGCTTCCCAGGGTTCGGCGCCACTGACTGTGGCGCCGACAATCATCACGTCGGCGACAGAAGCCACAGCCGACCTGAAGATGGTCGGCGCCATAGTCAATGGCGCCGAACCCTGGCACATTTTTGCTCCCCTCTGGAACTCTCTGGTTCGAAGCAAAATTGCTTCCCAGGGTTCGGCGCCATAGTTAATGGCGCCGACACCCTTTCGCTGCACAATTTTCTGCAGCATCTCTACGGTGATCTCATTAGCGCCATCGGGAAGAGTTCCAAACTTGGTTTCCAACCAAGTGGTCTTCAACCCACCTGTCTTGCTCCCCTTTTTCCCTTCTACTTTCTCGGGTGGTCTTTCTCCAAGAAGCTCCTCAACCATGTCTCTGAACTTATGTGACTCTATCTTTCCAGTCACTGGCTTTCCTTGGAGAGGCAAACCGCTGATCATGGCCATGTCCTCTAGAGTGATGGTCATCTCTCCACATGGAAGGTGGAAAGTGTGGGTCTCCACGTGCCACCTGTCAACTAGTGCCGTGAGGGCGCAGCTATTGTAGGTAGGTATCCCGCACCTAGCCATGGTCACAAACGGAAGCAGATTTGCCCTCCGAATGTACGGTGTGTATCTATCTGAATATTGCATCACATCATGCTTCACCTTATGGGAACGTATGCAAAGGTGCTTTAGGTCCTACAAAGATAAGATAAAACAGATATTAGTAATCACTTAGCAACCAAAAGCATCTGTCTAACCAAAATAATTGTCCATACCTCCACGCCAATGAACATCTTTAAACCTCGGTGTTTCTTCTCGTACACATCCTCAAGAAGATGGTGGTTCTGACCCTCCATTCTGCAATTAAAAGTGACATGCCAAGTGAGTAAAATAAAAACATATGGATGCTAAAAATATGCCAAATGATAAAATGAAAACATATGGATGCTAAAAATATGCTAACATCAATTAAATGTATAACCGATACTAAGTAATTATAACCTGGCGTTGTAGTGCTTCAACTAGCTTCCCGATTACATTAGGACGGCGCCTAGCACCTTTATAATGTCTAGTTCCTCGTGGACGCTTACTACCTCTTCCACGTACACTTGCCGGAGGGTTTCTAGCGGCAGCGGCCTCAGCTGCTGCCGCCGCCGCCTCCTCCGCAGCTATTTTCTTTTTTATCCTCGCAACTCAACCTTTTCGTGTTCTTGTGACCTTCCTCGCCGCATGCCGAACAACGGTTCTTGACGGTGTCCTCTACGAAATAATCATTTGCACGCGTTCTCTTGAACGGTGTACCCTCCTGTGCGCGGTCCATGTCCATCTTGAATCTCTTGGTCTGCCGTCTGCCTTTTTTGGTGTCGACCATGAGTTTGGTATCTGGTAAATACACCGGGCCGCTGTACTCGGGCCATTGGGCCATGTCTAGATAAGGCTCAAATCTACCAGCCCATGTGCCTCGAACCGCCTCAATCCGGTAGAACCCGGATAAACAAGACAAGCTCATTGGGTCAAGACCCCTTGCACGAGACGCAGTTATTACATGGGAGCACGGTAGATGGATCTGCAATGGCATTTGGCAAGTGCAAGATGGAGAGCCTAGGACAACCACATATTTCCGGCCACCATATTGCTCACCACCAGCGTTGGTACCTCCTGATTCAGAAACCTCGTACTTCCACACCTCCTTGTCGAAACAAACGCATGTTTGGTTTTCTGACTTCTTTTCCTGATAACCAAGTTCTTCTTCCACGGTCTTAGGCCAGCTCTTATTTGCATTCCAAATGACTTCTATCTCGTCCCTCCTCGTCACCCAATACTCGTTGCACTTGTCAAAGGTATATGACGCTATGGCTGTCACCGGTAGTGCACGGATACCCTTTAGCACTTTATTGAATATCTCGGCCATGTTACTTGTCATGTGCCCGTGCCGAACCCCATCCTTGTCGAATGCTTGTGACCACAACACTTTCTGCGACAAATGCTCGTCAAGGAAAGCCTTGCCCTTCGCATTGGTCAATCCATACAACTCTGCATACATCTCCTCAAATATAGCCGGCTCAAACACCATGGAAAGCCTACGAAGATACTCCGCCATTTCTCGGTTACGACAAGCACGGTAAAAATTAGCCGCGAAATGCCTCATGCACCATCGGTGCTTCACAAGGGGATGCCCGACTATTTCTTCCTTCACAGCATTCAGTATGCCCTGATGGCGATCTGATATCAAACAAACAACCCTGTCCCGGACAATTACCTTTGTCCTTAGCAAATGCATGAACCAACTCCAGTTGTTGTTGTCCTCCCCTGTAACTAGAGCAAAGGCAAGCGGGACCAAACGGTTATCCGCATCGCAAGATATAGCAACGAGAAGCGTGCCTTTAAACTTCCCAGTCAAAAAGGTGCCGTCGACGGAAAGAAATGGACGACAATGTTTGAATGCTTCGACACAAGGGCGGAAGCACCAAAACGCTCGCCCAAATACTGGATATTTGACACCTTTTACCGTGCGAGTATACGTGCCATGCGCTTGTACAACGTGTGTCATTCCAGGGTTGCGATGGGCCATGGCTGCCAACATCTTTGGTAGCCTTCCATAGGCTTCCTCCCAATCCCCGTACGCCATCTTCATAGCCATTTGCTTAGCTCTCCACCCTTGCCATACGTGAGATGGTACTCAAATATGAGATGTACGAACCTCATCAAAGCTGCAGCAGAGAGTGTAGGTGTAGCTTGATTGCATCAGCACACCGGTGTGCGATAAAAGTAGATGTGAGTTGTCGGTGCACACTATCCCCCGGCGCTTCTTCTCGCCGAGCTTCTTGCCACCCATAACCTTCTCGCCACAAGTGTGTGGCCCTTCATAGCTACTTATCTTCCACCAACCCTCAGGAGCCTTCCTCGCTCTCACCTTCCAGTCACACTCTTCATCCTCACACATCACAACATATCGTTCTTTTTTGTTGGACTTGAAAACAATGTACTGCCGATGATGCCTAACGGCATACTCCTGCAGCCATAACTGCATGTCCAACAGACCCTTAAATTTCAGACCCGCATATATCAAAGGACGTGCCCTAGGTCGTCGGATTGCTCCCTCCCCGTCCTGGATGATTGGTTTAGGCGGTTGGGGACCATATTCCCGTAGGTTCGAGTCGGAAACGGCTAGGTGAGCCTCACTAACATCTTTGAACTCATGAATGCTAGGATGCCTCCCCCATACCTTGACAAAAGCATCTGTCTCCTTCTTCGACCACTTGGGCTCCTCACGGTCCTCATCAGAGTCAGCCGCATAAGCCTGCTCATAACCCTCGTCTTCGGGGTTGTGGTCTTCAAAAGTATATGGATCTCCAGCAAGTTCAGAGGATGCCACCTGAGGTACAAAAGGTGGTGTTGGAATGTTGATTGGGGATGCAACAACAAAACCGTTATCCTCCAACCTTGCAACATTTGATTTGTCCTCGATGATCTCTTCTCTAGTCATAGCAGACGACACAACACGAGGTTCATGTGGTGTTGCAACCTTTACTTTCTCCTCCCTAAGCAACTCCACCTTTACTTCATGGTCACATTCTCATTCTCCCACAAAGGAGGCTGACTAGGACCCGCATCATCCTCACTTGGGTCATCATAGATTGTTTCAAGACCCGAGGGATGCTTGTTCAAATCCATTACAACTCCTACTCTGGAACGACCGGTGATGTCTACCTTCTCAACAAGATGACAAGTGATTTGATTTCAGAGTTGTCAACAAGCTCTTTGTACAACTCCCACCCTTCATTGCCTTGGATAGGTATCATTTGAGTATATGACCTAGAGCCACCGGCATCGTATCTCCTTGCAAACTAACAACCGACGCCTGAACAACCCAGCGTCATTTCGACCTTTTTAACCACCTCACACAGACTAGGACTATGCGGGAAGAATAATACTTTACTGGTCATATCCACAATCTCAACACCACAGCTAGAGGGCACAACACGGCCTCCGTGATGAACATGAAGAACCTTTGTGTAGGCCATCTATAATTCGAACCAAAATATAGCTCTAGCATTAGATATAGATTTATCCGAACCAAATCATATTCTATATACACCTAGAATATAGCTACTTCGATCGACGGGCAGTACCATTAACAGGAAGTACCATTAACATTTGCAACGACATCTTTCCACTCTACAATTAACACATAAAGACTTTTTTGAATTCGATTTTGCAACCTAACAATTAAGTATCAACAACCAAGTATCAACTAACAATTAACATTTTTTGCAATTTACAATTACGCACTAACAATCATCAACCATTAATCAAGTATGGGAGACGGGTTATTTTTAACAATCAAGTATCCACAATCATCAACCATTAAGCACTAACAATTAACAATAATTTGAGCTACCAAAGCTATTTTTAACAATCAAATATGGGAACGGGTTATACCTGCAAATTGAAGCGGGACAGCGGGGAGACGGTGGCGGCAGGGAGACGGCGGCGGCGACTCACCTAGTCCGGCGCCATCTGCGGGACGGAGTCGCAGCGGGGAGGGACACGGCGACGGCGAGACGGCGGCGGGAGACGGCGGCGGCTGGCAAGGGAAACGTCCAGGCGAGGGGCGGGCTAGGGAAACGGCGCCGGCGGCGAGGAACACGGCGACGGCGGCGAGGGACACGGNTGACCACGGTATCTTACTTGTGGTTGAGCGGTACGTTTCACAGTGGCGGAGCTAGGGGGGACTAGCAGGGGCCCTGGCCCCCCCTATGGCTGTGTACAACATGCAAAATTCAGTACTAGTTTAGACAAGATTTTTTACAGAATTAGCTATATTGGCCCCCTCTAATCAAAATTTGTCATGTTTGGCCCCTGTCAAGCTTTAATCCTGCCTCCGCCCCTGGTTTCACTAGCCTTGTACAGCGTCAAATTGTTTGATCTGGAGGCCGAGAAGTTTCACACGATTTGATGCTGGGTCATGTGCTGATCTGAGCTAATTAACTCCTGCCTTCCTCAAACCAAGATCGATCCGGCCGCCAGATCAATGCGCGCGCGCGAGGCGACCGAACTGCGGAACTGACAAGAGGATACTACTAGGGGTGGGCGTTCGGTCTTTTCGGTTAGTTCGGTTCGGTCTTTTCGGGTTTTAACAATTTCGGTCATCCAGAAATGATACCCGTAATAAATTCGGTCTTTTCGGTTTTGTGTTCTTCGGTCTTCGGTCTATTCGGTCCGGTCTTCGGTCATGACCAAATAGACCAAAATATATGGTGCAAGAAGGGGAATCGGTGCCCGGGACTGGGAAAGTGGAAAACAATCGACTGGTCTCTCATGCACGAGAGAATCTACAGTACGCTGGGCTGGGATACCCAGTTGTTGAGCCTAGAGACTAGATGGTATGCTTGATTTAGTAGTTTGGCCCATAGACTAGATGTACACATAAGCTGGGCTGACAAACAAATTCGGCTGCTTCCGTACGTAATTCAGTCAAAATAAAATAAAATCGATCTTTCGGTCTATTCGGGTTATGTATAAGTGATACCCGAATTTTTAATTTAATTTCGGTATTTTCTAATTTGCTACCCAAATTTTTAACGGTCTTTTCGGTCTCGGTCATTTCGGTTTCGGTCTCGGTCTTTTCGGTTTCGGTTTTCGGTCTTCGATTTTTATGCCCACCCCTAGATACTACCACGTCGGATGCATTTCTCAAGTTTATAAGACGTCCGGTTTGACCGGTCGGTCATATGCTTCGATGGGCACGCACGTACGTTGTTGATGTTTCTCTGGATTAGCAACCGGATTTTACAAACCCATCCGGCCGGCGATGATCCCCGGGCTCCTTCTACGATACTTCCTATATATATATGCTCACACTAAATCATAAGTATATTTCTACAAGGAATAAAATAAATAAGTAGATTTTCACATCCTTACATTTATTTTTGATTAGTAGGTAGGCGTGGAAGCAATTATCCAAGGAAAATCGGAGAAAATGCGGTTTAAACTAAGATAAAATACGAGTGTAAAATCCACCCATTGCTATGATGGTAATCATTATCGATGATGTGAAACCAAAGTTTCGAAATTCGTCTTGGCTTGAAGGCCTAAGACTAAAAGATATATCGTCAACTATTTTTGAAATATCAAACAAGAAAGGTTGCACGGATAATGAGAGTATGAAACCAACTTCTGCGTTTGGTTACCTACTCAATGGCTTCAGTCGTCTCGAAAAAGCATTTTTTGGTAGTCTTGTCATAAAATTTCAGTTAGGAAACCAAATCATCTTCAATGACATTGATGGTCTAATTATGGCCTTTGACTGTGTGGAAGCAGGAACACAGACTGCTCCCCACCCCTTCTTCAAATATCGACGCAATCTTTGAGTCTCGAACTGCATTCAAGATTGGTTCAATATGAAATGGTTCCATCCAACCTCATGTGGAGGGGACGAATCTTTTCAATGAATGGTGGCATAACCCCATTAACAATAGTCCTATGCATCGTGAACCAATCACCTTCCTCGTTATGATTGTCTTTCTAGTTTGGGGATAACACAACATCAACTTTCCCCATACTTTCCTCATGATGCTTCAACTAATATCATGAGGACTGGCCCATAGAACAGGCCAGCGGGGCAACCATCCGGCCCCAAATACAAAGCTATATTTGTAACCACCATAATGTCATCTATTATAGTCAACACACCATTTTTTGAATGTATGCAAATAAATAAATTTGTTAATTTGTAGGATATCGCGGACCGTGGATGACAAAGGAACAAATAAATCTGATCAACGACAACGAATTTAGTTAGGTCATACTAAAATACATGTTAATCAGATTTCCATTCCTGATTTCACACATGACTATATTTTAGAAACTGACGGAAGTACTCGTATACGTTAGATGATAACAAGCGCATTGCATGTGAGCAAATCAAATAATTAATTTGTATATACAAACGTAGTAGAGAGTATGCACACGTCATCAATTTATTACTGAATCCATTGTAAAAAATAAATTGAACACCAAATCCATTGTAAGTTGTAAGACACATTTGATAGAGTATGCACACGCGTTATAAACTTATTACTCAACCCGTCAAGTTGTAAGGAACATTTGACTACCAAAAACTCATCAAAAGAATCGTGCTCTAGGTTCCAATAAATATGGTTACCTAGTCATATACTAGAAACCACTATTAAGGATATTTGTTAGTTTGTAATCTTTAGAGATCTTCATCATATTCACTATATAGTCTATGCTAATTCGAGAATGAACTTTATTATAAACTACAATTTGAACTCAACACAAAACAAGTTTATTTGAAGATTTTGATTATAACCATAAAATAAATAACATTACAATTAACATTTAGCAACTTATATATATGGTTAATTTTGCCAAATAAATATTAAATAATTAAAGTGCTAATGCTATATGACACAAAAACTTTAAAATTAAAAAAGTTTAGTATAAAATATAATTATTTTTGTTTGCTACGGGGCAATTGGACCAATTCTGGTTACACTTTGTAACATGTTGTTTCTTTATCAATTTTTCACTCTAAGAACTTGTTATGAACACATTTTATTAGCNGCTGACTTGACCAAAGATAAGTCATGCCATCCCATGTCGTTCCTCCCCTGTGAGTTCTCCAAGTTTCTCAAGTTCTCAAGGTTATAATTCTTTCCTAATAGATTTTGCAAGTTGCATATTTATTGCTCCATATATGCAAGTTCTTCATCGCTTTAATCTTGTTGGCATTTCCGTAATGTAGTCTGCTGGCTAGTAAATATTTGAGTTATCAAGTTGAAGTGATAGATGAGCAATTAGGCTTATGAATGATAGAGTTGCTAATACCTTCTTTCACATGTTGGAAATTATAAGCAAAAATGGAAGTGAAGTATACTAGGAGTACTTATTACCTTCTATCTGTTTTTGGCAATTCTTTCCTAAGTATAGCACAACTACTTTACAAAGCACCTTTGCATGCTAGCCTTCTCTTGCTAACGGAAGAAGTTTAAATTGAAAATCATCCATCTAGTTTATTTGTCACAGTATTTATGTATTGCAGGAAGAGGAAGTTGAATGAGACACGTCTGGAAACTTCATCAGAGCAAGTTGATGGAAATATGGAATGGAATGAGTCACGTCTGCAAACTTCATTAGAGCAAGTTGATGGAATGGAATGAGTCACGTCTGCATACTTCATCCTACTTAGACATATCTTAATCAATTAGATAACCTGGTCGGGAAAAGAACCCCCGTACGAGAAAAGAGGAGAGGAGGTGATCGTGGCGGCGGCCTAGGGTTTCAACCCTAGCCGCCGCCGCCGGGTGACATCTGCAGCTTCATCGTCGTCGCCGGTAAAGATTCGACGGGTCCTCGCCTCCTCTAGGTGCCGTCTGGCACTAGAAGGGGTGGGGACCTCGGACCTGCGCACGGCGCTTTTCAAAGGTCCCTAATGGTAGAGTTTGGTTTTGGTCGTCATCTTCTTCGTTAATGGAGATGGTATCGTCTGCAATAAGTGATCTTCCATGCTTTGTTCGACGGCGAGATATCCTTCCCGACGTCAATGGTGGCTTTGGAAGATTAAGTCGGTCTAGGTATGGTTCTTTAGATCTTGCTTCGCCAGATCAATCTTGGATTGTTTCTCATGGTTGCCGCGAGGAGGTTTATCCTCGCAATATCTATCCCAACTACTACGTCTTCGGCAATGGTGATTCGTTCTCTCGGCTCTCAACGACGTCGACAAAGTGGTTTGGTTATTTGTCCCTGGAATATCAGTGGTGGTGCTCTTGCCGATGTTGCTTGATTAATTTAGTGGTTGCGTGCGTGCACAAAGCCTTGGCATTGCGGCTCAAACTTAAAAAGGGAGAACCTTCGGTGGTATTCACAGGTCTGTGGTTTGGTGGTGTTGGCATTGTTCTACGGCTGCCTTCAGAAAAGTACAAGATTGTGTCATGGATGAAGAAAGAGCTTGAAGATCTCATAGATTTGTTAGTCTCTTTTAGTTTTGTTTTTGTAATCGATATAATCGTGTACTCTTTGCTGGTTTAATATACGTGGAAAATTCAAAAAAAAAATACTTAGACATATCTTCATGTCCTGCCTGCCCCACCGTTTTGCTTTCATCTAAATAAATACCCGATGGCTCCACAAGAAAGGCTTCTCGCATGTTGGTCAACAGAACTGAAGGAACTATTTCATGTGGTCACCTAGGAATGGTCTTATGGGTTTGTATGCTGTATGAATGGCTAAGTTGGTGTTATGGGTCTATTTGTATGTTATATGAACTGCTAAGTTGGTCTTATGGATCTATTTGTATGCTGTATGAACAGCTAAGGTTGTCTTATGGGTCTATTTGTTTGCTGTATGCACGGTTAAGTTATACTCCGCATAAGTTTGTGGTGTGTTCCCTTTTCTCGTCATAGAAAGTTTGTGGTGTTTAATCTCTGTTGAAGTACAATCTTTAAATTGTCTCACCGTGTGGATGTGTTTCACTTGGTCCTTGAACCTGTCTGTGTTGATACAAGTTTGTATGCTAAATTTAATCTCCGAATAACAATATGCAAAATCAGAAGTTTACTGGAATATGTTACAAACTTTTAGAAGGATTAGAAATTAACATCACATACCTAGATATTGAAAACTGAAACTCGAGCTCACATATCCATATGAGTAAAATACATGGCGGGTCATCGTACTTATTGGAGGGGTTTGTTTCGGTCAATGTACACTGATTATACGCCATTACGATCATTGGGTACTTATCGGAGGGGTTCGTTTCGGTCAATGTACACTGATTATACGCCATTACGATCATTGTACTTGTTTTGACGGGGCGTAGATGGTCACCGCTGCGCACATGGCAGTTGTGGACCCCTTTTGTCAGTCCCTAGCAGGGTACCAGCTCTTTAACTATTTTGTAAAAAGCCCCCTAAACAAATTTCCCCTTCCTCTCTTTCACCTAAATTCTTCGACCTCACCGATGTGCCGCTCCGGCCAGGGCCGCCACGGCCGACGGGATGCAGGGGGAGCGGCTCGCTTCCCATAGCCACGCCCGCGCCCAGGCCCCTGGATCGGTTGCTCGGCCCGTCTCGTCGTGGTCAAGGTCGAGCGGCGTGGGCAGCGCGCGGAGAGCGACCTAGAGGGACAGAGGAGACATATGCAGTGATGTGGCGTTTGTAGCGCGGTTCTAGATTTGCACGTGGCCGATGGCGCCAGCTCCAAACCCCGCCTCCAAGGCGCATCCTCGTCGGAGCTGACACATAGGTGGTGGTCCGGCCACATAGCCGCAACCCGCAGGCACGCTCCACCCCGGCCACTCTCGGTGATTGTTGTCGTCCCTCCCCACCGCGGCTCTCCCGTCCGTCGCCGCAACGCCGCTCGATGTCCCCAGATTCCTCCTCCGGCAGTGGTGGGCAGAGGAGCCACCGGGACCGACGAGATGCAGGGGCAGGGCGCCACAAGCGGGATGGATCAGGGGAAGAACGAGATTGTATCGCGTTCTCATCCGAGACTTGACATAACTAGCTGTAATCTCTGAAAGTCACGGCTCTTTCTGTAGCTAGCAGTCTTGCAGTTTCTTCTATTCAACATGTAAGGGGGTGAAACGATTCTATTCAACATGTAAGGAAGATCGGTACGTGTTCAGGACATGCTCTGGTTCAAAGTAGCGCACTACTCTGTTTCTTTGGACCACTCTGTTTCCAATCACCCCATTGAGATTCCTAACCACTGCAAGAAATTCTGGTCGCACTAGGAACATTTTTAGATTGAGTTTTGTTGGCTTTTCATTTTCAGTACTCCTCCGTCCATAAAAAGATATCTTAACTTTGCCCAAATTTGGATGTATTTATATAGTGTTTAGATACGATCAAATTTCGACAAATTTACATCTTTTTACGGAATAATAATCCTCTTACTTGTATGCCGTGGAATATGCGCTGCAGGTCCTGAACGAGTTCACCCACGGGAAGCAAGACTCGGTGAGCAAGCAGGAGGTGCTGTCCGACATACTGCTCGGCATGGCGGCCGGGCTGCAGTGGGACCCGATCGTGATCCTGAGGATGAACGGGGAAGATCTGAACGAGTTTGTTGAGAGCTCCACGTACGAGACGGAGGCTGTCGCCATGTTCTCGCAGATCGAGTCCGGGAATGCTACGCTGCGACAATGCCTGGCAGCTGCTCTTCGGCAGCTGACGGTCGACCAGGGCATGCCACCAGTTTCCGACTCTCTGGTATGCACTCTTCTCATCTGACAAGAAACTTAATCTGCAACCACAATTCATGTCTCTGACAAACCAGTATTTGTGATAGGTTGTGGAGACTATCATAGAACCTGCAACCCAAGAACTGTCGGCGGATCAGCTTGACCGACCAGCATCCCAGGAGGCGTTCTTCCAAGAATTCAGGAAGTATCTTGGGATCATCGCCCGTCGGCTCCAGGAGCGCCCCGTAATCGTCGCGCACAGCGAGAACACCTTTGATGGGGCCGGCGTTAAGAAGATACTGTCAAACAAGTCCGAATTCGACAAGGTATAATGGCATTATTAGGATTTTGCTTGAGCGGTTTAATGCCAGATTGTCTGCCACACGGTACTGATCAAGAAACATCACTTCATTTTTTCTACAGGTGTTGGATTCTGTGTGGGGAGATTTACCCAAGGAACACAAAGATAGAACATCAAAGAAGTACCTTCGGGTCGCGTTTGACAGGATGGCCGCCTCGGTGAATCTTCCACCATATGGAGCTGTCGATCAGGTACAAAAGATCTTTACCATGTACCAAATCCTTATCACTGAATCTGTACCCGGTAGTTTCTAAACTTCATAAATGCGAAAGTTCATACCGTCATTGCAGCTGTTAGTATCAAAGGACATGTTCCATGTTTGGCTAAAATTGTAAATGGTCTTCCATAACCATGTACAGGTGGATGCTGTGGTGAATGAGGCGTTCAAGATGGCCAACGCCGACGACGGGAAGCCGGTGGACGAGGCCGAGTTCAAGCAGCTGCTCACCGAGATCCTCGGGGCGGTGATGCTGCAGTTGGACAGCAACACGATCTCTGTCTCCTCCAACACTGTCCTCCATGAGCCCATGTCCACTCCGTCCAGCTTCTTGTCGCCATCGCCACCGTCGCCCATGGTGTCATCGCCGAGCGAATAGAGGCATGTTTTGGTAGTATCAGTTTCCCCTGATGCGGTCACCGCACTCGATGCCAGTTTCCATCTGATTACACTGCAATAACGTTGACGGGGCGGGTCCCCGGCAATGCCCACCGTGAGGGGCTTAGGGTTGGTGGAATCCTGCAGGTTAGCGCTAGACATCGGAATAGTAGATAAGCAGAAGGCGATTTTGCCCAGGTTCGGGGCCCTCGAGAGGTAAAACTCGTACGTCCTGCCTGTCTGAGCTTTGATTATCGATGTAGATGTGTTTACAATGGGGTGGTTCTCGCCGTAGGCAAGTATGCTAGGGTTTTGCGTATGCGTGAGGTTGAGAGAGAGATCTAGAGCGCCCTCTCCCGTCCTTTATATAGCAGGTCGGGTCCCGAGGGCCGGTTACAATTAGGGTTAGGGCTTTCCTAATGTGTGCTTATCCGAGTTGTGCTCGACAAGTATTTGCTAACTGGGCCGGTGCCGATGGCTATCGGCACCCCTTGCTTATTGGGCCTTTCGATCCTTCTGGTCCGTAAGCCTTCCTCTTGCATACAATCAATGACGCGGCCCACCGACTACCCGAACAGGGGAGCCCAAGATCGGGTAACCGGAGGGTAATGCCCACATCAGTAGCCCCCGGGTGACTAGTCGAAACAAAGTTTCGGGTAGGTACTAATGCAGAGTCTTCATGCCGATAGTCTTCCTTCGTCTTCAAGCCGATAGTTTTCCTTTGAGAAGTCTTCGACATCTCAACTTCTGCACAAGGGATCGAGTAACGAGCCTAGTCCCATGATAGGAACCAGTTTAACTGCTGCTGCAACACAACGTTACCCTACTCGAACTCGAGTCCCCGGGCTCGAGTCCGGTTCGCCAAATTCTTCGAATCTTCATCTTTTTATTTCTATCGGGTGCACGGCCGGCGCTCCCGATGGGAGTAGCCCCCGAGCCTGTAGTCGACTGAGTAACAACCGGGTACAGGCTGAAAATATCTTCGAGTGCTTAATTTCTCTTTGAATCCTGGTTTTTTTCTTCGAGTTGCTTGACTTGAAAGAGCATCTTTGGCTGACGTCATTGCTGAATCATCCTCTGCCATGCATGCGAGGAGACGCGTCGTGGTGGGTCCAGCACGATGACCGAGCAGTCAGTTATGAAAGGACCGCACGTTGCGCAGTCCCCGAGGTGACGCCCCGATTCTCGCGTGTAGTGGACCGTTGGCTCGCTAATTTTGCGCCACGTGTAGGGCAAGAGATCGTGCGTGCAGTTAATGCTCCGGATTCGACGGCCACGATCGACCACCAACGTCATATATATTGAGGACTTGGGGATTTTTTCCCTTCACCCCTCTCACTTCTCCTTCAAGCTCGCGTCTGTTGCCATTGCCCCCTGCTTCCTCCACTCACAGAGAAAACCCAGAGAGCTCCGTCGCCGCCACGATGGTGAAGAAGGCTGCGAAGGGATCTTCGAGCTCCACCGCCGCCGCTGGCGGAAAACCTTCGGCCGCACCGCGGCCCACTGCATCTGCCGTCGCCGCCGCCGCCGAGAAGGAGGACGTCGGTCCTCAATGCGATTGGGAGAGATCCCTAATCACGGAGCGTGAGAAGAACAAGATGCAGAAGATGGGCTTCCTCCCCCGCGCAGAGGGAGATGTCAAACTGCCAGGTTCAGATGCTCGCCCTAATCCTCCCCCCGGTTTTACCGTGATCTTCCTCGCGTATTTGATTCAGGGCCTTTCTCTTCCGGCGCACGAGTTTCTTCGGTGCCTCCTTTTCACTTACGGGATTCAGCTCTGGCAGCTGACTCCCAATGCCCTTTTACATTTAGCCATTTTCATTACCGTCTGCGAGGGCTTCTTAGGCATAAAACCGCACTTTGGCTTGTGGAAGAGAATCTTCTTCCTCAAACGCCACGGTAATGCACTAGGCCCCTTTGTCACCGGAGGTGTCAGATTCTCCGTTCGTGCCAAAGCAAAGTGGTTTCCCTTCCCGATGAAAGAATCGGTTCAGGGATGGCGCCAAAGGTGGCTTTATGTGAGGAACGAGAGTGCTCCTTATTCGCGCGCTGGTCTGTGATACGTTGCAAACGTATCTATAATTTTTGATGCTCCATGCTTGTTTTACTGTTATTCCTACATGTTTTATGTGAACTTTTATATACTTTTTAGCATTTTTCGGGAACTAACCTATTAACCAGTGCCGCAGCGCCAGTTCCTGTTTTCTGCTGTTTTTATGTTTCAGAAAAGTTCTACAGCAAATATGCTCGGAATTGCATGGGACAAAATCCCAAGGTCCTAATTCTCCGTCACGAAGACGTAGCCAAAGGGGAGCAGCAGGGGACCAGCCAGCTGGCCAGACAGGGGCCAGGCGCGGCTAGCCTAGGGCCCGTGCCTGCCCTGTGTCTGGGCCCACCAGGTCGCCTCCGACTCCGCCTCTTCGCCCATATATTCTCCGTCGCGGAAAAACCCTAAGCACCCGAGAAGAAATCCACGAAGAGTTCCGTCGCCGCCGTCAACGCCGAACCCATCTCGGGGGGTTCTGAAGCTCTTCCCGGCACCCTGCCGGAGGGAGAAGTTATCTCCGGAGGCCTCTACATCGCCATGCCTGCCTCCGCGATGATGTGTGAGTAGTCCACCACGGGACTATGGATCCATAGCAGTAGCTAGATGGTAGTTCTCTCCTTTGTGCTTCATGCTATTTGGCCTTGTGAGCTGCCTTACATGATCAAGGCCATACTATTGTATTAGTTACATGTTGGTTTGATGGGATCCGATGAATAGAGAGTACTTTGATATAGATTATTCAGTTATGTTATTTATGATCTTGCATGCTCTCCGTTGCTTGTAGAGGCTTTGGCCAAGTTGATACTTGTGACTCCAAGAGGGAGTATTTATGCTCGATAGTGGGTTCATGCCTCTGTTGAACCATGGAAAGTGACACAAATCCCTACGGTTATAGATGTGCTGTTGCTATTAGGGAGAAAACAGCAGTACTTAGTCTAAGGACTATTGTATTGTTTACTTTACACGCTTTGCTTAATGCGATTATCCGTTGCTTGCAACTTAATACTGGAAGGTGTCGTGGATGCAATCTTGAAGGTGGATTATTAGTCATAGATGCGGTTGGATTAACGGTCTATGTATTTTGTTGTAATGCCCGCATATCTTTTCATAGTGTTTATTCTTCAGATCATAGTACAAAGAGCTCTGTTTGTCAATTGTCCATCTGTAATTTGTTTACCCAACATGTGATATCTTTATGGAGAGACGCCACTAGTGAACTGTGGATCCCGGTCCTTTTTCCTCAATATTACTGCAATCCTTTACTGCGAATTCCTGTTTCCTTTCTGCAATTTACTTTCTGCAAACAATTCTTCATCCACACGATACGTTTAACCCTTTGTGTTCAGCAAAACCGGTGAGCTTGACAACCTCACTGAATAGTTGGTGCAAAGTATTCTGGTTGTTTGTGTGCAGGTTTCCAAGTTGCTGCTGACGCCGGTAGTGCGCCCTGCCATTAGTCGGTTTGCAACACCTTCAGAAGCGACGCCTTTCTCCTACTGGTCGATTAAACCTTGGTTTCGTAATCGAGGGAAATACTTGCCGCTTGCTCATCAAACCTTCCTCTTGAGGTTCACCAACTGTGCTCCATCATCAACTCACGCCAACAAGAATTTCTGGCGCCATAACCGAAGAGCAGCATCAAGAATTTCTGGCGCCGTTGCCGGGGAGAAAGATCACTTCTGCAAGGGGAGTCTCTCGCTCTCAATCTTTTTATTTTGTTTTTGTTTTGCTTGTTTTATTTTACTTTATTTTGTTTGCGTTGTTTTATCAAAAATCCAAAAAAAATAGTTTACTTTTTATAGTTGTTATTTTTGTTGCTTTGTTTTAGTACCGCAAATATCCCAGAAGTTGAAGTTCGTTCTTTTAAGCAACAAGGAGGAGAGAGTCTTGAAGATGCCAGGTATAGAATATGTGATGCTCATCATAGATGTACAAAGAAGTATTCTACCATGATCCTTCTTAGAAATTTTTATGTTGGCATTTCTACCTGGAATAGGTATGTCTTGGATACTTTTATTGGGGGTAATTTTCTTGGTGCTCCTGCTATGGAAGCCTACACTTTAATTGAAAGCCTAGTAGGAGTTCCCCCTACTAATGTTGCTAAAACTGAGATCACTGTAGAAGAGGTAGTAAAAAGACTAGACTCTTTAGAGACCCACACTGATGAGTTGATAGGAAGTATCAATAAAAGAATCACTGTTTTAGAGGGTAGCATTATGCATGATGATAGAACTCTTAGAATTGGAAAACTTGAGGAAGCCATGGAAATTTTAAGTTCAACCTTTTCTTCTCTTGGCTTTAAGAAGGAAAAAGCTTTTGTGGGAAAAGAGCAGAAATTTATGTATATCCCTAAGGCACCTAGTCTAAGAACCTGTGATATGTTTAAGATTGATAAAAAAAATTCAACTAAGAGTGACTTACATGTTGAATCTTCTCCAGGGATGTCTAAGATACTTGATGCTACCAATGGTGTTGATGCTTCTTCATTTGAAAATACTTGATGCAACACACTTTCTGCGCCTAGCTGAAAGGCGTTAAAGAAAAGCACTCTTGGGAGATAACCCAATGTTTTTATTTCTGTTCTTTTTGTTTTGTTGAGTCTTGGAAGTTATTGCTACAGTAATAACCTCTCCTTATCAGTTTTTATTTCGTTTTTGTGCCAAGAGTAGCCTCTGATTGAGAGTAAGTTTTATTTGGGGAATTTGTAAAAATTATGTTTTCTGTTTCTGGTACGTCACGAGAAAAATCGCCAAAAATCACCAGAACGTCATTTTGAGCTGCCAATTTACGAGCGTTTTCCCCAGGTAATTACCGAACTTTCATTAGTTCAAAGTTTTTCGAGTTACGCAGCGTAACTATTTTTCAGAAATTCATCTTTACGAACTGTTCTGTTTTGACAGATTTTTGCACTGTTTTGCATTTGCCTCTTCATCGCTTTCGTTTTGAGTTCTCTTGATCAAAGAACCTTTTTGAAAGATGTGTTACAGTAGCTAATGCTTATTGCATGCTTTTCATATGTCATACTGAACTTAGTGAATTTGATTATTATTATTATTGCACTAACGCTGCTAATGAGAATTGTGATGAGTTTTGTGTGAAGGAAGTTTTCAAATGTAGGGAGAGAAGAATGATGCAATAAGATGAATGATGGACAAAAGCTCAAGCTTGGGGATGCCCATGGTCACACCAAGAAATATCTAAGAAGTACAAGCGTCAAAGCTTGGGGATGACCAAGGCATCCCCTCTTCATCAGCAAAAAGCACCAGGTCATTTTTCAATGCGCTATATTTTTATTGCTTCATGCAATATGTGTTATTCTTGGAGCGTCTTTATTTTCTGTTGTGTGTTTTATTTTTCAATAAAGTTGGACCCCATCATCCTTTACTTTGGAGTGAGACACGCTCTGCTGCACTGCATATTTACTTTGGAGTGAGACACGCTCCGCTGCACTGCATATTTACTTTGGAGTGAGACACGCTCCGCTGTTTTTGCATTTTGTTTTGGAGAGAGACACGCTCCACCTGTTTAGCTCTCTGATTTTTCCTGTTTATTATCTATGAGAGTGGTTTCAAATAAGTTGATTGGTGTTGGAAGTAGAGAAAACTTTTCGTGTGTTTCGTGATGCAAACGGAAGCTTGTTTAGACTGTGGCATAGACTTTAGCATGTCGTGTTAGATGTTATTTTGTGAACTTATCAATTATGCTTGTATCATGACTTGTCTCAAATAGCTGAGAGTGTTTATTGTGCCATTGGAAGTTTCATGCATTGTTTTTAGTATAGGAAGCATAATATTGCGGTTTATATTCTCCTGCAAATGTTTTATTTGGGTTGACTTGGCGCATGCTTGCACCATGTTTTGACTATCCCTCAGTCATTTATGCCTCTATGATCATTTAGTTTTTGACTTGTTATGCCACTTTATGCTTTGATCAATATGTTTTGTCGCTATGCATGATTATGGCCTTTATGCTCTCATTAGTCGGTCGCATCCAGTCTTTTGCTAGCCTCTATTTGTACTGAGTATGAGCTCTACTCGTGCATCCAACAACCAAAAAACCAAGTTTGCCAAGCGTGTCCACCATATCTACCTATTTGTGGTATTTCTTTGCCACTTCCTAGTAGTTTGCTTATGTGCTACCTTTAAATCTTCAAAATCATTACTTGTTTTGTGTGACTTACAGCTCATGGTGAAGTGTGTGATTTAAGTTCTTATAATGCTTGTTGTGTGGTAACCATGCTGCCATGGGGACACCATCATCATATTTTTGTTGAATATCATGTGAATTGCTATGCATGCTCATCTTGGCTGAAGTAAGAGTGATTTTCCATGAGTTGCTTATGGTTGGAGTATGCATATTGTTAGAGAAGAACATTGGGCCGCTAACGAAAGCCATGCTCACATGGTGGAAGTTTCAGCTGGACTAAATCCTCAAAAATCTCTACGAGATCCTTTAATTGTTGCAAAGAGGAAGTCCATGTCTGTTGTCTTTGTTTTCCCGGTATGGATGTCCCGGTTGAGATATTTCCAAATTGAGAAATCATGAGTGAATTATCTCCTAGGACCTTTGTACAGGAGGCAAGGAGGTACCCCTTTGTGACACTTGGTTGAAACATATGTATGTGATGAAAATCCATGGAAGTCCAAGCTAATTAGGACAAGGTGTGAGCACTAGTAGTATATTATGCATAAGACAAGCTTTCTTATAAGAATTTCTATTGCGTGAATCTTTTCACCACCGTTGACATGAGTGCACCTCTCAAAATGTGTTTTCAATTCCTCTATTGCTTTCAAAATAAAAAGCTCTAGCACATGAGTGATCTCACTTGCCTCTCAAAGAGAGACCTTCTTTTACTTTTATGTTGAGACTCCACTTTATGCACCATCTTTTGAGAGCATAGTTGTCATTCTTAGTTTAATGTGCATGGTCCCAAGATTTTTATTGATTGATTCATATTTATGTTATGACTTGTTCTCAAATTACTTGTTTCTAGTCACCCTTGTAAACTTTAAAGGTGTCCTAGCATTTATGTTTTGCTATCTTATGGACAAGCTGAATACCACTTTGTGTCTCTTCTATGCTCTAGACAATCACTTTACTTTTCATGCAATTTATACATTGTCTTTTGTTTGATTACTTTTCATGTTATAGCATGGTTTCTAAGTTTTATTGCAATGTTATATCTACCATGTCTATGTTATTATATTATGATCCCAGCTCTATGTGCTTTTACAATTGTTTGGTCAAGGTTGTGTGATAGCATGTCACCTCAAAAATTATTTTTGTTATCACTTACCTACTCGGGACGAGCAGGAGTTAAGCTTGGGGATGCTGATACGTTGCAAACGTATCTATAATTTTTGATGCTCCATGCTTGTTATACTGTTATTCCTACATGTTTTATGTGAACTTTTATATACTTTTTAGCATTTTTCGGGAACTAACCTATTAACCAGTGCCGCAGCGCCAGTTCCTGTTTTCTGCTGTTTTTATGTTTCAGAAAAGTTCTACAGCAAATATTCTCGGAATTGCATGGGACAAAATCCCAATGTCATAATTCTCCGTCACGAAGACGTAGCCAGAAGGCGAGCAGCAGTGAACCAGCCAGCTGGCCAGACAGGGGCCAGGCGCGGCCAGCCTAGGGCCCGCGCCTGCCCTTTGTCTGGGCCCACCAGGTCGCCTCCGACTCCGCCTCTTCGCCCATATATTCTCCGTCGCGGAAAAACCCTAAGAACCCGAGAAGAAATCCACGAAGAGTTCCGTAGCCGCCGTCAATGCAGAACCCATCTCGGGGGGTTCTGAAGCTCTTCCCGGCACCCTGCCGGAGGGAGAAGTTATCTCCGGAGGCCTCTACATCGCCATGCCTGCCTCCGCGATGATGTGTGAGTAGTCCACCACGGGACTATGGATCCATAGCAGTAGCTAGATGGTAGTTCTCTCCTTTGTGCTTCATGCTATTTGGCCTTGTGAGCTGCCTTACATGATCAAGGCCATACTATTGTATTAGTTACATGTTGGTTTGATGGGATCCGATGAATAGAGAGTACTTTGATATAGATTATTCAGTTATGTTATTTATGATCTTGCATGCTCTCCGTTGCTTGTAGAGGCTTTGGCCAAGTTGATACTTGTGACTCCAAGAGGGAGTATTTATACTCGATAGTGGGTTCATGCCTCTGTTGAACCATGGGAAGTGACACAAATCCCTACGGTTATAGATGTGCTGTTGCTAATAGGGAGAAAACAGCAGTACTTAGTCTAAGGACTATTGTATTGTTTACTTTACACGCTTTGCTTAATGCGATTATCCATTGCTTGCAACTTAATACTGGAAGGTGTCGCGGATGCAATCCTGAAGGTGGATTATTAGTCATAGATACGGTTGGATTAACGGTCTATGTATTTTGTTGTAATGCCCGCATATCTTTTCATAGTGTTTATTCTTCAGATCATAGTACAAAGAGCTCTGTTTGTCAATTGCCCATCTGTAATTTGGTTACCCAGCATGTGATATCTTTATGGAGAGACGCCACTAGTGAACTGTGGATCCCGGTCCTTTTTCCTCAATATTACTGCAATCCTTTACTGTGAATTCCTGTTTCCTTTCTGCAATTTACTTTCTGCAAACAATTCTTCATCCACACGATACGTTTAACCCTTTGTGTTCAAAACCGGTGAGCTTGACAACCTCACTGAATAGTTGGTGCAAAGTATTCTGGTTGTTTGTGTGCAGGTTTCCAAGTTGCTGCTGACGCCGGTAGTGCGCCCTGCCATTAGTCGGTTTGCAACACCTTCAGAAGTGACGCCTTTTTCCTACTGGTCGATTAAACCTTGGTTTCGTAATCGAGGGAAATACTTGCCGCTTGCTCATCAAACCTTCCTGTTGAGGTTCACCAACTGTGCTCCATCATCAACTCACGCCAACAAGAATTTCTGGCGCCATAACCGAAGAGCAGCATCAGTCTGCCGGATTGTGTCAACGTTCTCGAGGCGAAGCCGAAGAAAACATGGAAGAACGTAGTGACTGCTGAAGAGTCCGCCGTAGTCGAAACGTTGTATAGTTGAGTTCAGAAGCTGAAGATACTCGGTACAGAAGTTGCTGCATTATTCCTAAAATGTCGGGTGCAGCCACTTCAGTACAGGGCTCACCCGATGTATCTTTACACTGGGGCCAAGGATAATACCCGGATCAGTCCGGATGACCTTAAGGAGAAGGAGCTTCAGGACGAAGTTCATCGGCTAACCAAGTTGACGCAAAAAGACAACATCCCTCTGGAGCCGAGCGTCCAACCGTTCGAGGCCAGCTTCCCTCCGCCTGAGGTATGTTTTTATGCTTTCATTTGCTTAGTTGTCGATGCGCTGATAGTCATCGAAATGCTTTTCGATTTATGCAATTGCCTTTTCTTCTAGGATCGTGCTGTTCCGAGGAGCTTCCCCCTTTCTCCTGAAAGTGGTGAGGCACCTGAAGATGCTGACACCACCGAAGTTGCTGAAGATGCCGAGAGCAGCGAAGGCACCGCAGATGACGTGGCTGACGATGCCGATAACTATGTTATGGCGCCGAGGCCGCGCGATGTCGAAAGCTTAAGTGATTCCGAATCAAGTCCAGAGGCTGACGCCCCGGCATTGGTTGATGCAGCTCCTCCGACGTCGTCCCCAGCCGCTCCGAAGCAGCCTAAGGGAGGGTTTGCCGACGAAGATGACCTGTTCTCGTCGTAAGTACTTGCTCTTGTCTTATTTTCCATTCAATATCTTCTGTTATGCCGATGATAATGGATCTTTTGTTTTTCAGTGAGGATGAAGGCGAATGCGATGCTCCTCCGGCGAAGAAGCCGAGAACCGGGTCCGCCAAATCGGTTAATACTGGACCCGAGAAGCTGAAGGAGAAAACGTCGGATGCGCCTGAACCCGCAGTTGCCGTCTCCAATGCATTGACGAGGATGCTGAAGAATAGCAAAGATGCAGAAGCTTCGACTGCTGCAATCGCGCCTTCGTTTTCTGCTGCTGCTGCAGCGTCTGCAAAGGAACATGTAAGTTCACTTTTAATTCATCTTCGATTTGCTTCAGATGCTAGTTCCCCTCCCAAGTAGCCCCTGAGCCGATATTTGACTGCACGCAGTCAATTGTTGGCTCAGAGCTCAGTCGAGTGTTGGATCTTATCTGCTTTCCATTTGATTGTCTTGTAGCCGGTCTTCTCCACCGCCCGGAAGGTTTCCGACTTCGCGACCCAGTTCGTGAAGATCGAGGCTGAAAATGCTCAGCTTCGCAAGGACCTGACGGAACGGGTGCAAGCAGCCAACAAGCTGACGGAGGAAGCCTGGCAGGCCAATGAGGACCTGAAGGCGAAGCTTGCTCAGGTGAAAGAGGAGCTGGCCAAGGCGAAGAAGGCCGAGGAGCAGAGGAAGAAAGAAGAGGCTTCTGACGATAAGGCCCTCCAACGTCTCCTGAAAGGCGTCGAGTCCCTCCTTGGTAAGCTTTGAATCTGCTGATTCGTGTGCGTATACCTTATGTCTTTACTCGTATTTGCATGCTTCTAATTCTTTATCTTGCTTGCTTCAGCTGCTGCTGATATCCCTGTCAACCGTGCGGACGAGGCTCAGGTCAAGGCCATGGAGGATCCTATCTCATTTGCTGCCGAGGGCTGCTCAACGCGTGGAAGGCCTGGTGGAGAAGTCGAAAACGGCACTGTCGACTCTTGCTCGGCTGGTGTTCCCGAAGTTGCCGCAAAACAAAAGGCTCGAGGAGTTGGCAGAAACGTTCATCGTCGATGGGGGCGGCAGGATCGAGGTACTTAAACGCACCTCCCGCATCTATGGCGCGCTCCTTGCATTCCAGCTTCTTATGGGCTATGGCATAGAAGCCGACTTTGAAGCTATGATGCTGGATCTTCTAAAGGCAGACGATGGCACCGAAGTCGACTTAACCCAGTTCACCACGCGTGCTCGCGACTGTGCCCGCCAGCTCATTGATTTGGTGGAGATGAACAAGGCAAAGAAAGTCGGCAAGGATACCCCTAGTGCTTCAGCTCAAACCACTGCCCCTTGATTCTGCTTCGTCTTGTAATGAAAAAAATTTATTTAGGGTCCTTTTGAATGCCTGTAATGAACCATGGTGGCTATGCTGCCCGTTTGCGATGTTTATGCTTGCTATTTGCTTTTTTCTTGATTGTTGCTCCCGATGGGAGTTCTGCTTCGGCTGCTGCCGTGTTTGCCTTTGCTATATGATTGAAATTGTGCTTGTTTGTAGGTACCGCCAGTTCCTTCAATGCCACCAAGTCCTTCAACTCAAGCAGCTGATGAATCAACCGTTGTTCAGCAATTGCGTAGCCATATTGCTGCGACAGAGAAGAACATGTCGACGATTTATGCTGGCGCAGCGATTGCGAAGAAGAAGGGGGAACTGGCGATGCAGATGGAAAAGTATGCTCGAGAAGAGCTGGTGAAGGCCACGGACAGCTTGAGCTGTAAGTAACCGACAATTTTTGTCTTCAAGTTCTGCAAAAACCTTGTTTTGATCCGACCTTTTTGCTACAGTTGTCAACTTCGATGAAGCTGGAGAACCCAGGCGCGTCAATGCGAGAGTTGAAGTGCTCGACGTCTTGTCACAATCTCATCAGGTTTACTGGAGGGACAGGTCGAAGACCAGCGTGCTTGTGTGGTTCCAGGATCGCGTGGAGCAGGTGCATGTGTTCTTCAGAAAATGTAGAGATAACCTGGCGATGATTTATCGGACAATTTTTTTTTTTTTGAAAGCTCAACGGGGGGCGATCGCCCACCTGAACGATTTTTCCATTAAAAAGTCCGGTTCAAGTACATGGGGGGAGCAGTGTCGCACCAAGTACAGGGGGGGTGCGACACGCGTGGGGTGGCATACCACCCCCACATGGGAGAGGGTACACGGGGGAGAGAGGGGGAGGGGGGACTACATCACGTCAGGCTATCACACCAAGTGTGGAGGCCGCCGAGATCCACGTGTCGGGGGGCACGCACCACCCAAAGCCGCAAGTGTTCCGCAACCATGGCGAGCACACGAGCGGGGGTGAGATTATCCGAGTCGAAAACCATGCGGTTCCGCGACTTCCAGACACACCAAGCAACCGCGAGCAGCACCGTATTGACAACCCGCGGGTGCCAACGGGGGAGGCGGCCGGCCAGTCCACCCAAGAGCGCAGCCAAGTCAGCCTCAGGCGGGAGATGCAGGCCCGGGGCAGCACGCGACCACACCTCAGCAAGTCGCGGACATCGCACAAACAAATGGAGAAGGTCCTCGTCACGGTCGGGACAGAAAGGGCAGTGCGGCGCGGGGACGCAGCCCAAGCGGAAGAGAAGCGCGCGGGTCCTGGTCTTGCCAAGGCGCAGGATCCAGAAGAAAACCCGAACCTTCGGGGGCGCAAAATTCTCCCAGTTGACGTCCTGAAACGGAACGATCATGCCGGACGAGCGTAGCGCACGGTAGACGCCTCCGGTGTGGAACCTGTCGGAGCACCCAAAGGAGACAATACGGCGGTCAGGGAGGGGCACAAGCTGAACGGCGCGCAACTGGGCGTGGAGGTAGGCCAACTCCGCGCCACCTTGCACGGAGACCCGCGGCTGAACTGCCACAAGCGCCCCATCCTCCCCAAAAGCATCAGCAAGCGTTGCATCGGGGGAGAGGCAGTGAGAGAAAGCAGCTGGCAAAGCCAAAGCGAGCGGCCCCAGCGGCGTCCACGAGTCGTGCCATAGCGAGGTCAGGGCACCGTCCCCTGGGACGACACGAGTGAGGGATCGGTACAGCGGGAGGAGAGACAGAAAGTGCCTCCAGGACGGTGTGGCGGGCTGAGGTCGAGAACACAGGTAGCTGCAACGAACCCACCTGGTCCATGGCGTGTCACGCCCAGAGAACAAGCCGTGTAGGTTCTTCAGGAGCAGGCACGTGTTTTGCAACGCGAAGTCCACCACGCCAAGCCCGCCTTCAGAGCGCAGGCGACAGACATAGTCCCATGCAACCTGACAGTCGCCACCAGAGCAAACCGCAGCAGCCTTCCACAGCATGGCACGCCGAGGCCGGTCCATCTTCGCAATGACACCTTTCGGGATGGGGAGTACAGACATAGCCAGAAGGGGTAGCGCCGAGAGGACAGCGGTGGCGAGGGTGAGGCGCCCCCCGATGGGGATCAGCGAGGTGCGCCAACTGGGGATCTGGTTCGAGACCCGGGTGGCCAAGAACTCCAACGCCGACGCCGGCAACTTCTGATCTGATAGAGGTAAGCCAAGGTATGTCTGTGGGAAGGACGAGACAGGGCAGCCGAGAAGCGCTGCAAGCTGGGCAGCCCGGGCGGGCGGTACATGCACCGGCACAAAGGTACTCTTGTGGTAGTTGATCTCGAGTCCTGTGGCACGGGAGAAGGACTCCAGAATCGAACGAAGACGCCGTAGCTGAGACGGCTCCGCGGGGAGGATGATCAGAGTATCGTCCGCGTATTGAACAACCGGGCACGGGAGGTCCTCAGCAAGGGGGTGTCTAAGCCGTTCCCCATCCACTTCTTCGACGAGGAGGCATCGGAGGAGCTCCGCAACAGCAAGAAAGAGGTATGGAGAAAGCGGGTCGCCCTGACGCAGGCCATTCTTGCAGTTTATCCACCGCCCAGGGACTCCATTGAGCAGGATAGCGGTCTTCCCGGTAGCCAGAATTGCAGAGACCCAACCACGGAATGTGGTGCCGACCCCCCTTGCCTCCAGGATTTTGTCCAGAGCCTCCCAGTTAACCGAGTCGAAGGCTTTCCTAAAATCCAGCTTCAGGACAACCGCGGGGACCCTGCGCACATGGCAGCTCTGGACAAGGTCGATGGCGTATAGGAAATTGTCGGTGAGGACGCGCCCGCGAATGAACCCGGATTGCTCAAACGCCACCAACTGCTCAATATACAGCTGCAACCTTGTCGTCAAAATACGCGTCAGGAGCTTCATAACACAGTTCTGCAGTGAGATAGGGCGATAACCATCGGCAGAGACGACGTCCGCCTTTTTGGGAAGCAGAGCGATGTACGCGCGGTTCACCCCATCTAGGCGCGCATCACCGGCGTGAAACTCCTGGAGGAAAGCCATGATGTCACCCCGGACATCCTGCCAAAAGGTGCGGAAGAACGCGGGACCGAAGCCGTCAGGACCGGGGCTACTGTCAACCCGCATCGCCCACAAGGCATCCTTTGCCTCCTGCTCCAAGAAGGGGGCCTCAAGCGAATCAAGCCCCGGCACGCGCCGAAGGACGCTCCCGAGATCAAAATCCCAGACCGGGCGACGCGATGTGCCAAGGAGAGCAGAGTAGAAACGGTGCAGGACATCGGACTTATCAGCGTGATTGACAAGGACGCGTCCGTCCTCGTGGAGGGCCTTGATTTGGTTACCCCGAAGGCGCGCAGATGCGCAAGCGTGGAAGAATCTGGTGTTGTCCTCACCGAGCCGACACAAACGGAAGGTGAAGCGCTGCTTCCAGTAGATATTCAGATTTTTGTACTCAAGCGAGAGGCGCGAACGCACCATCCCACGGAGCAAGTCCTCAGGGGGCTCGAGAGCGCGGAATTCTTCCACCAAGTCCAAGATGTCAATCACCTGCCGGCAATTAGAAACCAGCTCGGCAGGCCGCCGCCGGGACCGGGACCATTTCTTTGAGGATGCACGAGCCCACTTGAGGGATGCACATATGCGAGACGCAGCATCCGAACGACCCCTGTTCTGGTGACGAGCCCAAACCGCTGAGACCTTGGCCCGATAATCTGGCGACGAGGCCCAAGAGCGCTCATATCTGAAAACTTTGCACGACGGGGCGCGGGAAGAGGCGCTAAGCAGAAGTGGCACATGATCCGAGGTGTTGCGGAGGAGGGAGTTCAGTGTAGTGTTGAACAAATGCTCACCCCATGCCAGGTTGATAAGAGCTCTGTCCAGACGCACAAGTGTGGGAGCCGCTCGCCCACTGGTCCAGGTGAAGCGTCGATCAAGCAGCGGCAGGTCCTGAACCTCCAAGTCCTCAATGAGGAGGTTTAGATCATCGGCAGAGCGTGCATCAAAGTTGTCGTTACTCCGCTCGTCGGCGCAGCGGGCAGTGTTGAAGTCGCCGACAATCAGCCACGGGACGCTGCTGGGGATGGAAAGGGAGCGCAGCTCGTCGAAGGACGTGAGGCGGCGCGCACGGTCGCACGGCGCGTACACATTCGTCACCACGAAGCGCATCCCGTCGGTGGCAAGCTCAAACGTGGAGGTGAGGGAGCACTCCAGCGGCTGGTCGGAGACATGGTGGACGATCCCCCCCGACGCACCAATCGCAGGGACGAACGAGGGGGCCGAGAAACCGGGGGGGAGAAACGAGGCTGCTTTGGCGGGGGAGATCGCGCTGAGCTTGGATTCCTGGAGGCACACGATGTGCAGCGGTTGAGCGGAGAGGTTGGATTTAACGTCAGTGCACTTGTCCGGGTCGTTGAGCCCACGGATGTTCCACGAGCTAACAAGGAGCAGCTTACAAGCGTTTAGCGACATATTTCACAGAGGAGGCAACTGGCCGCGTTACACGCACGGCACACACAGGGGGGTACAGACGCACGCATGGCACACACAACTGGGGGGTCACATACTTACAACGGACTGACCCAAGCTGGCTAGAGAACAGGAAGCTAGAAAGACATAAAAGCTCACACGAGCTAGCTAAACTAGAGGTAGCAGAGATCGAACCACGACGGACGTGCCGGAAGAGACGCCGGCCCTGCAGCGGTAGGAAGTGACAGATCATGGGGCACCGTCGGGCTGCAGCGCCGCACCAGTCAGGCGGCGAAGATCCTCATCAGGCAGCTGGCAAGCACCGGCCATGGCGAGCAGCTCATCCACGCTGAACGGCGGCGGCGCTGGGGTGGATGAAGCAGAGGCGCCACCATCCCTGGACGCACGGAGGCGCGATGCACGGGCGACGACGCTCTCGAATCGCGCCTGCTCCTTGGCCTTGAGGCGAGCGCTGGCACGCGGCGGCGGGGCCGGCCCGCCACGTCCGCGCCTGAACGAGCGAGCCGGCGGAGGGGCAGGAGCTGCGGGGGTCGGCGAGGCGGCGGGGACCTCGGTGCCTCCGGCGGAGACAAAATGCAGCGGATCAGCGCACACCACAGCGCTTGCTAACACGTTCGACGAGATGGCGACGGCGACGCCCCGGACTTGCTCGATGGAGTCGACGACGCCAACTGTACCCGTGTCAAGGTTGATGTGGGGCAGGCCACGCGGTCCAGTGACGTCGGCCGCAGCGAGCACGCGCGGCACCTTGAAGTAGCCCACCTCGCCACCGTCCCCACGCAGCAGCAGGTGGAAGAAGACGGGGCAAGCGGCGATCACCGAGGAGGAAGGCCGGGGGACGCCGCCGGGCGTGATGGCGGCGAAAGCGCGCGCGTCAACGACGGGAGGCGACGCCATGGGGCAGATATCCAGCGTGAACTCCTCGACGTGTGGCGGCACGCCTCCGGGGGCATCGCGGCTCGATTCCATCGCGGGAAGAAAGGCGGGGAGGGAGCGGAACTCCCCCGACAGCCGACGGAAGAGCGGGCGCGGCCGAGAGGAGCTCGGATCGCCGCTCGGCCCACCGGACGGGCCGCCAGCTCCTGGCCCACCGCTGCCGCCACCGGGACCGCCGCCACCGAACGGGCCACCACCGCCCGAGCCACCGCCGCCACCAGGACCACCACCACCGCCCGGGCCACCGCCAGCAGGACCAAACGGAGGGGGAGGCGGCATCGCTCCTTGGAGCGGCCACTGGCGCACGCGGCGGACGTCGCACGTCGTCATGGCGCCATCGGAGTTCTTGACGTCGAGTTCGGCCGGGATGTGGCGCGCAGCCTCGTACTTGCAGACGACGAGGACGGAGATGAAGTTGCGCCCGGTCATGCAAATGTTGGCCACCTCCATGGGGTTGCCGATCCCGCCGACTGAGTGCCGGATCCGGGGGCGGGTCCAGTGCTCGAGGGGGAAGGCGATCAGCTCGATTGCCGCGAAGCCTGCATGGACGAAGTGCCTGCGGTTCGGCGCCTCCTCATGACGCTCGAAGTAGACCGTGTGTTCGTTGGAGAGGAAAGGGCTCTCGTCGACGGCGAACTCGCGCGCCTGCGCTGAGCGGAAGATGACGAGGTGCGAGCCGTGCGCCGCCGCGATGGGGCACGCGACCATGCCGTCTGGGATCTGATCAAAGAGAGCGGCCTGGACAACCGGACCGGGGGAGGTGGACTCCGGGTCCACGTACGCAATCCCTAGGTGGGCGAACTCCTGCATGTCGACCGGAGGCATGTACACGGAGAGGTGGGAGGGGTGGGATGGCGCTTCGGAGGCGGTGGCGCTGCTCTCCCCTCCACCAAAGTCAAAGGGGGTGACAGGCGAGAGTGGTACGGGAGGCGGGGCGGGGGGCGGAGCGGCGTAAGGCATGGGGGCTGGCCCAAGGGGGAACGGCGTGACGCCGTACTGGACACCGGGGGGGTAGCGGCGAGGGGGCGGCGTGATGTGGGGATAGGTGGGGGGGGCGCCTAGACGCCATGGCGCGTGGGCAAGATCGAGCAAGGTGACCGGAGGCGTCGCAAGCGAGGCAGGTGAGGGGGTCGCGGCAATCTCGTACGAAGTGGCGGCGCGAGAGGCATTTAAAGCAGAGTTTTTTCCTCCTAGCGAAGGCGAGGGAGCGCGCACGCGGCGCGAGGAGAGGTGGGGCCGAGGTCTGTGGAAATCTACGCGGCGGTGGAGTTGACCCTGCAGGTCTCCTAACGATATCCGCCCAGCTGGGAGACGTACGATCAGAATCGGAGGGGGTCGGAGTGGTGGGTCGGGCGGGTGCGGGGGAGGCGAGCGGTGAAATGGGGACGGCCAGGACCGACCTCCGCAGGGGAGAGTCATCACGAAGGCACGCGTCAACACGGGGGCCCCGTGGAGGTGACACGCAAGCGTCCGTCGGAAAGGTCTGGACTGGACCAGGCAACGGGCCAGTGCCGGGCAGCACGGCCGCGCATGGGCTGCGTGGGCCGGGAGAGAGAGGAGGCAGCGGAGAATGCGGCCCACGGCCGAAGCGGAGGGGGTGGGAGAAAAAAAGATCTTTGAGGCATGCGGGGGGGCAAGTCAGCGAGCCGAAAGTCAACGACATCTGCGCCTCCGGATCAGGCTCGACCGTTGGAACGACGGTGGTGGGGTCTACCAGGTGAAAGAGGAAGAGCTCACCGGCGAAGACGAAAGCAGCCCGGCGGCGCAGCTCACGAGCAACGGCGGCGCACGAGACCTCGGCCACGAACAGGCGGGGAGAGACATCACGAGCACGGAAGCAGTCGGAGAAGGAGGAGAAGAGGTACGTCAGCCCGTTGCCGACGACGAAGCGATTGACCAGGCGCGCGGAGGGAGCTTGAGAGATCCATATTGACGCCGGGGGGAAACCGCGGGCGGCGGCTTCCTTCACAGCACACACAGAGACGCGCAGCCGCTGGCGGATGCGGCCGGCGAAAACCTCACCTGGGCGACGGGGACGACGGGGCCGGGGCTCTCGCGATGCCAGTGTGGTGGCCGCACGAGACTTAGGCGGAGATGGAAGCAGCGTCGCAGGCAGCCGGCGCGGGGTCCGGTTGAAGGGGGGCGCAAGATCCGGCGGTGGTGGAGTGGGCAGCACAGCCCCCAGGCTCGGGTGGGGCGTGGGCGCCGCGAGCCTAAGCGGACTACGGGCGGGGGGTGCACCGGCGGGCGGCGTGGCGCCCTCCTCGCGGGACGCGACGGGGACGGGCAGTGGCAAGCTAGCAGAGCGGCGGCGGGCACCCTCCCGGCGGGGGGGGGGGGAGCGAGAGAGCACCTTCCGGAGAACATCCTCCTCTATCGGACAATGTTACCGCTGAATCCCCAGCCGAGTTCATTGCCAGAGCTTATGGAGAGGTTCAAGACTCCCGCCGAAGTTCGAGAGCTGGTACGAAATCAGCTGATCGCCGGTGCTGAGGTTGCATTTGCTTTTGTGCAGTCTCCCTATCCGACATTGGACTTGAGCATTATTGCGTCGAAGGAAGTCGCTCTGCGGCACTATTGTCCCCTTGTCGTAGGTCCAGCAGCGACTGTTGTTCGGAAACTTGAAGAAGGAACCGAAGCAGAGCTGCAGCTGGCTCAGTCGAGACAACAATCATAAACGTTAGGCAATTAGTGCAATATGCTATGTAATGCTGATGATGTGTGTATGCTATAATGATGCGTTGTGCATACTTTTGTAATTATGCGTAAGTGCTAGCTTCGACTGCAGCCCCCGGGGGAACAGGGTAAGTGTCGAGTCGTTTTTGCTTGATGCGAGCGATGGCGGTACCTCGACAGGCCGGGTCTACCGCACATCGACTGGCCCGTGTCAAGTATCGTCGCGTGACGCTGTCTTGCGCAAAGCCGCGATTATGCGTTTGATGCGATCAACGATGGTACCTCGACGGGTCTGGTCTACCATTGGTTGATTGGCCCGCGGCGATTATCGTCTCTTGGCAACGTCTCGCACAAAGCCTGCGTTTAATGCGATCAACGGTGGTACCTCGAATGATCGGGTCTACCACAGGTTGATTGGCCCACGGCGATTATCATCGCTTGACGATGTCTCGCACAAAGCCGCGTTCTGCGTTTGATGCGTTCGAATATAGCACCTCGATGGATCGGGTCTGCTAATATACGAATGACCCGTGGCGATTATCGTCGCTTGACGATGTTTCGCGCAAAGTCGCCTTTTTGCTTAAGTGTTGTCGATGGCAGCCCCCGAGTAATCGGGTGCGCTTGAAGCCGACTGACCCGTGGTAGTTATCGTTGCATAATGATGTCCTGCGCAAAGTCGCAGTTTTATGCTTTGATGCAGTCGACAGCAGCCCCCGAGTAATCGAGTGCGGCTGCTAGTCGAGGGATCCGTGCCAGCTATCGTTGCGTAACGATGTCCTGCACGAAGCCGCGTGTTTATGCTTGTGCCGATATGCTTATGCCCTGTCGGATGCGTACCCCAAGCTATTGGGTGCATTGCAATGCCGAGGACAGTTTTTTGTGAACTCGAGGCAACTATCGTTTGCTTAACGGTGCAGTTGCGTGGAGCCAATGATGATGCGTATGATGCTCATGCAGAAATTCTGAGAATTCTTTGGCGGAGGAACATTGCTTTATTGATATTTCTTCGGATGGTATACATCTTCGACTTGCTAAACTGGCTGAGTAGCCTTATTGTTAACTTGATGAAAAAACTCTAAGAATGGAACCGTCGTAGCTGTGCGACGTTCCACGGGTTGCTCTTTGCACGCCCTGTTGTGACGTCATTGATGCGGTATGCGCCTCCTGGGATAACTTCAGTGACGATGTATGGCCCTTCCCAAGGAGATGCTAGCTTGTGGTGACTTGTTTGTTTCAGCTTTAGCACCAGGTCACCTTTGGCAAAGCTGCGGGTGCGAACTCTTTGACTGTGATAGTTGTGCAGAGCCTGCTGATATACAGCTATCCTGGCTAGCGCGATGTCGCTGATTTCGTCAAGTAGGTCCACTGCATCCTCGAGTGCTTCATTTGATGCTTCCTCTGTATAAGCGACGACCCGAGGTGCTTCGAATCGAACATCGGCTGCCAGAACCGCATCGGCTCCATGAACCATGAAGAACGGTGAAAATTGAGTCGATCTATTTGGGGTTGTTCGCAGACTCCACAAGACTGAGGGAAGTTCTTCGACCCAGGCACCAGCTGCTCTCTTGAGCCTTTTCTTGATCCCATTGCAGATTAAGCCGTTGATTTTTTCCACCTGACCATTGGTCTGCGGATGAGCTACCGAAGCAAAGTTGAGCTTGATGCCGAGCTTTTCGCAGAAGTCGTGGAATTCTCGGGAGGCAAAGTTCCTCCCGTTGTCAGTAAGGATGCTGTGCGGCACGCCGAATCGACAGGTGATGCCCTTGAAGAATTTGACAGCGGTGGTGGCCGTTTGGTTCGTGACAGGTATGGCCTCTATCCACTTGGTGAACTTGTCAACTGCTACTAGGAGATGCGTGTGTCCACCAGGCGACGACTTCGGCAAGGGCCCAAGTTGGTCGAGTCCCCACTGTGCGAACGGCCAGGCGAGAGGTATCATCATCAGGTCCGTAGCTGGAGCGTGCGGCTTGGGTGCGAAGCATTGGCACGCGTCGCACTTCAGGACCAGATCTCTCGCGTCTTGTGCAGCCGTTGGCCAGAAGAATCCAGAGCGGAAGGCCTTGGCGACGAGTGCTCGACTACTTGCGTGATGTCCGCAGGTTCCTTCATGTATCTCCTTCATGCCTACGCCAGCGCCGGTGTTTCGCTTGGAGCCGTCGAATTACATCGTCCAGGAGCCCGATGTATCAGGAAGCGCAGGTCCATCCAGTCGACGAAGAAATCTGGCAGCACCTGAGACTTGATCGCCGTCCGATGGATGTACGTAATGCTTCTTGGGCTGAGGTCGATGACCCATTGCGATACTCGACCCGTGGCATCCGGGTTTGTGAGTATGTTTTTCAGAGGCGCCTCGGAGACGACAATTATCGGGTGCTCCATGAAGTAGTGGCGCAGCTTGTCGGCTGTTCTCCAAACAGCGTATGCCAACTTCTGATGGTGCGGGTACCGCTGCTTAGCTGGTGTGAGGACCTCGCTGAGGTAGTAGACCGGGCGTTGGACGCCATGGATTTTTCCTGCTTCTTCCCGTTCGACGACGAGCATGGTACTTACCACATGCGTGGTGGCTGCGATGTATAGGAGCATCGGCTCCCGTTCATGCGGGGTGACGAGGACCGGCGATGTCGACAGAACTTGCTTGATCTTGTCGAATGCGGCCTAGGCTTCGGTTGTCCACTCGAACTTGCCGGGCTTCTTCATCAATGCATACAGCGGTAACGCTTTTTCGCCGAGCTTGGCGATGAATCGGCTGAGTGCTGCTACTCGACCTGCGAGCTGGTGGATTTGCTTCAGGTTCGTCGGAGGTTGCATTTCAAGGATGGCTTTGATCTTGACTGGGTTTGCTTCGATACCTCAGGCGGAGATGAGGTATCCGAGTACTTGGCCTCCAGGGACCCCGAAGAAGCATTTCTTCGGGTTCAGCTTGATCTTGTAGCGGTCGAGGCTGTCGAACGTCTGTCGAAGATCATCGATGAGCGTGGCGCTGTCGTGGGTTTTGACAATGATGTCGTCGATGTAGACCTCGATGTTTTTGCCGATCTGCTCGTCAAGGCAAGCTTGCATGCAGTGCTGGTAGGTGGCGCCAGCGTTCTTCAGACCGAAGGTCATGACGTTGTAGCAGTAGACGCCTGCTGGCGTGATGAATGCAGTGAGCTCCTGGTCTTCGACTTTCAGCTTGATCTGGTTGTAACCCGAATATGCGTCGAGGAACGAGAGGAGCGCACAACCCGCAGTGGAGTCGACGATCTGGTCGATGCGCGGCAAAGGGAAGTGGTCCTTCGGGCAGTGCTTGTTCAGGTCGATGAAGTCGATGCACATGCGTAGGGCATCGGTATCTTTCTTGGGCACCATGACTGAGTTCGCCACCCAGGTGGCCTCTTTGATCTCCCGAATGAAGCCAACTTTCTCGAGTCGATGAACTTTGGTACTCATGGCCTTGCACTTCGGTTCCGAGAAACGCAGAAGGGTCTGTTTGATAGGTTTGGCGTCGGAGTTGACGTTGAGTGCGTGCTCAGCGAGTTCCCTGGGAATACCTGGCATGTCGGATGGCTGCCATGCAAATATTTCCCAGCGCTCACGGAGGAACTCGATGAGCACGCTTTCCTATTTGTCAGTAAGGTTCTTGGCGACATTGACGGTCTTGTCTGCATCCTTCAGGTGGACCTGCGTCTTCGACGTCTGATCAGCCGGGTTGAATTCTTCGGCTGAAGGAGTTCTGCCATCTTCGGGTGGCAGCATGTGGTTGACTGATGCAGCATATGCACGGTGTTCGTCCTTCATGCCAAACCTCTGGGCGATAAGGTTGAAGTCCTTGTCACAGTTATCGGAACGTAGGAAGCTGCCATGGATGGTCAGTGGGGTGCCGTTGTTGCCTGGCATCTTCAGCTTCAGATATGCATAATGTGGCACCGCCATGAACTTGGCGAACGCGGGACGACCTAGGATCACGTGGTATTGTGACTCCTAGTCGACAACCTCGAATTCAAGGCGCTCTTTCCGGAAGTTGCCTGGCTTCCCGAAGACGACCTCGAGGGAGATCTTGCCGAGCGGAAGAGCGGGCAGGGTCGGGATGATGCCATGGAATTGCGTATCCGACTCTGACAGGGCCTCGACAGGGATGCCCATGACTTTCAAGGTGCTCACGAAGAGGAGGTTCAGGCCGCTTCCTCCGTCCATGAAGACTTTGCCCATGTTGAATCCACCGATCTGGGACTTGAGTACCAGAGCTGCGTGACCGGGCCGAGGAACCGAGGGTGGGTGATCAGCTCGGCTAAAGTAGATGGTCTGCTCGGACCAGTTGACGTACTCGGTGGCCATGCTGGCCTCTGCGAGGTTGACCTCCCGAGTGAATTTCTTCATCTCCCTCTTGGAGAAGTGTGCCTTCTGGATCATCGGCACCAGCCCACGCGGGGGCGGAAATGCCTCGGGTGCTCCTCCGTTCTGCTGGATCTGGAGGTGCTGCTGCAGCTGTTGTTGCATCGGGTGTTGCTGCTGCTGCAGCTGCTGCTGCATGGGTGGCGGTGGTGGCAGGTAAGCCAGCACATTGGCGCCTCCGTGCATCGCCGTGTAGTACTTCTGAAGGTCCAGGAGCTGCCGACAGTCCCGGAGCAGGTGGGATGATTTCTTCGTGTTGTCCTGCGGGTCGATGTAGGTATGCATGTAGCAGGTAGCGTTCAGCTACTCCGATGGTGGTAGTTCGGCTACGCGGGGTGCCCAGGCGCCTCGGGTGCTGCTAGAGCCTCCGCGTTTCTCGTCCCTGTGTGAGTCCCGGCGGTCGCCACGCCGGTCGTCATCTCGCTCGTCGCATCGGCCAGAATAGCCGGCCGCGACCATGTTGGCATCGTCATGCCTGTCATCTCTTCTCTTCTTGCGGCGATCATCACCGCGATCTTTTCGTTTACCCGAGTCTCTCGGGTGCCTTTCATTGTCCTCGTCATCACTACGAGGTCGCAGTCGCCGAGCGTGATCTTCGCCATCAGTCCAGCCGTTGGCGATGTCCATCAGAGCGCTCATGGTTTTGGGTTTTATTCGGCCCAATTCTTCGATATGCCGCTCCCTTCGGATGTCGTCACTGAAGGCATTGATCGCCCTATCAGGCGACACATTGATGGCTGCGTTCAGGAGCTTGGTGAAGCGCGACAGGTACGAACGCATAGACTCCTTCGGCTTCTGCACGCACTGCTTCAGCTCCTCGATCCCGACAGGGCACTTGTACGTGGCTTGGAAGTTCTTGATGAAGACGTCGACGAGGTCATCCCATGTGTGGATCTTTCCCCTTGGGAGGCTTCTTAGCTACGCTCGTGCCGAATCCTTGAGGTACAGTTCGAAACACTACATGGCAGCGGTCTGGTTTCCCTTGTGCGCGATCACATTCTGCAGGTAGTCCTCGATCCAAGCCTACGGCTCTTGTGTGTCGTCATACTTATCGGCGTCAGATGGGCTTGGCTTGAATCTCCTGGGCGGCATGGCCTCCCGAATCCTGTAGTGAAAGCATTTGGCTCCGCGATTCTCGCCGTTGGGTGTATCTTCATCGGACTCATCGTCTTCGAAGCCGACCTTGGCAGCGCGTTGCTTCCAACGTTTGTCCACCTTGCGCTGGGTGATGTCATCTCGTGCGTCCCGTCGAGAGCCGCCAGCTTGGTCGTCGGCTCGTGCGGGGGGTGGAAGTGCTGCCGATGGAGTTACGGGGACCGCTGGGGTCAGGGTGTTGGCGACGATGTTGAGGCTTTCGAGAGCCACGCGATGCTCAGCAGCACATGGATCGTCGGGTGCAGGAGGGTTTTTGACGAGGTAGGCTGCGAGTTGCACGGCGGCGCCTTCTACGGTGTTCGGCCGTATCAAGCCTGGCGAATCCATCGTCATGAAGGAGCTTGACATGTCCCTCATGATGCCGGCCACGTCCTGCTCTGAGAGGCGTGGAATTCATGGGCGGTACTTGCTTCGGGAGCTGAGGCTTCTGGAACCGGTGTTGTCGAGGTTTGCTCGGCGTTCGCTGGATGCGTCGGCAGCTGCTTTCCTTTTCTCGAGCTCGGCTTCTACCTTCTGGAGGCGAACGCGATTTTTCTCGAGTATCGAGTGGTATGCGCTGAGCGTTCCGGCTGATGCTCCGATGGGGAGATGGGTGTTGTTGACGATGGCGTACTGAGCCGCGTCCCACTTGGTTTGCGAGACGGTTACTTGGGTGGAATCGTGGCTGGTGCTGGCCTCACGGTCATGCCGACCGTCGGGTATCTCATCCCCCATTGCTGGGTCGATGGCGTAGATCTGATAATGCGCCAGCGTCGCCACGGATACGTGCACGATGTCGTGCATGCCGCGGATGTCACCGTTGGTGGTGAAGTAGTTCAAGTCGCAGACAAAGGGCTCCGCATCGGATCCAGGCTCGTGGCGAACATCGCAGTCGAGGCAGTAGTACGACGTCAGGTCTGACAAGCTTGAGTCGTCAGACCTGACGGATAGCATGGAGAAGGTCACATCCATCTCCGACGCCGGCGATGAAGATGACGCAGCCGAAGGCGATGAGGGCGATGATGATGCAGATGGTGATGTCGATGTAGCTATCGTCAACGAGGCCGTGCTCAAGGCCGATGGTGATGTAGGTGCCGATGCAGACGGCAGGGTCAATGTAGATGCCGACGATGGTGCTGGTATCGATGTAGGTGGTGGCGCAGATGCGATCTACACCGCGCTCGTTGGTGAGGGTGATGATGCCGATGACACCGTAGGGGCGGCCGGAGCCGCAGCCGGACCCGATGGGATCCAATCTGAGAGGTGCAACGCGCCCTCAGAGCCGATGCTGTAGTTGAAGCCGCCGAACGCCAGCTCCATTGCCTCAGGCATGTCGGCGAAGGTCAAGCGCAGCGCTGGCGGATGCGGGGTGAACTCGAAGGAGCCGAAGCAGATCGGATCCGCTCGAGCTGTTGATGTAGAAGGATCAGCCGATGAGGCGCCCACAACCAGCAGGTTTCCCACAGATGGCGCCAATTGACGGGGCGGCTCCTCGGCAATGCCCACCGTGAGGGGCTTAGGGTTGGTGGAATCCTGCAGGTTAGCGCTAGACATCGGAATAGTAGACAAGCAGAAGGCGATTTTACCCATGTTTGGGGCCCTCGAGAGGTAAAACCCGTACGTCCTGCCTGTCTGAGCTTTGATTATCGATGTAGATGTGTTTACAATGGGGTGGTTCTCGCCGTAGGCAAGTATGCTAGGGTTTTGCGTATGCGTGAGGCTGAGAGAGAGATCTAGAGCGCCCTCTCCCATCCTTTATATAGCAGGTCGGGTCCCGAGGGTCGGTTACAATTAGGGTTAGGGCTTTCCTAACGTGTGCTTATCCGAGTCGGGCTCGACAAGTATTTGCTAACTGGGCCGGTGCCGATGGCTATCGGCACCCCTTGCTTGTTGGGCCTTTCGATCCTTCTGGTTCGTAAGCCTTCCTCTTGCATACAATCAATGACGCGGCCCACCGACTACCCGAATAGGGGAGCCCAATATCGGGTAACCGGAGGGTAATGCCCACATCAAACGTGACGTTCTTTTTCATCTAACTTCAAGTCTTCAACGTGAGACGTGGTGCTTGTACGTATGTTTTTTTTTTTTGCGAATGAATACCAATGACTCTATGGGGTGTTGATGTTTTTTTAGATAAGGATGAGGTGTTGATGTATGCAAGTGTTGGAATAAACCTTTCTAACCAGAAGATGTTGAGGATTGGAAGATGTCTCTGCCGATTTTTTTTTTCGAGATGCGCGGCCACCATGAGTTGCTCTTTCGGTAGAAATCTTCCAGGTGGTAATCCACACAAAGTCTTGGCATCGGCATCAGCTGGGTCTTGAGCATTGTCATCAGCGTTTCCATAAACTGACCACATTTCCCCATCAAATCTTTGAAATGTTTATCTCAGTTTATTTATCCAGCTTCACGTGCCGCGAAGGATTGCAGAGATAACTGTTAGAATATTAGGCATTTTCGGAGTGAGTTTAATTACCGAAATCAGCATCACATTAGCACTTAGCATCACATTAGCACTCACGTACTTAACCATACACATCAGACTAAGCACATCTAGCAGATCTGAATATGGCATAAGTAGTAGTGCAAAGTATGAGAGGAGAAGCACGTACACCGCGACCGGGAAGGTCGCAGCAGCAGCCCCATGGCCGTCGGTGATGTCGCCCATGGTGTTGTCGAGGTCGCCAGAGTCGTCGAGGAAGAAGCCGGCGATGTAGAGCACGCAGTCGGACAGAGCGAGCAGTCGCGCCGAGACGCTCCCCAAAAACCTTATCGCCCGTCTCCTGGTGTAGGATCTCAACGGACGGGGTTTTGGAGGCCTGCTCCCCCGGATGGCCGTGCACGCAGTCGCCGGGATGGGGAAGACTAGAGAGCAGCGCAACAGTTGGAACTGGACTCGCGCGAGAGACAGAGAGGTGTATAGAGTGTTCTAGATCCGTTCTATCTCTCGCCGCCTTTAACAACCTAGGAGAGGAGCCGCTCGATCGAAACGCCACGCGTTGAAAGCCCGGGACACGCGTCGGACATGCACAAGCACGCCGACACGTACCCAACTTCCCAAACGGCAAAACAAAAGATAGAGATTGGAGCTCGGCTTGGCTCAATCCCACAACCCACGGCGTGCCGTAACGAACGAAACGAGCGAGGAGGAGGAGTGCGCGAGGGCTCTCTCTCTCACTCACATAGAAGTGCTGAAACAGCTCACCTTATAAGATGGTTCAACTCTCTCCCAACTAGCAGTATGGGACTAAACTTTGTCTCCCACACAGCCACAAGCTGCAGCCATAATGTTGGGCCTTGAGATTTTCGGATTTGTAGACTACATGGGCTGCCAAACTGGGTTGCAGCCCATATAATCCAACAATCCCCACCAGATCTCAGAGGCACATCATATGGCACATTAGTTCCAATTACTGTTTAATATACCCGCACTTCAGTGGAGACTGTTAAGTTAAACTTTCACCTAGATAAGGAGCTACACTTGACTACAACTGAGCAATGGACTATGCCTTGAATTGTCAGCCTTGTGCAGCAAGTTTCATTCAATATAGGCATGGTACTAGGCTACCTTAGCCTTCCCCTCGGGTGGAGCTTATAAGTCATACTCCTCGGCCTTTCATGAGCTTACTAGAGATTCACCCAAATCTCACGCACTGTGACCAGCAGTGTCACTCATATAGGTGTGTTCTTTAGAGATCGCCCTGTAGGCCAGCGTCTCCGCTCATATAGAGCCACACAGAACACATTAAGACATTTGTCAACCTACCATACAGTACCTATGAGAGAATTTTGCATCTGCAGTGGAGTGGGAGTATTGAAAGTTTCTCTCAACACAGCTGCTCCAGTCTGTTTTCCCAAGTCCTAATTCACGGGATCCGATCACATAGGTTGGGTTACCCCCTCGGCAACTCAAGTGGGTCTCAAACCCATCTCCCTCGATGCAAGGTCTATCATATTTCTTGATAGTCCTTTTGTGAAAGGATCTGCCAGATTCTTAGCCGTTTGAACATAATCTACGGCGATAACTTCGGAGTTTTTCAATTTTCTGACAGACTTCAATCTTCTCTTGACATGCTTTGAACTTTTCATATTCTCCTTAGATCTGTTCACTTTGACGATCACAGTTTGATTGTCACAGTTCATGAGGATAGCCGGGATTGGTTTTTCAACCATAGGCAAGTCCGTCAAGAGTTCTCGAAGCCATTCCACTTCGACACTAGCTGTATCTAATGTTGTGAGTTCTGCTTCTATTGTTGACCTCGTTAAGATGGTCTGCTTGCAAGACTTCCAGGAAACAGCACCACCACCAAGAGTGAATACATATCCACTTGGGGCCTTCATCTCATCAGCATCTGAGAGCCAATTTGAATCACTATACCTTCAAGTCCTCTCGGAAACCCGGTATAATGAATTCCATAACTCATGGTTCCCTTTAAATAGCGCATTACTCTCTCAATAGCATGCCAATGAACATCTCTCGGGTTGGCCATAAACCGGCTAATTTTTATCACAACAAACGAGATGTCAGGTGATACGTTGCAAACGTATCTATAATTTTTGATGCTCCTTGCTTGTTTTACACCAATTCTTAAATGTTTTATGTGCACTTTGTGGCATTTTTATGCATTTTCTGGAACTAACCTATTGATAAGATGCCGCAGTGCCAGTTCCTGTTTTCTGCTGTTTTTGGTTTCAGAAAAGTTACAAAGGAAATATTCTCGGAATTGGACGATTCGAAAGCCGAAGTTCCTATTTTTCATGTGCCAATGCAATGGACCTGGAGGGAGTCGAAGAAGACCAGCAGGTGGGCCACACAAGGCCTAGGCGCGGGCCTAGGCCTGGCCGCGCCTAGGGCACGTGTGGGCCCATCTGGCCTCTGCAGACTCTGCCCCTTCCCCATATATTCTCCGTCTCGGGAAAACCCTAAGTACCTGATCAGAAATCCACGAAAAGTTCCGTCGCGGCCGTCATCGCTGAAGCAAGATTCGGGGGACAGAAGTCTCTGTTCTGGCACCTTGCCGGGACGGGGAAGTGCCCCCGGAGCCATCGGCATCGACTCCACCACCATCTTCACCGTTGTTGCTGACTCTCATGATGAGGAGGGAGTAGTTCTCCCTCAGGGCTGAGGGCCATACCGGTAGCTATGTGGTCTATCTCTCTCTCTTATGATGTGATCCTTGTGTGATTATGAGCTTTGTAATCTAGATGTCATATGCTATTCAAGTGAATTTTACTTATGTGATCTCCGGAGACTCCTTATCCCACGTGTGTAAAGGTGTGAGTGTGTGCACCGTGTGGGTCTCTTAGGCTATATTTCACAGAATACTTGTTCACTGATTTATGATTTGAGTTGGATGTCTCTATGAAGTTGCGGTGTGTTAGTACCACCTATGAATGCTCAAGGTACAGTGTGGGGTGTTCATTAGTACTTGAGAAAGCATCTTTAAGGTTTGCTTTTGCATTCCTACATAATGAATTAGTGTTCGTTATCCAACCGGAGAATACTTCGGAATAGCATAGTGAAGTGATTATATTTATATCCCTTTATGATATCATTGTTGAGAGTGACTGCTAGCGAAAGTATGACCCCTAGGCCTTGTTTCCAAATATCGAATCGTCGTTTATTTACTGTTTTACTGCATGTTTACTTGCTGCAATATTTATTTCAGATTGTTATTACCGCTTATAATTATTCATATCACTTGCATTTTACTATCTCTTCGCCGAACTAGTGCACCTATACATCTGACAAGTGTATTGGGTATGTTGGGGACACAAGAGACTTTTTGTATCTTAATTGCAGAATTGTTTGACAGGGATATCTTTGACCTCTGCCTCCCCCTGAGTTCGATAAACCTTGGGTGATTCACTTAAGGGAAACTTGCTGCTGTTCTACAAACCTCTGCACTTGGAGGCCCAACACTGTATACAAGAATAGAAGCGTGCGTAGACATCAAGCTCTTTTCTGGCGCCGTTGCCGGGGAGGTGAGCGCTTGAAGGTATTTCCTTTAGATTCTGCAATTTTGTCTTTTTGTTTCTTGTTTTTATTTTCACTAGTTAGGCTTATTTTTACTTTTTTGTTGTTTTTATTTTCACTTGTTAGTCTTAATGGAAAACAACAAAAAAATTAGAGAACTTTATAGTATTTATCTTGAGTTAGGACACGAGGTGTTTGAAGAGAAAATTAAAAAACCTATGGAACTTTATTTGCATGCTAGTAGCAATGTTATTAGTATGAATTATTTGAACACCATTATTGATAATGCTATGGAAAAGTCTAAGCTTGGGGATGTTAGTTTTGATGAGCATGATATTTTTTAGTCCCCCAAGCACGGAGGAGAAAATTTTCTATGATGATACTATGCCTCCAATATATGATGATTACAATGATGATTATGTTATTTTCAGTCCACCTACTATTGAGGAGAAAATTAATTATGATTACAATATGCCTCCTATATTTGATGATTATGGTGATGGGAATAATAATGATAGCTATTTTGTTAAATTTGCTCCCACAACAATTAATAAGAATGACTATGCTTATGCGGGGAGTAATTATTTTATGCATGTGGCTCATGATAAGAATGTTTCAGGTGATGGTTATATTGTAGAATTTATATATGATGCTACTGAAAGTTATTATGAGAGAGGGAAACATGGTTATATGCATCTCAATAATATTAAGTTTCCCCTCTATATGTTGAAAATTTTGAAGTACCACTTATTTTGTCTTCCTATGCTAGCCACTTTGTGCTTCATTGACTTATTTTTATACAAGATTATTTTGCATAGGAAGTGGGTTAGACTTAAGTGTGTTTTATAGTTGCTTTTTGATGCCCTTTTATTGTGCTTCAACTCTTATACATGTGAGAGCATCATCAAAATTATCATGCCCATCTTAATGGCTATAAAGAAAGAGCTTTTGGGAGATAACCCATTTATATTTTTGCTTTCTGTTTATTTTTGTTTTGTTGAGTCTTGGAAGTTATTGCTACTGTAATGACCGCTCCTTATCATTTTTATTTCGTTGTTGTGCCAAGAATAGCCTCTAATAGAAAGAAAGTAGTAGTTTGGAAAATTGCTGTGCAGATTCTGTTTCTATGCTGTCACGAAAAAATTCGTGTTCGCAGCCAGTACCTTATTTTGAGCTGCCAATTTTTGTGCTTATGACCCAGGTTATTATCTAACTTTCGTTAGTTTATCACTTTTCTATTTGAGCGACAGAAAATTTTCGAAAAAAATCAATCTTTACGGACTATTCTGTTTTGATAGATTTCTGCCACTATTGCATTATGCCTCTATATCTCTTTCTTTTTGAGTTCTCTTGATCAAAGAGCTTTTTGAAAGATATGTTACAGTAGCTAATGTTTAAATGGATGCTTTTCATATGTCATACCTGAACCAAGTGGATTTATTATTTTGATTGCACTAGCGTTGCTAATAAAAATTGTGATGAGTTTTGTATGAAGGAAGTTTTCAAGTGTAGGGAGAAGAGGATGATATGATGAGATGAACAATGGACAAAATCTCAAGCTTGTGGATGCTCATGGCACCCCAAGAAATATTCAAGAGGTACAAGCGTCAAAGCTTGGGGATGCCCCAAAGCATCCCCATTTTCATCATCAAAGTTTTAGGTCATTTCTCAATGCGCTTCACTTTTTATTGATTCTTACAATATGTGTTATTCTTGGAGCATCTTAGTTTTTGTTTTCAGTTTTGTTTTGTTTTGTTTTGTTTTTTTCTTAGTAATAAATAATTGGATCATATTATTCTTGTGTGTGAGAGAGACACACTCCGTTTTAATTGCATAGAACACTCTAGTTTTCACTCTCATGTTCAATGAGCGTTCTATTTTCGCGAGTACTGCGTTTGGCTCTAGTTTTTCACCTTTGTTGTGTTCTGAACTTTTTAGTTCTCTTTAGTTAGGCTTGATCAGCTCTCTGATCTTTTTCAATTTTCATCTATTCAAGTTGTTTCAAATAAGTTGATTGGTGTTGGATACGAGTGAAAAGTTTCATATAAATAGTGGTGCAAATGGAAGCTTGTCGAGACTGCGACTTTTACTTTGGCATGTCATGTTGGATGTTATTTTAGCTATAAGCTTAGTAGTTATTGCTGTAGCATGACTTGTCTTTAATACCTGAGATTGCATAATGTGCCATGAAATAATCATGTTTGTTTCCATCTAGCATAAATTGTGATATTCTCCTTTGATGTTTCAATTGGGTTGACTTGGCGCATGCTCATATCATGTCATGACTTTAAACCAGTCACCAATAGCCTCTATGATCCTTTAATTTTTTACTTGTAATATCACTTTATGCTTTGATTAATAATGTTTTGTCGCTATGCATGATTATGGCCATTATTGCTCTCTTAGTCGGTCGCTCCCATTCTTTTGCTAGCCTTCATTTGTACTGAGTATGATCTCTACTCGTGCATCCAACTCCCAAAAACCAAAATGCCAATCATGTCCACCATACCTACCTATATGTGGTATTTCATCGTCACTCCAAAGTGAATTGCTTGTGTGCTACCTTTAAAACATTAAAAAAAATTATTCCTTGTTTTTGCAATACATAGCTCATGGGAAAGTAGCCTAAAAAACTATTGTGGTAAGGAATATGTCACTTATGTATTTTAGTTCTTATAAATTGCTTGTTGTGTGATAACCATGCTTTCATGGGGACACCATCAACACCTTTTTTGTTGAATATCATGTGAGTTGCTATGCATGTTCGTCTTGTCTGAAGTAAGGGAGATTTGCCATGAGTTGAAAGATTTGAGTATGCATATTGTTATAGAAGAGCTTTGGGCCGCCAACCGAAGCCATGTATCATGGTGGAAGTTTCAGCTGGACAATTAAATCCTCAATCTCAATTGAGATAATATTTTGTTGAATGCTTAAAGCATTAATCCGAGGAGTCCATTTTCTGTTTTCTATGTTGTCCCGGTATGGAGGTTCAAGTTGAGATTTTTCAAAGTCGAGAAATCATAGCGATCTATCTCCTTGAAACTTTGTACAGGCAGCATAGAGGTACCCCTTTGTGACACTTGGTTGAAACATATGTATGTGATGAAAATGCATGGGGATCCGAGCTAATTAGGACAAGGTGCGGGCACTATTAGTATACTATGCATGAGGCATGCAACTTATAAGTAGTTTTATACATGAGCATATGAATTATTACTACCATTGACACAATTGCCTCTCTCAAAATTTATATATTTTCAATACTTCTATGCTTTCAAAATAAAAAGCTCTAGCACATGAGTAATATCTACTTCCCTCTGCGAAGGGCATTTCTTTTACTTTTATGTTGAGTCTCCATCTTCTAAGTTATGCACCAATTAAGAGAGCATAGTTGTCATTCTTAGTTTTATGTGCATAGTCCCAATATTATTATTGATTGAACCATAATTGTGTTGTTACTTGTCTTGAATTATTTGTATCTAGTCACCCTTTGAACTTTGAAGGTGTCCTAGCATTTATGTTTTGCTCCATTATAAGGGACAAGCTGAATATCACTTTACTATGTTTACTCATGTTCAAACAAATGGTTTCTTTCAATGCATTATTATTCATTCTCTTTTATTTGAGTAACTTTTCATGCTATGACATAGTGCTAAGTTCTATTGTTTAGAATTATATCTATCATACCTATGTTAAGAGTACTTTGATCCCAGCTGCAAATGCTTTACATATACTTTATCAAGTTTGTGTTGGCTCAATGTCACATCAAAAATTATTGTTTTGTATCACTTACCTACTCGAGGACGAGCCGGAGTTAAGCTTGGGGATGTTGATACGTTGCAAACGTATCTATAATTTTTTATGCTCCTTGCTTGTTTTACACCAATTATTATACGTTTTATGTGCACTTTTTTATGCATTTTCTGGAACTAACCTATTGATAAGATGCGGCAGTGCCAGTTCCTGTTTTCTGCTGTTTTTGGTTTCAGAAAAGTTACAAAGGAAATATTCTCGGAGATTCGAAAGCCGAAGTTCCTATTTTTCATGTGCCAATGCAATGGACCTGGAGGGAGACGAAGAAGACCAGCAGGTGGGCCACACAAGGCCTAGGCGCGGGCCCAGGCCTGGCCGCGCCTAGGGCACGTGTGGGCCCACCTGGCCTCTGCAGACTCCGCCCCTTCGCCCATATATTCTCCGTCTCGGGAAAACCCTAAGTACCTGATCAGAAATCCAGGAAAAGTTCCGTCGCGGCCGTCATCGCCAAAGCAAGATTCGGGGGATAGAAGTCTCTGTTCTAGCACCCTGCCGGGACGGGGAAGTGCCCCCGGAGCCATCGACATCGACTCCACCGCCATCTTCACCGCTGTTGCTGACTCTCATGATGAGGAGGGAGTAGTTCTCCCTCGGGGCTGAGGGCCGTACCGGTAGCTATATGGTCTATCTCTCTCTCTTATGATGTGATCCTTGTGTGATTATGAGCTTTGTAATCTAGATGTCATATGCTATTCAAGTGAATTTTACTTATGTGATCTCCGGAGAATCCTTATCCCACGTGTGTAAAGGTGTGAGTGTGTGCACCGTGTGGGTCTCTTAGGCTATATTTCACAGAATACTTGTTCACTGATTTATGATTTGAGTTGGATGTCTCTATGAAGTTGTGGTGTGTTAGTACCTCCTATGAATGCTCAAGGTACAGTGTGGGGTGTTCATTAGTACTTGAGAAAGCATCTTTAAGGTTTGCTTTTGCATTCCTACATAATGAATTAGTGTTCGTTATCCAACCGGAGAATACTTTGGAATAGCATAGTGAAGTGCTTATATTTATATCCCTTTATGATATCATTGTTGAGAGTGACTGCTAGCGAAAGTATGACCCCTAGGCCTTGTTTCCAAATATCGAATCACTGTTTATTTACTATTTTACTGCATGTTTACTTGCTGCAATATTTATTTCAGATTGTTATTACCGCTTATAATTATTCATATCACTTGCATTTTACTATCTCTTCACCGAACTAGTGCACCTATACATCTGACAAGTGTATTAGGTGTGTTGGGGACACAAGAGACTTTTTGTATCTTAATTGCAGAATTGTTTGAGAGGGATATCTTTGACCTCTGCCTCCCTGAGTTCGATAAACCTTGGGTGATTCACTTAAGGGAAACTTGCTGCTGTTCTACAAACCTCTGCAGTTGGAGGCCCAACACTGTCTACAAGAATAGAAGCGTGCGTAGACATCATCAGGCCTCGTAGCGCATGCTAAATACATTAGGGAACCAATTATTTGAGAATATCTCAATTGATCTCTAGTTGCCTTCTCATTCTTTCGAAGCAACACACTAGGATCATAAGGCTTGGGAGAACATTTGCAATCAGCATAGCCAAATCTGCTCAACACCTTCTCAACATAATGAGATTGCACAAGTGTAATCCCATTATTCTCATTTCTCAACAGCTTGATGTTCAAGATAACATCATCTGATAACATCAGCTTCTCCGAGATCTTTCATCTCAAAACAGTAAGATAAAAAGGTTTTCACTTCCTCAATCACTTTGAGGCTTGTCCCAAAAATTAGTATGTCATCCACATACAAACATAGGACAACTCCCTCGCCCCCACCATGGCGGTAATACACACATTTGTTGGCTTCGTTTGCAACAAAGCCCACAGATGTCAAAGTTGTTTCAAACTTCTCATGCCATTGTTTGGGAGCTTGCTTGGGGCCATACAAAGATATCTTTAATTTACACACCTTTCTCTCTTGACCTTTTAGTACAAAATCATCAGGCTATTCCATGTAAATTTCCTCGTCCAACTCTCCATTTAGGAAAGCCGTCTTAACATCCATTTGATGAACGAGAAGACAGCATGAGGCAGCCATTGATAGTAGTACTCAAATTGTGGTCAATCTCGCCACAGGTGAGTATGTATCAAATAAATCTTCGCCTTCCTTTTGGGTATAGCCTTTATCCACAAGCCGGGATTTGTACTTCTCAATAGTACCATTGGCCCTAAACTTCTTCTTAAATACCGATTTATATCCTACAGGTTTGCACCCATAAGGACGTTCAGTTAACTCCCATGTTTCATTAGCCAAGATGGAATCCATCTCGCTATGAACCGCTTCCTTCCAGTAGTCTGCATTCGGAGATGCAAGAGCTTCTGAAATTGTTGTGGGAGTATCATCCACGAGGTACACAATGAAGTCATTACCAAATGATTTTGAAGTCCTTCTTCTCTTGCTCCTTGTGGGAGCTTCATTGTCATCCTCCTCATCCGAATCTGAACTCTCATATTCAGATTCTTCACCAAACTCCATAGGAGTTTCATGAATTGGATCAGATTCCCGACTAGACATGCCAAGCATATCTCTCATAGGAAATATATCCTCAAAGAATGTAGCATCTCTTGATTCAAAGATGGTGACGACATTCATGTCATCCACTCCATATTTCATCACAAGAAATCTATAAGCAATGCTATGAGCAGCATAGCCAAGAAAGACACAGTCCATAATTTTTGGTCCAAGTTTTCACTTCTTGGTTATTGGCAAATTCACTTTTGCCAAACAACCCCATGTTCGTAGGTAGGAGAGCGTTGGTCTTTTCTTTTCCCATTCCTCATATGGGGTAATATCTTTATTCTTAGTTGGAACTCGGTTTAGGACATGACTTGTAGTGAATATAGCCTCCCCCACCATTCCTTGGATAAACCTGCTGTATCTAACATGGCGTTAACCAAATCTGTTAGAGTACGGTTTTTCCTTTCCGCGACCCCATTGGATTGAGGGGAATAGGGAGGCGTCCTCTCATGGATTATACCATGTTCTGAACAGAATAAATTGAACTCATTAGAAAAGTACTCTCCACCACGATCAGACCGAATTTTCTTTATCTTTCTTTCAAGTTGATTTTCAACTTCAGCCTTATAGATTTTAAATAAATCGAGAGCCTCATCTTTAGTTTTCAGGAGATACACATAGCAATATCTAGTACAATCATCAATGAAAGTCATGAAATATTTCTTTCCACCCATTGTCAACTCACCATTCATCTCAGATAAATCTGAATGTACAAGCTCAAGTGGTGCCAAGTCTCTTTCCTTCACAGGCTTATGAGGCTGCTTTGCTTACACACAAACATGACACTTAGAGCCTTTGACAAGGTGAATTTCGGAATTAACCTCATACTTGCAAGCCGCGACATACAACCGAAATTAATATGACAAAGTCGTGAATGCCACACATTAGTCTCATCAACATTAGTGCATACATGGTTCACAACATTATCACAGAAATCCTCCAAAGAGAAACGGAACATGCCCCCACATTCATAGCCATTACCAACAAAGGTTCCATACTTAGATAGTACAACTTTATTGGACTCAAACACCAACTTAAACCCATCTTTCATAAGACAGGAACCACTAACGAGATTCTTCTTTATACAAGGGACATGCTGCATGTTCTTCAGCTGCACGATCTTGCCCGAAGTAAACTTCAGATCTACCGTGTCAACACCACGAATAGTAGCATGTAACCCATTCCCCATCATGACTGAGGAACCTCGTGCCTGATAGGAGGTAAACATGGAGATGTCGGAACACACATGAACATTAGCACCCGTATCAACCCACCGTTCAGTGTGCTGAAACACCGAAAGAACAATAGGTAAGAATTTACCATACCCTGAAGTTCCTTCCTCAGTGTTGCCAATGATCATATTGATAGAATTAGAATTCTGTCCAGCCTGACCCTTCTTCCCCTTGCGTTGCGGACAACGATTGGCCCAATGTCCAGTCTCGCCGCGCACCCAGCAAGGATCTTTCTTCTTCTTGTTTTGCCCCTTCGAGGACTTCTTGAAGTTGGTAGTCTGGGAGACTTTGTTCTTTCCCTTGAACTTGTGGGCATTCTTCTGCACCATATTGGCAGCAGAATGATCATCAGTTCCACTAGTATGCTTGTCTTTTGCCCTCGCCTTCTCCTCAACATCCAGAGAGCCAATGATGTTCTCAACAGAGAACTTATGCCTCTGATGCTTGAGGGAAGTGGCAAAGTTCCTCCACGAAGGAGGAAGCTTAGCAACAATGCATCCCGCGATAAACTTGTCCGGAAGCACATACTTGAGGAGCTCAAGTTCCTTTGCCATGATCTGTATCTCATGAGCTTGTTCTACTACGGAACGGTTCTCAACAATTCTGAAGGAGGATGTGCATATAAGCATCAACCAACTTGTCTCCAATCACACTTAGGATGACACCCACAAAGAGTAGGTTGGCCTCCCTGAACGCTTTATCCTCGTCAGGAGTAAGCGGACCTCTGGGAGTACCTTCCGCAATCCGGTGCACACCCATAGAAGTGAGCAAGAGGAGGGTCTTAGTCTGCCATCTCTTAAAATGAAAACCCGTGAACGGATCCGGTTTAATCAAGGCAGCAAACCCAATAGATAAAACTTGCCTATGCATATAAGGTTTTTGGATTGTTAGAATATTAGGCAATTTCCGAGTGAGTTTAATTACCAAAATCAGCATCACATTAGCACTCACGTATTTAACCATACACATCAGACTAAGCACATCTAGCAAATCTGAATATGGCATAAGTAGTAGTGCAAAGTATGAGAGGAGAAGCACGTACATCGCGACCGGGAAGGTCGCAGCAGCAGCAACACCATGGTCGTCGGTGATGTCGCCCATGGTGTTGTCGAGGTCGCTGGAGTTGTCGAGGAAGAAGCCGGCGATGTAGAGGACGCAGTCAGACAGAGCGAGCAGTCGCGCCGAGACGCTCCCCAAAAAACTTATCTCCCGTCTCTCGGTGCAGGATCTCAACGGATGGGGTTTCGGAGGCCTTCTCTCGGACGGCCATGCACGCAGTCGCCGGGATGGGGAAGACTAGAGAGCAGCGCGACAGTTGGAACTGAACTCGCATGAGAGATAGAGAGGCGTGTAGAGTGTTCTAGATCCATTATGTCTCTCGCCGCCTTTAACAGCCTGGGAGAGGAGCCGCTCGATCGAAACGCCACGCGTTGGAAGCCACAAAAGATCGAGATTGGAGCTCGGCTCGGCTCAATCCCACAACCCACGGCGTATTGTGATGAACGAACGATCGAGGAGGAGAAGGAGTGCGCGAGGGCTCTCTCTTTCTCACTCACATACAAGTGCTGAAACAACTCATCTTATAAGCTGGTCAAACTCTCTCCCAACTAGCTATAAGCTGGTCCAACTAGCAGTATGAGACTAAACTTTGTCTCCCACACAGCCACAAGCTACAGCCATAATGTTGGGCCTTGAGATTTTCAGATTTGTAGACTACATGGGCTGCCAAATTGGGCTGCAGCCCATATAATCCAACAATAACCACATCAACATACATAAATATTTTATTGCACGGCCATTTGGAAGCAATAGAGTTAAAGCTAACGACGAGAATATCACACACATGAAAGACATCCTCCCATACTAGCTATCAACTATGCAACCAAAGGAAAGGATTGAACGAAGATGTAGTGGATCATATCTTCCGATACAACAAGAGTATTTTCAGAAGGGTATGCGGGACACTTAAAAAAGACCGAGCTACATGTAGAACTTTATTTTCAAACATTTGAAATTAATATTCTAAAAAATTTCTTAAGCAAAATTTTAGAGGTAGCCAATGATGTATACTGCCAATGTGAAAAATCTTAATATGAACTACTTTGTATTTTAGGCTACACAAAAAGACAAAATCTAACAAATTTAATAGTTAGTGCTCGTTTCAATACTATATAATTTGTCAGATCTTCTTATTTTTGTGTAGGCCAAAATGTTAAGTTATGTATATTAAGATTTTACATGATTGTAGTATACATCATTGGCTACCTCTAGAATTTTGTTTCAATTTTTTAAAACTTCAAAATATTGATTTCAAATATTTGAAAAGAAAGGGCTACAGGTAGCTCGATCTCGGTTTAACCACTCTCAAGAGCACGCGGCTTTTATGCTAGCTTGCTATCTAGTCTAGATGAATATAGCTCAGGCACTATTTATTTGTGTATGCAACATTGAAAAAAAAATGACATTTCCCTTTTCAACATTACTATTTACATGTCAATCTATGTATAAATGGTGTTTTATGGTCACTTAAATTATGATAAGTGTTTCATGGATTCAGGAATATTACAGACCATTCTTGCCGAAACTACAGTTTCACATTTGCTCGAACCAAACAACTTCCAGCTTCCTCATAGTGCTCTGCTCACGGGGGTTTTTCCACAGCTGACAGCAGACATTCCAGAATCTACAGCAAAACCCTTAATATAGTAGAGATCAGTGTATTAACAAGTACCAAGCATGCGTTGTAATACTGGTGTCGACAGACCAGATTGACTATCTTTATCAAAACAATCAACAAGCTGGAAAAAACACGCCACAGTAAAATACTGTAATCGGCACGGCAAGGCTCGCATAAGTTACTAGTAGAAAATGAGCATGGTCAGATATTATGATGCTACGAGAGCACGCACCATCGTCAACAACGGTGTTGCTGGTGGGTCGTTGCCACCCAGGCGTTGCATGATGGGAATATAGATACCGGAAAGGTACCCAAGCTTAGAGGATTCAGATGGACGAGTCAGCATGTGTGGCACATAGCTCTATCAGGCAAGCTACTGCCCCCACTCGCAACCCTAGCTCCGCCGCGCGCCGCCACTCACTCCGACGAGAAATTCCTCCGCATCCACCACCGCCGCCGCTTCCGCAAGCCCACCCCCGCATCCGCCATCACCATGGCTTCCTCGAGCCGCCGTTCCGGCCTTGGAGGTGGCCGCGTGGGAGGAGGCCGAGCTGAGCGCCGCCTCCGAGCGCGAGCGGCATGGCGCGCGAAGCATCGCACGTCTGTCGGCGCGAAGCGGAGGGGTCAGGGGAGTCCTCCGATACCTTGTCCAGGGAGCGGAGGTGCCGCATTCCCTGGCGGATTTCGCGCCGGGAGGCCGGTACGAACACGAACGGCCGGCGACGCCGGACATGGACGAGGCCTGGTACGAAGGCTTCGTCCGCGAGGAGGAGGAGGAGGAGGAGCGCCGCCGCCGTGCGCAGGAGGAGGCCGTCGTCATCGTGGGCGGCGCCGGAAGCAGCAGCGGAGGAGAGCGCCGCCGCCTCCGCTTCGACGACGGCGAGGGTAGCAGCAGCGGAGTAGGCGGCGCCGGATCCGGCGAGGGCGAGGGCGAGGGCGCCGGATTCGTCTTCGCGCGGACCGACGAGGAGGAGGAGGAGGCCATCGCGAAGGACAAGGCCCTGTCGGAGGCCGCGGCGAAGGCGGAGGCGGCCGAGAACGTCGCTCTCGTGGCGGCGTTCATCGCCAAGGAGCGCCAAGGCTAGATCCGGCGCTGCTCCGGCGAGGCCAGCGCCGTTGTCCCCGGGTAGGGTAGAAGTCGCGATGTATAAAATATCACGCATTTTGTATATGATAAATGATCGATGATGAACTCCTCCTCCTATGATGAACAAAATTTCTCCCGCGTTTTCTGGTTTTTAAATTTACGGGGTGGAGTAGAGGGTTTGCTAGACGAGATAAATTTTTGGCTTCGAAATCGAAGCGAAAATAATCTACAGGCCCTGTATTCGCTCGATACGGGGCGAGCGAATACAGGGCCTGTTAGACATGCTCTTATGTGTGGCAATATCCAAATCAAGAGAGTAGCATGCGATGCACAATTTCATGCGATGTGCAGATCCACGCTCCATGTGGAAACCATAAACGACCAGTCCAACAAGACAATGCTGGATCGGACACTGTTCACACCGGAACAACAGATATAACTATAATCTAAATGTTAACGCGACGCGCGACGGCTAGTTGATACCGCTGTCAGACCCACAGTCGCGACGGCTAGTTGTCCCGTCATCTACCGTGTGCACTCGCTGGAACCATATGCCTCTGCAATCGGTAGTCTAGCAGGTTCAGCAAATATAAGAGCATCTCCAGCCGCGGCTCCCAAAGCGTCCTTCAAAGCTTTTTAGGACGTTCTGGACGTTTAACATGACTCAGCCATGCATCCCAAAATTCATTCTCGTCCGGCGCGGCCCAATAGCGTGTTCGACGTCCTGAGGCCATCCCGGCGCCACAGGGGACGCTGCGGGCGCGCCGGGCAGACCAAAAAGCGCGGGCGCCACCTGCCAGCGACTATAGCCCAGAACGTTACTTCCCGCCTATTCTACGCGTCGTGTTTCTCTCCCGCGCCCGCACCCCTTCACTGGCGGTCCTTCTGCCGCCCATCTCCGACCCCATATTTCGCCTACCTTCGACTCCGCCGCGGCGCCCGCCTCCATCGCCGCCCTTCCAGCCGTGGTCACTTCTCCACCGCGGCCCGGAACGCGGCGGCAAAACCTCCTCTCCGCCGCGCACATAACGTGTTCGGCGCTTTACCTGGTAGGCACCTCCGGTCGATGTTCGTTCCTTCGGTTGCCGCCGATGAGAATTCCAACCTTTTTTTTGTTCTTCGTAGTCATGGTAGTCATGGACAGCGACGACGAGATGATGCAACAAATGATGGAGGATGAGAGAGCATATGATGACGACGTTCGGGAGCATTTCACGATCATCGCGTCTCTTCAAAAAATACTTGATGACGCTGCGGAGAAGAAGAAGAGGACGCTCCGCGGAGGATCAAAGCCGGGAAGAAAGAAGTCGAAGCCCCGGCAGAGGTTGGAGGGGCATACCATGCTGTTCAACGATTACTTCGCCGAGAAAGCCACACATGCCGATGATTTTCGGCGGCGGTATAGGATGAGCAAGGGTTTGTTCATGGAGATCCTCCATGGCGTGAGAGAGTTCGACCCCTATACTTCAAGCTGAAGCACGACGCTATTGGCATGGACGGATTCTCGTCCATTCAGAAGTGCACCACCGCCATGAGGATGCTTGCTTATGGAGCACCAACTGATATACAGAACGACTATCTTCGGATCAGCGAGTCCACTGCCATTGAGTGCATGTACACGTTCTGCCGCGCCGTCGTGGGAAGGTTTGGCAAGTTCTATTTGAGAGGGCCAACTGAGGCAGAGACTACTAGGCTCATGGCACAAAATGCAGCGAGAGGATTCCCTGGGATGCTTGGAAGCATCGATTGCATGCACTGGTCATGGAAGAACTGTCTGTTTGCTTGGCAAGGTATATACAAAGGGCGTCATGAATATTGCAGTGTGGTGCTTGAAGCTGTGGCAGACTATGACCTCTAGATTTGGCATTCTTTCTTTGGCATGGCGGGATCACACAATGACATCAACGTGTTGCAGAGGTCTCCGGTATTTTCCAAACTTGTGGAAGGTCATGCTCCACCATGCAACTATGAGATAATGGTCACCAATATACCACTATCTAGCCGATGGTATCTATCCAACATGGGCGACATTTGTCAAAACAATCCCAAAGCCAGCAAGTCAGAAGAATTGCCACATTGCTGAGCGCCAGGAGGCTTGCCGAAAGGATGTCGAGCGGGCATTTGGTGTGCTCCAAGCTCAATTTGCTATTGTTCGGTACCCTGCTCTAAGTTGGTCGCACCAACTATGCGAGGTGATGCAGGCTTGTGTGATCATGCACTGCACAACATGATCATCGAGGATGACCGCAAGAATCGGGCCAAGAAACATGTTGGTCCCTATGAGTGTCAGGGTCCTCTTGCGGAGGTTGATCTTGATGTGCTTGCAGATATTATTGATTACCTTGCCACGCATGCAGAGATCCGTGACACCAATGTGCACGATCAACTGCAATTAGATCTTGTTGAGCATGTGGAGGCTGAAAGGAATGGCATCAAATCCATGAAACAATCTCCGGTGATATGTTATTTGTTTTATTTGAACTTCTATTTGTTTGATTTGTTTGTTGTATTCCAGTTTGAAAACAATAATGTCAAACATATTTATTGTGTGCTATTTGTAATAAGAAAAAATGGGGAACAGATTTGGGGGGCGCGGCTGGGGAAAGACGCGCCCCAAAAACGGCACGAAGCAGATACGTCCCCTAAACGCTCAATCCGGCGCGGTTTGAAGAACGCTTTGCAGGACGCAGTTGGAGATACGTCCCCTAAACGCTCAATCCATCAAGAAGCTGCACATAAACACAGCTGAGTCAAAACGTAAGAAAAAAAAATCGCATAATATACCCAAACATGGCAGCGATGGATCGCCTTTCAGACAATCAAATTACTTCAATTATACACGTTTTACCTTGTATCAATAATTTAAGCATCTCAACTAATTACCTAGTAGTGACAACTATGGAAAGCCGCTCAACTACGCGTCATTTGGAGGTTAATTGTCAGGGAATAATTATCCACTAGCAACAGGACAAAGTGAGCCTCGGTCGGTTAATGACTACTATATTCTTTCATAAATACTAATATGTGTGAGTATAGAATCCATGTTCAACACCTAACAAAGAGTGTAAAGCTTACGCTAACACCAAATAGACAATACGTTTGTTTTCTGAATGGTCCTCTGTAATTGACTGAAACTGATGCTTTTATATAACTACTAGTAGTCCGTATGTTAAATACAGCTAGCTAGTCAAAGTGAAACCTGTGTAGAATGGAGGTAATGCTGCACCTAATATCTGAATATTATGCTTAATATGTATTCAACGCAGGCTGTATTTAGAGAATGAATCAGCTAATTCTGAATATTCTGTATTTAGACAGACCAGGATGCTCCAGAAATGGATGGATGGAGTCATGAAAAACAAAAACGGAAAGCTATCTAAAATGCCAGTCTCAATTTCTTGCCAAAAATACTACCTCTGGTCCCATTAAATTGATGCACTCTACACCTAACCACATGCATGCACAAGCCTCCCTCCGCGTCGATTAAATCCGACCAGAGGGAGTATATGCTAAAACAGTTCCCTGACTACTTCCATGCAACACATGTTCTCTGAGTTAGTACTAAACTGCATCACACAGTACATCTTAGAATTACAACTCGACTGTAGTAAAATCGTTTGAGGGGCCGCCAAAAATAAAAACTAGCACAATTTGAGTATCAAACTAAACAAGAGGCATGGAGCGTACACAGCTGTGCAGGCAGCAAAAGAAAACCATTTGAGTTCAATGTTATTTCCGAATTAATTCTCAAAATGAGAAAGAGTCGATACGCTAGAAAATAAAGCAAAGTGGGCAATATGTGCAATTAAGACACTTAGAGATCCACAGAAATGGAACCGTAAGTATAATAAGAAACCTCACTTTTCCTTGTCTCATGTTTTGGATTGCTTTCAATGCAGCGGCAACCCTGGTATACCTTACAAAGCCAATACCCTCATTGAAATCAGTGGCAGGATCTTTGACAACTTCAGCTGCGGGGATGAGAACCTTCAAGTACAATACATGCATGTGAAGTATAATGCAATTCATATTTTAAAGTAGTACTCCATCCGTTCCGTTTTAATTAACGTTTCATTAATCTAATTTTACAGTCCAATCCTCTAGATACTTCAAAATCTAACAAAAACAGTCCCAGATCGCTCGCTCGGATCGCTCCGTCCAGATCGCTCGCTTGGGACGGATCGATCGATCCCAGCACATGTTAGCTGGATCGATCGATCGATCCACCACCTCCGCCACCCGCCTCCGCCCGCTTCTGCTGGGTACCCTCCTCGGCATCCTCTTCCTGCTGGCCACGCTTCCCCCGCCTCCGCCCAATCCTGTTGGCCACGCTCCAGCTCCTGCTCGGTAGGCCACTCTCCAGCTCCTGCTTAGCACGCCACGCTTCAGTTCGCCGGAGCACTGCCAGAGCTGCTGCTTCCGACCACCGAGACCTGCTCCTCGGCATCCTCGCGCCACCATGTCGGCTTCCCCGAGACCTGCTCCACGGCGTCCTCCTCCTCGGCACCCTCCTGGTCGCCAGCTGCTGGTGCGGCATCTCCACCCGCCTCTGCCTGATCCTCCTCAGCATCCTCCTGCTTGCCAGCTGCCGGAGCGGCAGCTTCAACACCCGCCTCCACCTACTCCTCGGCACCCTCCTGGAGAACCGACTGCCTCAGATTGGCTCTGCCAGCCGCCTCCGCTTGCTCAAGCTCGCTACGCTCCTGGAGCACCGCCGATGGATGAATTATAATGGTGAGTCCAAGTAGTCGCATTATATTGGTGATTTGTTTGAAATAATGTACAGATGCTTAAACCTTGGGAAATGCATGTTCTCTTACCGTGCCAGCGAGGGCATAGGCCACAACCAATGGAGGAGAAGCGGCATAATTTGCTATGCAGGTTGTACAACCATAGCCAACAATATTGAAGCCAAGCTGGTTTAGATACTTCTGCAGACCACTGCATAGGAAAATGTAGAAAAAAATTAAATCAAGGCTACAAAAAATTAATGTTTCAGTTAGCAAGCACTTACAATGGACAAAGGGGTGATATCTAAAACAAGCTTATTTGAGTACAGGCTTATCGTCAGCAAATGAAAACTAATTCGTTACTCCGGATTTTCTTCTCTAGTGATCAACCATAACCAATTCCAGACTAAGTTGAGACAATTCTGGGGGATATATATATAGCATCCAGTAACACCATCTACAGGCAAATTTGTTTGTCAAATATGTACAGAAGAAACCTGGTATACTAGTGCCATGGAATCAGACAGCCAAGTGACAAACAAATTCAAAGCAGACATGCGCGGCAGTAGGACATAATACAGCACAAGAAAATAGAGGAGGGCATGAGGTAGATATTATCCAGCACTCAACACGGATTAGTGAAGCACAATACATCAAATGGTTCATCACAGATTCATACGATTAGCATTCCAATCCTATGTAGAACAAAACATGGACAGAACAGACAAGTATTACAGCGGAAAAAGATGGTCACTTAAAATAGTAAGCAAACCAACCATTGGCGCAAATGAGTGTGTCTTTTCTGAAATGCTTACTGTCAGTATTTATTCAATGCAAAGCAGCAGTATGATATCTGAATTCACAACACTTATAAAATTGCAGTACGTATTCATGATTTGCTCCAGTAGTTCATGGAAGCATGAATGCACAAATGCATCAAAAGATGGACTAAATCTCTCACGAAGTTGACAAGTGGAATGCACAAATGCACCGCAGACCATCAAGAGTGGATGCAGTCAGTATGTCATTTAATGGGGGGGGGGGGGGGGGGGGGAGTATGTTGTTTTACTATGGCATTAGCCAAAGTGATCTTAGGCAAGCCGTAAGCGACGGGAGGAAAGCCACAAGCACAGCAATCTGGTTTTAGCTAGTTAGTCAGATTAGCTAGTTAGTTGGCCGCATGAATTTATAATCTGTAATGAACTATGGTTTGCATACTTTGAAATTGTGTACAAGATATATGCAGTTTGCAGTAAAACAAAAATCCACCTGGCATACCGAAAATTGCGTACAAGATATACTAGGAACAAAAAACTACAGATTAAACCATAAACAAGATAAGTTCACTGAGTAGTGATATGTTTCTCTGAAGCCAACTAGTTCAATAATAGCCGAGACAAAAATCCACCTGGCATACCGAAAATTAAAGTTCAAATCCAAGTAGATCAAGTACAGCCATTATTTATGCTACCGCGTGGATCATCTACAGCAATTCACAGTGGTATTGCAATTCATTGTTTCTGAACTGAACAAGCCAGTCGTCTTTGAACTAAACTTCAGGTAAAACAGAATACAGTTAGAGAGGAATTAGCCAAATGCACAAGCCACCCACCATTTTTTCAGCTTCCACCTTCTTAAGGCTTTCTTCTAGAGAGGCATATTGTTTCTGAAGCCTCTGTTTTATGCCCAAATGCTAACAATTTATTCTATGATGAATTCAGTGTCAAGTGACCGTATGCCTAGGACTTCTTTTTTGCACTTGCCTCAACATCTGCAGACAGAGTGAGGGAAGCGACATGTAAAAAATATGATGTGTCCTATATAATGTACAGTCAAACAAAAGAACCTGCAAATTGGCATCCCTAACTCTGAGTTCCATTAGCTTACTAAAAACACACGGATCAAGCCAGTAATTATGGTGTACTCTAATGATTTATGTTTATCATCTCATTGACATAGCTGTAGTTGCACTATTAGTAAGCTCATGATGAAACTTAACACACGGATCAAGCCAGTAATTATGGAGTATGTTTGTCATGCAGTACAAACCAAAAGTACAAACCTGATGAAATATGCATGCCCTCCATCTTTCACCAAATCAACCTGGCATGACTGTCAATTCAACAAAAAGAACAATCAAGTAAACACCAGAATCTTTCAACACAACAGGAACAGCTGCGGAAAATTTCAAAGTAGATTAAGTACCTTATCAAGGGAGAGAATTTTTGTCCATATGAACACAAGAACTTCACTTGTTTGAAGAAGTTTGAGCACATAAGGGAAGATACCAACTGACAAGGCGGCGGCGTGCATCGCCTGGAACTCCGCCACCACCCTGTCGTCCTCCTCCGATAGCCGCAGCATCCGCCGCACTTGCTCCTCCCAGCCAAAGCCAAGAACCAATCAGTTAGCCAAAATCAGCCAAAGCCCCTTCCCATTCCCTGAGAGCAGACGCTCCATCGTAAGCGATGACTTACGAGGATGCAGCCCTGGTCGAGTGGGGACAGAGCGTCGGTGCTGAGGATGGAGACGAGGAGGGCTTCAGCGGGGCGCCGTTGTAGATGAGGCCAACGATGAAGATGACGCCGGCGATGAAGAAGACTCCGGTGACCTCCCACAGGAACCTCCTTCCCGCTAGGGTTCGCCACCACCAGATTGGGCTTCCCCGCTAGCTGATCTCACATCCCTGCCACCGGATCCGTGGAAAAGGTCGACAAATTTCAACCTTTCTCACGGATCCAGCCGCGTCGTGGAGATGGAGATGTTCGGCAGAGAGGAGGAGAAGGGGGCGGGGATGGTGAGCGGCGGCAACGCGTGGTGAGAAGGCGCGGAGGAGGAGGAGAAGGGGACAGCTAGGGCGACGGGGAGCGGCGGCGATGCAGCGATGATGCGGTGCCGGCGACAGCGACGGGCACGGGGTCACGAGGAGGAGGAGGATAAGGGGACTGGTAGGTTACGGGACGGCAGCAAATGCCAGGACACGCGGACGGCGACGGAGCGGTGACGAGTAACTCGCAACGTTAGGGGGTTTTTCGCAAAATTATGGCCGAGTTAATTAAATCGGAACGGAGGGAGTACCTCTTACAACCTTCCCAAACTTTTCAAAAGCTGCTCTAAGAGCATCCCAACATACGCGCTAAAACGCGCTCGCGTGGTAAAAACCGCCAGTTTAGCGCGTCAGCGCCGAAATTCTGCGCTCCAGCAGAGGCGGGAAAATAGTGCGCGCTAAAAGTTTGTCGACCTTGTCGACCTTTTCCACGGATTTGACGGATTTGGCGCGCGGGAGATTTGGCGCGTGCTGCAGCGCGTGCGCTATAAAACGGCGCGTGCGACGCATCGGCAACCGCCACTGAAACTTCACTCCCGCGCGCCACATAGCCTCCCACGCGTCCCTTCCGCTCGCATCGCCGCCGCCGAGACCTCGCAGCCGCCATGGCGCCCCGGAGCAACTCCTCCGGCTGGATCGCGTGCGCCACTGCCCGAACGGCACCTACTACGCGGAGATCCGTGCCGGTGGCCAGCGCCTCACCCTCGGAACCTTCCCCACCGCGGAGCTGGCGGCGCGCGCCTACGACGCGGCGGCATGGCGCGTTGGCCGCAAGCCGGCGCAGATGAACTTCCGCGACTGCTCGTCGCTCGCGGAGGTGGAGTTCGTGGCGGGGTTCGAGAACCTCGTCACCGCCGAGCAGTGCAACCGGCGCCGCCAGATTGAGCGCCGCCTCGCCATTGCGGAGGCGGACGAACGAGCCATGGAGGCATGGGCCGCCGCCTTCCCGCAGAAGAAGGCGGAGCGCAGGGCGGCGAGGGCACAGCGCAACCGGGATGTCGAGGTTAGGGCTCGGCAAATCCCTGGGTCGAGTACCCCGGGTTGATTGAGGGGGAGAGAGATGACGCGCTGGTAGTTCCGTCGGCTGACAAGCAAGGATTTACCCAGGTTCGGCCCCTCATGGTGAGGTAAAGACCTACATCCTGCTTGTCTGATCTGTATAGATGGCGATGTGGAGTTACATGGTGGCCGCAAGGGCGATGGTATGAGACGTGGTCTCGCTAGGGCTATGCCTATCTGTCTGTGTCCCGTGGGGAGTTGCCCATGAGGTGCCCCTGCCTGGCTTTATAAAGGGAGCCAGGTAGGGTTTACATGTTTTCTTGTATTGTACTCCAAGTCGTGCTTCATGGGCTTCTTTAGGCCTGCCAGGTGGGCCGTAGATTGGATCGCGCCAGGTATACCAATGATAGGGGACCCGAAGGGTATATCCCCGTCAGTAGCCCCCGAGTGTCTGGTCGATTCAAAGAATCGGGCAGAGACTAAGAGCAGCATGTCGAGCAGGCATAGTCGAAGAAGGTGCGATCGTCTTAGTCGACGGAGACGCAGTTAATGGAGACACAGTCGATGGAGACGCAGTCGATGTAGTCTAAGCAGATGCGGGTATGTCGGGTATCACTGTTCCGACGGGTGCGCCGTCTTGTTCCTGAAAGAGACAAGTAAAAATGATTCGACTCCGGCCGTTGAGGGCTTACAGAGGATGGTTTAGTCAGTAACGCTTCGACTGAATATTGATCTCATGCTATCGGGGGCGCGACAGCGCTCCCGATGGGAGTAGTCCCCGAGATTAAGCTGAATTGCTTGCAATTGAGGTTAAACTCAATTTTTCCTTCAGTCGAAAAGCCCGCTCCCGATGGGAGTAAAGAAGAGACTCGAGCTAACAGAGTCGCAACTGACTTTGCATGACTTACTTTGTACTCAGCCGGTTTGGCTTACTGCTTTGAGTTTTACTCAGCTCATGGAGCTTACTGAATTTATTTTCCACTCGAAATGAATTATCCGGGTGCTCCATCAGCCTGTTGGCTTACCGTGTATTTTTATTCAGCCTGGTGGCTTACTGTGTATTTTTATTCAGCCTGGTGGCTTACTGTGTATTTGCACTTTTCGAGTGCTTGCTCAGCCCGACGGCTTACTCGTGTGACTCGAATGGGTTCAAGTGTATGCTCAGCCCGACGGCTTACTCGTGTGACTCGAATGCGTTCGAGTGTATACTCAGCCCGATGGCTTACTCGGTGGACTCGACAAACATATCGAGTATTTGCTCAGCCAAACGGCCTACTGTGTTGTTGGACCTGTATGGCGCAGCCCCCGAGTGTTCGAGTGCGTCCTAGGATTTTCGAGTGAAACCTGTATGGCGCAGCCCCCGAGTGCGTCGGGTGACGGCCTAGGTTTTATCTTAGACCTGTATGGCGCAAGCCCCCGAGTGCGTCGGGTGACGGCCTAGGATTTTCGAGCGGAACCTGTATGGCGCAGCCCCCGAGTGCGTCGGGTGACGGCCTAGGTTTTAACTTAGACCTGTATGGCGCAAGCCCCCAAGTGCGTCGGGTGACGGCCTAGGCGAATTTGTTTGTGGCCTGTGCGGCGCAACACCCGGGAGAGCATCGGATGCGGCCGAGGCGAGTATGCTGTGGCCTGTGCGGCGCAGCACCCGGGAGAGCATCGGGTGCGGCCAAGGCGAGTTTGCCGTGGCCTGTGTGGCGCAGCACCCGAGAGAGCATCGGGTGCGGCCAAGGCGAGTTTGTTGTGGCCTGTGTGGCGCAGCACCCGGGAGAGCATCGGGTGCGGCCAAGGCGAGTTTGTTGTGGCCTGTGTGGCGCAGCACCCGGGAGAGCATCGAGCGCGGCCAAGGCGAGTTTGTTGTGGCCTGTGTGGCGCAGCACCCGGGAGAGCATCGAGCGCGGCCAAGGCGAGTTTGTTGTGGCCTGTGTGGCGCAGCACCCGGGAGAGCATCGGGTGCGGCCAAGGCGAGTAGTCGTCGCGGCGGACCGGAGTCAACGCGCGGGAGTAGTCGATGCGGCGGAGGTAGTCAACGCGGCGGACCGGAGTCGACGCGCGGAAGTAGTCGACGCGGCGGACCGGAGTCGACGCGCGGAAGTAGTCGATGCGGCGGACCCGAGTGTCGGAGGCGGAGTCTCCGAAGGCGGAGTCGGCAAAGGTGGGGCCGCCAGCCCCCGAGTGTCGGAGGCGGAGTCGACGAAGGCGGAGTCGCCAAAGGTGGGGCCGCCAGCCCCCGAGTGTCGGAGGCGGAGTCGACGAAGGCGGAGTCGCCAAAGGTGGGGCCGCCAGCCCCCGAGTGTCGGAGGCGGAGTCGACGAAGGCGGAGTCGCCAAAGGTGGGGCCGCCAGCCCCCGAGTGTCGGAGGCGGAGTCGACGAAGGCGGAGTCGCCAAAGGTGGAGTCGACGAAGGTGGGGCCGCCAGCCCCCGAGTGTCGGAGGCGGAGTCGACGAAGGCGGAGTCGCCAAAGGTGGAGTCGACGAAGGTGGGGCCGCCAGCCCCCGAGTGTCGGAGGCGGAGTCGACGAAGGCGGAGTCGCCAAAGGTGGAGTCGACGAAGGTGGGGCCGCCAGCCCCCGAGTGTCGGAGGCGGAGTCGACGAAGGCGGAGTCGGCAAAGGTGGGGCCGCCAGCCCCCGAGTGTCGGAGGCGGAGTCGACGAAGGCGAGGCCGCCAGCCCCCGAGTGTCGGGTGCGGCCAAAACAAATTATATATGTTTGGCTAAGTAGCCTTATTGATTAAAGAAATTAAATACGAAAATGACTTAGCTATTGATGACGCGTAGGCGATTAAGCCGGAACAACGTGTTGCTGATGTCCACAGCGGAATTGGTGTAGCAGGAAGGGATGTCGAGTCCGCCTGACCCGACAACCGGCTTGTCGATTGCCTTGTTGTTTGATGACGCGAAGTATGTCTACGGACCGTCGGCTCGTCAAAGACGGCGCGGTACGAGTTAGACTGTGCGAAGTTGTAGATGATCGTAGTGTCGATGAAGCCGGTTGCGATGCTGGCGAGGCTGAAGTTGTCCGCGACGAGTCAATATCGGTCGCGGTTGTCCGCGATTGGGCAGAGTCGACGCCCGATGGCGGTGAGTCGGGCGAATTGTTGTAGCGATCACAACATTGGTGAAGCCCGTGGTGATGCTGACGAGGCCAACATCTTCCGTGGCGAGTCGGCAATGCTCGGTGTGTTGTCACCTATGATTGAGCTGACTTCTTTTTCCTTTCTTATTTCCTTTTGTAATCTGAGCCTTGCTCGCGTGTATGTACGCATCCTATTCTGAATAGAATAGTGCTCCTTTCCTTGACTTGATTCAGCTTCCTTGATCCGCGTGTGAGAAGAAGACTGATTGGAATTGATCTGTACGTGATGTTTAGCTGCGCGATGATGTACCAGGACGATCCAGCTCTTTTGCTGATTCGTCCCGCCGAGCATGCGGGTTCCGGCGGCTGACAGATCAGATCCTGCCAGGCCACGCACGGAACGTCGCCACCGTAGTTGATGAAGTCGCTAACCACAGCCGGCCGGAAGGGATCCCGCCTAGATGCGATCTGCGCCTAAGAGGCGACGGTGATGTCGAGCCTCCGGACGCGGACGCGGATGTGGTGTGGCGGCGGAGTCGACGCCGTTGAACGTTGATGAAGATTGTTGATGATGACGTACATGTCGAAGTAGATGCGATCTGATCGCTGTTGTCGATGGAGATTGGAGCCGCCAAAACGTTGAATCCAGCGCGCGTTCTTCCCACAGACGGCGCCAATTGTCGAGGTTAGGGCTCGGCAAATCCCTGGGTCGAGTACCCCCGGTTGATTGAGGGGGAGAGAGATGGCGCGCTGGTAGTTCCGTCGGCTGACAAGCAAGGATTTACCCAGGTTCGGCCCCTCATGGTGAGGGTAAAGACCTACATCCTGCTTGTCTGATCTGTATAGATGGCGATGTGGAGTTACATGGTGGCCGCAAGGGCGATGGTATGAGGCGTGGTCTCGCTAGGGCTATGCCTATCTGTCTGTGTCCCGTGGGGAGGCCCCCTATGAGGTGCCCCTGCCTGGCTTTATAAAGGGAGCCAGGTAGGGTTTACATGTTTTCTTGTATTGTACTCCAAGTCGTGCTTCATGGGCTTCTTTGGGCCTGCCAGGTGGGTCGTAGATTGGATCGCACCAGGTATACCAATGATAGGGGACCCGAAGGGTATATCCCGTCACGGGAGAAGGCCACCATTCGCGCCGCCAAGAGGTTCATCGAGGCGCAGCATGCCGGCCCGCAAACCATCGACAACAACGACGACCGATGGCCGGATCTGGTGATGACCGAGCCGTCGGAGGACGAGGAGTCCTCCGAGTCGGACTTCGACTGGGGGGATTAGTTTGTAGTCGTCGTTTAAATTCCGTTGTTTCTGTTGTTAAATTTCTGTTTGTAGTCGTTGTTTTAATTTCTGTTCTTCTCAATGTTTTAATTTCCGTTTGTAGCTCAATGTTTTAAATCTGAATTTAGACCTTTGTTTGATCTTCCACAGCGCTGTGTTGCACTTGTTCTGTGTTCGCGTGCGCTATTTTACAGCTCCCGGTAAAGACGTGTTCCGCGCGCTAATTTTTTTGCAGCGCCTGATGGAGCGATTCGCAGTCGCACGCGCTAAATCTGAAAAACCGGCGCTGTAAAATTGTTTTAGCGCGCGGCTCGTGCGCGCGTATATTGGAGATGCTCTAAGTCCATCGCTTGTGGTATGCTTGCTTAACCCTACATCACCATTATTAGCATGAAAATTCAGATGTTGTGCGCACCACAAGGCTAAAGATGAAAAGAAGTAAAAAAGGGGGCACAGGTAAAATAAAATCAAGACAGTAAAATAAGGAAAGCGGTACTACAATATTTCATTTAAGTTATTGAATAAAAAATATGCACAAGAAACTGAAACCATCTTCAACAAGTTTGATCACATCTAACTGATGAATTTTAGAGTCACATCACTGAAACCACATTAGCTTTAAATGGTGCAGCTGTACTGCTTCAAATGTACGTGTAGGATGTTTTACTTGATTATCGGCTTCGTGTAGGATACAGCCAGAACTAAGATGGTCAAAAGTCTAAATCCGAGATTATCGAAAAATTTGTCTTGTTGCATGATGTGAATCTCTATCTCTACTATAAGACGGCAATAAACTTTTATTTTTTCCTGGCGTGCGGTCGGCAAGGTATACGACGAGCAGCGGCCCGTGAAATTTCCCCCTGCGTACACCTACCCCGCTGCCAATCCACCCGCCGCTGCTCCTCCATCCGTCCCCCACGAAGAGTACCAGCAGTCCCCTCCGACGCTGCCGCGCACGGAGGTCACACGCTTCCCAACGGCGTCAGGATTGCCTCCCAGGAAATCCCGGTACCTACACCCACGCCCGCCCTCTCCTTGCTCCTCTTCCTCGCTGCCATTGCTGACCGTTGTTGTGGAATTGGGGGTTGGTTAAGGGCTCAATGTGCTGCGTCAGCGTGACGGTCGCCGCCGGCTCCGTCTACGAGACGCCCTCGTCGGCCGGCGCCGCCCACATGCTGGAGAGGCTGGCCTTTCACGAGACCTAGAACCGTGGACTGGGGGAGATCGCGCTCAGCGTGGAGGCCACTGGCGGTAAGCTCGGCGCGGCGGCCGGGAGGTAGAAGATGTTCTACAGGTATGGCGCGCTCAAGGCCAGCCTGTCGCTGGTCGTTCGCTGGCCGTCGAGGTGATCCTGGACTGTGTTCACAACCCCACGTTCCTCTGGAGCCAAGTTGGGTGCAAGGTGATGATGAACTGAAGATTCAGATAGATACACAGGGTCTCCGCCACGGAGACCACCGACGGCCGCTAGGATCGTGGAGGTGATTTTTGGATTGGAGATTTGAGGAGAATTGTGCAAGAAGAAGATGTCGAGAGCTGTGGATTTGGGGAAAGAAATCGAGAGAGAAGACGTCCAGGACAGAAACGGATCCACATTAATCGTTTGTCCGTTAATTTGTTGGGTGACACAAAAATATTACCTATCACGTCATTAACTTTTGCGTACTTTCAAACTGCATGAAAGGTAAGCGGTGACGAACCGTTTTCATGACCTAGAAGCTAGGCGATCGGCGATCGCGTGGCGGCTAGGGTTTCCTCGCCTCCCTGCCGGTTCTGTGCCGACGAGGAGTCCTTCTTCTCCATCGTTTCGGTGGGTTCTTTCTCCCCGTGGGTGCGCTGTGATGGCGGCCTCTCAATCGAGCACCTCTGTACCGGGTTGCGGCTCGGGATCGAAGGGCAAAGGAAATCTGGACGATCTGCTAATGCGTCTGGGGATAGATGAGGACGAAGCGGATGATCTCGTGTTTGAAGACGAAGAAGATGTTCCAAAACAAGGTATGAAGTGGACTGCCTTAGCTAGGGTTCATACAACAAACAGTTTTAGCCCACAAACCTTTGAGCAACATATGCGTGTGGCTTGGAGCCCTGCGAAGGAGATCATATTTACTCCCCTCGAAGAGAAACTCTTCTCTATTCAATGCTCATGTCTGGGTGACTGGATCAAGGTGGAACAGGGAGGTCCTTGGCTGTTCCGCCAAAACGCGATTTCCATTGAACAGTATGATGGGTTGGCTGATACTGCGACGGTGGATCTTAATTACATTAATGTTTGGATGCAAATTCATAAATTGCCGATAGGTTACAGAAAGGAGAACCTAGTCAAGCGTCTGGTTGAAAATAAAGTTGGCAGTTGCTTGTCAGTTGAGTTAAATGTGCAAGGAGTTGGTAATTTTGTCAGAGTGCGGGCTCGACTTGATGTGCGGAAACCACTTGCAAGAGTGGTGACAATTTCCAGGGAAAAGCAGCGTGAATTCTATGCGATCAAGTATGAAAAAATCCCAAAATTCTGTGGCTTCTGCGGCCTGTTGGGTCACACTCATACCGAATGTGGTACCGGGGAGCATGAGGAAAGCTCGCTTATGTGGGGTGACTTCATAAAGGCAGATTTTGAGACGTGGAAAGGCAGATTCGTGAGTGGATCTAGAGGTGCACAAGCTTCTGGCCGCGGCCGTGATTTCATGGGTAGAGGCCGAGGTATGTTTGGACGGGATGCCAATGTTAGCTGGAGGTTTAATGCGTTGAATAACTCCGAACCTATGGATGCTACAGAATTAGCTGATACAGGAACGAGTCCAATAAAAAAGCCTGATGCAGTTATGCAAGGTGAGGAGAATTCTGGTGCGGGTGCGAAGAGAGGGCTTGATTTCTCTAGTGACCTACCAAACAATCATGGCAACCCTACTCTAGATGGTAAAGAAGGTGATCCGAAGGCTGATGATCCAAATGCAATGCTATTGGATAAAATGCCACCTGTTGCTCCTCTTGCAGGTGGTGTGGTTGAGAAGGATAGGAAGAAGAGGTCAAAAAAGGATGGCTCTATTTCAACAAACTCTCAAGGATCGGCGGACTCCAGCAAGGGGTCTGTCCGGTCGCAATGAAAATTCTATGTTGGAACTGCCGGGGAATGCGTAAATCCTCGGTAGTTTGTGCGCTCCTGGTTCTCCAGGCGCGTTTGAGACCAGATGTGATGTTTCTGTCTGAATCACATTTGTGTAAAGTTAAGGCAGAAGCTCTGAAAAGACGGATGATGTTTGATGAAATGTTAGTGGCGGAAAGTGATGGGAGAAGTGGAGGGCTTGTGCTGTTTTGGAATAATGACATCACAGTTACCTCCAAAGAGGTAGAGCAGAATTTTATTGACATATGCATCAATGAAAACAGTGAGATGGGATGGCGTCTGACTGGTTTCTATGGTGAACCTAGTAGTGAGAAGAAGCATTTGTCCTGGGAGTACATTAGATCTCTTCATGCGGCAGTTGACCTCCCCTGGATCATGATGGGTGATTTCAATGAGATCTTATATTCAAGCGAAAAAGAAGGGGGTGCCCCTCGTCCCCACCGTTGTATGCAGGCTTTCTGGGATGCATTACACGATTGCAACTTGGAAGATATGGGTTACGAAGGGGATATTTTTACTTGGAGAAGGGGGGGAAATTAGGGAAAGGCTCGATCGGGCTGTGTGTGACCCCAGGTGGGCGGCATTGTTCCCACTCGCTGGGGTAGTGAATGAGGAGTTCGGGAAGTCCGATCATAGAGTGGTGCTCATCGATACTGAACGCCTCTCTGGTATCCAAACTCAGCATGTAATTTCTCCGTTACGGTTTGAAGCTCGTTGGTTGTGTGAAAGTTGAGTGGAAGCTATTATTCAAACAGCCTGGGATAGGGCTAAATTACTTCACTCAGAGGCCAAGCTGAGTGACCATACTTCTGAGGTCCATGAGGCTCTTCATAGATGGGATAGAGACGTCCTGAAAGGCCCAAGGAAGAGACTCCGTGAGCTGCAACTGGAGCTGAACCGTGTTATGTCTGGGCCTCTGTCTGACGATGCTATTGCAAACCAAAGAGAAATCCAACTGCAGATGGAGAATTTACTTGAACAAGAAGAACTTTACTGGGTTCAGCGTGGCAGAGTGAATTGGTTACAGCATGGTGATCAAAATACAGCGTTTTTCCACCGTTTTGCTTCGGGCAGACGGAAACGCAACTTCATTAAAAATTTAAAGAATGACTCGGGAGATGTTATAGAAGATCAAGACCAGATGATGAACATTGGTCGCAACTACTTTCAGCAGTTGTTTCAGCAGAAGTGCAGGACCCAAATACTGAAGTGATCAATAAAATCACACCGTGTGTCTCTGCTGAAATGAATGAAAATCTGCTAGCACCATTTACAAGGGAGGAGGTTAAAAAAGCTCTATTCAATATTGGTGACCTTAAGGCCCCTGGGCCTGATGGGTTGCATGCCATCTTCTATAAACGATTTTGGCACATTATAGGGGAGGATCTTACTGATGAGGTTCTGTTGGCGGTAAACTCAAGAGTTATCCCGGAAGGTTGGAATAATACCACTATTGTATTGATTCCAAAGGTCGAAAGTCCGGAGTTGATAACACAATTTCGTCCGATTAGTTTATGTAATGTGGTATACAAGGTGATTGCAAAGCTGATAGCTCAAAGGCTCAAACTCATCCTTCCTGAAATAATATCTCCTACCCAAAGTGCTTTTGTTCCGGGTCGGCTCATCACGGACAATGTACTTGTGGCGTATGAGAGTTACCATGCTATCAAGAATAAGAATGTGGGTAAGTTTGGAATTTGTGCTGTGAAATTGGACATGCACAAGGCATATGATCGAGTTGAGTGGGTTTTTCTCCAAAACGTGCTACTGCGCTTGGGCTTTGATCCAATTTGGGTTGATCTCATTATGTCTTGTGTTTCGTCAGTGAGATACCAAATCCGGTTGAATAATGGAATGTCAGACTATATTCTTCCGACTAGGGGACTTCGTCAAGGGGATCCTCTATCTCCATACCTTTTTCTGTTATGTGCCGAGGGACTTACTAGTCTACTGAAATTTGAGGAAAATGCGGGGAATATTTTGGGGATCAAGGTGTGCAGGGCCGCTCCAGCAGTCTCACACCTCCTCTTCGCGGATGACTCCCTGATCCTGATGAGAGCTGATCCAGCTAATGCTACTAGCCTTCGAAACGCTCTGAATGAGTATTGTGCAGCATCGGGACAGCTGGTAAGTGAGGCTAAGTCTAGCATCTTTTTTATCCCTTGTACTAATGTTGAGACTAAGGTGGAAGTGTGCTCCATTCTAAATATCCTAACTGAAGCTATCACTGATAAATACCTGGGCTTGCCATCTCTGGTGGGGGTGGATATATCGGATTGTTTCCAGCACCTTATTGACAGGATTTGCAAAATTCTCAGTGGCTGGAAGGAAAAGAACATGTCTTTTGGAGGCAAAGAGGCACTGCTTAAAGCTGTCATACAAGCCATTCCGGCGTATGCAATGTCTGTGTTCAAGCTACCCAAACAGATCATAAAAGGGATAATAACTGCAATGTCCCAATTCTGGTGGGGAGATGATGATCAGGGAAAACATATGCACTGGTTTGCGTGGTGGAAATTGTGTGTGCCAAAAAAACAAGGGGGCATGGGTTTTAGAGACTTACACTGTTTTAATCTTTCTATGTTGGCAAAACAGGTGTGGAGGCTCATTTCTGAACCGGACTCTCTCTGTGCTTCAGTCTTGAGAGCAAAATATTATCCGTCAGGCGATATTCTGAATTGTCAACTTAAGAAAGGTAGCTCATATACATGGCAGAGTATTTGGGCAGGTATCAAGAGTTTTAAAAGGGGCCATATGTGGAGAGTTGGTGATGGCTCTAGTATTAATATTTGGACTGATCCTTGGGTACCTGGTAGCCCAAATCGTATGATTACAACCAGAAGAGGTAACATTGTACTGACTAAAGTGTCTGATCTTATCAACGCAGAAACGGATACTTGGGATGAGGAGTTACTGGAGGAAATCCTATGGCCTGTCGATGTGCAGAGGGTGCTCAACATACCCCTTGCACGTGGGATGATGCAGGATTTTGTTGCTTGGCATTTCACGAAAACGGGAGTTTTTCGGTGCGCTCGTGTTACTACGCGGAATGGGAACATCAGCATGGTCAAAAGCTCAGAAGGAATGCTGGGTATGGTACCTCGTCCAACCTTCCAGTTTGGAAAACCATTTGGTCGTTGAATGTTCTAGCAAAAGTTAAAATTCATCTTTGGAGGTCTTTGCTTGGAGCCATACCGTGTAACGGTGTGCTGGCAAATAGACATATGATTTCGAGCTCCCAATGTTCTCTATGCCAGACGGACTGCGAAAGCATTCGTCACGCTTTCTTCTGCTGTCCGAGAGTCATGGAAATCTGGGGCAAACTTGGTATGGGGGATCTGTTATCGCATGTGTGTGCTGTTGAGTCAAATGGAGGTGTGATCTTGGAAACCCTGCTCCGTGACAAGCTGTGCTCTGCGCCGTTGTTACCTGAAGTTAGCCGCATTGATCTGGTTGCCATCGCCGTTTGGTATATCTGGTGGGAGCGGAGGAAAGCTACTCACGGGGAAGCAATCCAAAAACCTGCCCGATCTGCCCAATCTATATCTGCTCTAACTTTGAACTATACAAGGGCGAAGAAGAAGAAACCTGGAATTAATAGGCATGGATGGATAAAACCGAGAGAAAATTTCGTGAAACTGAATGTGGATGCGGGATTCTGTGCAGTGTCTGGTTCGGGAAGTACCGGTGCAATTATTCGTGATGATAGAGGTAATTTTTTGGCGGCTAGCTGCTGTGGTATTCCTTTGATCTCGGATCCCTCAACGGCTGAAGCACGGGCACTTCGTGATGGTCTGATTCTTGCTGGACAAATTGGCTGCAACAGAATAGAGGTGAATTCTGACTGCATGGACGTGATTGATGTGATGGAAAATGGCAGGAATTCTTTTGGTCCGGCAGCTGCGATCTATGAGGAGTGCACTTTGCTCTGTCGGGGTTTTACGGAGGTTTTATTTTCCCATAGTCCTAGAGAAGCCAATATGGCTGCCCACGAGTTAGCTAGACATTCTGAAGGGGGTGATGTGATAGTGTGGTTAGATGATCGTCCTGATTTCATTTCCAATGTACTAGCAAACGACGTAACCGTGATGTTATTTTGGCCGCAAGTTTCTTACGCACTCTTTTCCTTACCAGGGTACCTAAGGGGGCTGGAAGGTTTTTAATGAGGCGGCTTGCGTGCCTAATATATTTGTCTTTACCTTTCAAAAAAAAAAACTTTTGCGTACGCTAGGTAAGATGCCCTTGTGCTCCCATAGGCCATAGGCCTTGCAACGATGAGATCTCCAATAATATTTCACCACTAGATTTAGGGGTGCGCCTTGGCGCACGATCCCAGGGAAGCTCGTCTATAGTAGGGGAAGCGATAATAAATAAATGCATGAAAAATAAGTAACAGATGGATGAGCTTACAACAGAACAATCGCATTATGTTTGGCAAGGTAAATTCTTGTTAGGTCTTACGATATGTAGCTGAGGCACAGCAAACTACAAACAGAGTCTTGATAATGCGGAAGCACGGAAAGTAAGGAATATGTACAACACGATACTAATAGCCAGACAACATGGCAGAGCCGAATGCATAAGTAGAGGATAGAAGCGTTGATCAAAAGAGCAGGCTACCAGATGGGAAACCACCATCTATAGGTGACTCAAAGGTTATTTGTTTATGGATCAAGAACTTTGTCTTCACGTTCTTGAGGGAAAGCCACCATAGGAGATGAAGCATTCGCTGGTAAAAAAGGTGTAAGGGCAATGTAATGAGAATATAGAAGGGAGTTTGAATTCTGAAACTAAAGTATTGGAAAGCGAGGGCGACCCAACCTTGAAGCTTAGAACACTTTGACTGAATGATCAGCTTGCGGCGTTTTCGCATGGCTGCACTTTGGACAGGAGTAGGTCGCGGCCTCGTAAGCCTTCCTTCTCAGAAACATGGAAGGCAACAGGGCACAATATGTGAGAAAGATGTGACTGTAAAGTCATGAAAGCAAATATTGAACTATGCAAAGAGGCATACTCTTTCGGCGAGACCCAACCTTGAAGCTTAGAACACTTTGACTGAATGATCAGCTTGCGGCGTTTTCGCATGGCTGCACTTTGGACGGGAGTAGGTCGCGGCCTCGTAAGCCTTCCTTCTCAGAAACATGGAAGGCAACAGGGCACAATATGTGAGAAAGCTGTGACTGTAAAGTCACGAAAGCAAATATTGAACTATGCAAAGAGGCATACTCTTTCGGCGAACCCACCATCTTCGCTGCATAGGCACATTAAGGGCTTCATCTACATGGGTAGCATTATTCTGAATATTGTTGCTGTTTTTAGAAGAAGGCGACTGTTAGTTTACCATGAATATAGAGGAATACCCCACTATGCAAGAGAGCTAAGATGCACATGTATAGAACGCTAGAAAAGACAAAGCTGAGAAATCAATAAGATGAGGAAAAAGGCATGTGAGTATTGTACGTATAACCATGTGTTATCAGCAGACAGATGAAGACGACACAAAAGAGGAGCAACCTGTAAGAAGTAAGGAAAGAAGAATACAAGACAAGAGGAAAAAGCCAATATGTGAGATAAATTCTTTTAAGTAGCTGCTCTCGATGAAGAGACTATCCATTTGGCAGAATCATACATTTAGAATTTCCATAAATTGAATTGTAGACTCATCACAGCCATGGTATCCAAAAATTCAATTTTCGTAAATGTATACTGAAGGTTTTAGAGGCTGCTTTTAAGAACGGGCTTGGCATCAGGTAAACTGCAGAGTAGCACACATGTGATCTCAACATTGTAGAGAGAGAACAGAGAGAACAATATAAAAATATGTAGCACACAACTCTGTCTAAACTTCCAAGGTTTATTTAAAATATGGTAAAAGGTACAGACCAATTCAGGGGCGGCCTCTTCTTATTTTCAAAGTTTTTTGCTGAATCTTCTTCACGTCTGAACAGAGGTACAGACCAATTCAGGGGCGGCCTCTTCTTATTTTCAAAGTTTTTTGCTGAATCTTCTTCACGTCTAAACAGATAGGGAAAAAACTGTACAAGCTTTCAGTTAATAGGACTATATGAAGCCAGAAGAACTAATCCTGAAGGTTTAAGATGCTTATTTTAATAGGACATATATGAATCTAGGTACTACTAATGGAATGCATCAATGGTCATCGTGATAGAGATTTTCACGTGGAGAGATGCCTAATTCACCATGAGAAGATCAATTAAATTAGGAGGCCAGACCCTCGTGCGCCGAAGCATGTAATAAATAAGACTGTTGTAGTAACCATTCATTCCTAGTTCACTTTATTAATCAGAAGTAGCAGACATGCCAGAACAGCCTAGGTTTCTTTAGTTGTCCTCGTGTTGATAATAGAAAATAGGCTAGAGATGTATTTAGAACCAATGTAACTAAAAGTCAAGGACAACCAACGTAACTAAAAACTGGTAAGAACAAATAAATTAACAATTGGTGCGGGCATGAAAAACAATCGATCATTCAGTGGGCATGTAGAAAATATACTGTAAGATGAGGTGCATCCAGCCGGCGGAGTTTGGGCGGCAGGCGAAGGATCTTGGGTGTGTTCAGCACCTGAGCGTAGTGGCGACCCGAGCCGCTTCTAGTTGGCCTGGAAGTAGGCTCTTCTCCCTCGTCCACGGTTAGTCAAGTATCCAATTTCCATGGCCATCTTCTTGTTCCTCCTCCTGCAAATAGGACGATTGATAGCCTCAAAATTGTAACATCCCAAATTTTTGAAAACAAAGAAAATCAATTTTTCCATCTATCCAAAATTTTGGGTCAACAAAAACTTGCATGTTTCAAAATAATTTCCATAGTATGTATGCATGAATGTTTGCTAATGCCCTGTTGGTTTGTTTAGATTGTTTGAAAACAGTACAAAACTCAAAATATTACTCACTGAACCAAAGCAAAACAAAAGAACAATTCAAAATATGCACTTATATGCATATGGTCAAATCTGGAAATCTTAACCAGATGCCCACTTTGAGCCTCTGTGGTTATTCTTTTCTAAACCAAACTGTCCTATCTTTTTGCCCAGATCCCAAGAGCACATAAAAGTGAACCAAATGATTCTTGCAACACTTGCAGAAACATTGTGCAAATAATTTGGCAAGCATTCAAAAATGCAATCTGTTAACAGAATTAAGATACCACTTTTAAGTTTTGCCACCAAACCAGTGAATCTTTGCCAACCAGTACCATACCTAGATGCTATGTGGCATACCAAACCAACCCACAAAAGCATTTCTCAAAATCCAATCAAAATCTTCTTGCGACCATTTCATCAAGCACCTTAGGTGCAGAATCAATTTTAGCCAAATTTCCAAAATGGCTGCAGTGTTTTTGCCCCACCATCTCTCTGCAAAGTGGAGCTAGAATGCTTCTAGCATGTCTCAGAGACCCTCCCTGCACCCCCTGCTCGATGACACCCTGCCAATATGCCTTGCCAAACATGTCAATGCCATCCACACCACTCCAAAGAGGGCAGAGCACTCCACCCTGCTGCATCCCTGCTCACCTTGCCAAACGAGCACGCCTCGCTCCCCTGAACCTGCCAGTGCACGCCCAGGCCGGGAGAAACACCACACACCCCAGGACAATCCCGTGCCCACGCGACCTCGCCATGCCGTCCCTGCTGCAGACACGCAAGTTCACCGTCCCATTCCCATCGCTTCTGACCTCGCCCCGTCCTCCTCTTGTGCCTGATCGATCGCCTCACCACCAGGAAGCTCCCAGACATCATTGCTTGCTCACCCGTGCCCTGTACTCGCCGGAAATCAGCGACACCCAACGCACGAGCACGACCCCGAGCCATCCCGTCCTCCTTTTTCTGTGCCATCACCACCAGGACGTTCACCAGACTCCGCTGCATCATCCTACACCCCGAGCCATGCTTCTAGCTTCCCGTAGCCATGTCGACATTGACGACCCTGCCCGTGCCGCACAGCTCGCTCGCCCCGCCTATAAAAGGAAGCCTCCCCTTGCTCATTTCTCCACACCATCAGCTTCCCCTCCTCTCACTCACCCTCCCTGAGCACCACCACATCCCAATTCCTCCAGTAGAGCTCCAATTCTAGCTAGAGCCTCGCCGGAGTTCCGCCTCTGCAGCAGCCAGACCGACCCCTCGATTCCGGCCACCCCAGGAGCTGCCGCCGGTGCCAGATGACCTGTCGGAGCCTCCGCCATCGATTGCCCGCCTCTCCGAAGTCAGCCGAGCCGCGGTACGCCCTCCGACCCTCCTCTGCCGCCGTAGCTAGGGTTAGAGCTCGCCGGAGTTTCGTCGTGGACGGAGATGAGTCTGAGCCGTTGGATCTCGTTCTAATCCAACGGTCCAGCATCCCATACCCTTTCAGGTTTTTAAAACGTCACTGACACCTAGACCCCTCTGTCAGGCCGCCCGCTGTGCACTGTGAGCGCAACTGGGCCGACCCATTAGTTTTCCCGCGCGGCCCTTTTAATTCAAATAGAGATTTTCTAATTTAGTTTGAATCTGGCTATGCATTGCAAACTCAAAATGCATTTTAAAAATATCTACTGAGCTAAAATTTATGAAATAAATATCTCTGGAGAGCTTAGGAAATTATGTAGCCAAATAAATTGGTTTCAACCCCAGCAATATTATAGAACACATACAACAAAAATAACAAAACAGTAGGAATGCAATTTTCAAACATTTATATAAAATAAACTATAAATCCTTTTGAGTTGATTCCAACTCTCAAAATTCACATTTCAGATACTCTATCTGAATATGCAGAAATATAGAATTTTAGTTACAGTAGCCATGGGCTAGATTTAAAATAATGGCTATGTGGCTATTTCTAGTCCATTTAAATTTTCCAAATTAGTATTTAAACTTTATGAGATGTAGCATCTCATTTAAATCACATTCTCAAGTCATTTAATATGAGGTGATGACATTGGTCAACATGATCCCATATTTTATTATTTAGAGAATATTAAAATCTTAGTAATTTTCAATGAGTAGAAATTACTTTTCAAAGAGAAAATAAAGCAAACCCTAGTAGTAATTCTTGTAATGCTATTAGAGCATCTTGTGTGAGCCATAGTGTGATAAATAGAGTATTTAAGTATTGTTTGGTGATTGTGTACCCCGTATTTCATTTATAGATTCTAGTACCGAAGGCTACGAGGAGGAAGAAGTCTACGAAGAAGAAGAAAACTTTGATCACTGTACCAATCAAGGCAAGCTATACCAATGCAAGCTATTACCATGAGCAAGCTATACTAGTGCAAGATACCATTGCAATATTATTTAATTAGGAAACTTTACCAATCCCAAGTATTTATCTTGCAAGCTTTTACTTTTATTTATCAAAGCTTATTTTTATAGTTGACCTTTGTCTGAGTTTAGATTACTACAAGAACATCAATCTTAGCCTAGATAGCTAAAATTTAGTTAGTACCACTCATGACTAGTTGCTAGTGCTAAAGATTAAAACTTGATCACTCTAGATGTGAACATGTGAATCAAATGACTTTGAAAACCTTAGAATGATGAGTCATTCTACTGAAAGTTTTTGAAGGTGAATATGACTGTTGAATGACAAGGTGACTTTGACAAAAACTGATGGTTGGGTTCGGATGCGATACCATTCCAGCTTTAGCGTATCCCACAATACCTGATAATGGGTAGGGCTTAACTGGAAGTTTATGTACTTTAGTATGGGTTCCCTCTGAACAAGCGTCATAGGGGTTATGCCGAGGCTACCTCCGTGAAAAGTGAAATGACGTGAAAAAGAGATGAATGTCCGGCCCAAGCCCAGGGTGGATTGCCATCACTGGGAGGCCAAGATCATAGGGGAGGTGCCTATACTAGGGTATGTAATTGAAAGGTTATGGTTGATGATCCGCATACAGAGTATGATAATTCAGGGCTAGTTACCCCTGACGGATTATCAAATGTTGTGGCACAAGAGTACAACCTCTGCAGAGTGTAAAACTATTCGAATAGCCGCATCCGCGGTCATGGACGATTGGATGGCCATACTGTTCCGTTGTCAGATGTTTTAACAAAAATGACTGGTGACTTGAAAGGTGATCTTGACTTGACTACCACAGAGTTGTGGGAATGACACTAATGTTCCCACATGAGTAATTTTTTGACAAATAGTCTTTTACTACTAAGTGTTTATGAAATAAAAATGGCTTTGTGCAAATGAACCTAGAGCTTAGAACACTTATTAGAGATGTTAGTACTTGTCTTAGTATTAGTTTTCGAGTACTTTGTAAAGTACTCATGGCTTTGTCCCTGGCTATTCAAATGGCCAGACTATGAAGAGGAGTACCCGGAGTACGGACAGCAGGACGTCTACGACAACTAGGATGTAGTACCCCAGCGTTTAGGGTTTTGCGAAGGGTAGATTTAGGAGTTTGTGCAATTGCATGCATGCATCTGAAAAACCTGAACCAATTTTTCGCAATTTAAAACTTTGGTTACTTAAAGAACCTTTATATTCTTGACCTAAAGTTCTTACCTTTTTAAGTACTCTTATTGATTTTTGGCAGTTATAGTTTTCCAAGTGTTTATTCTATGAGAAATGTAATTTAACAAATTCTTAACATCTCTCTTATTCATTTGTTTTATATAAAACCACCATACTTCTTTGGTGATAATATCCATTATGGGTATTCCAAATCTCATTAAAATGTCTTATTTCTTCACCTAATTTTTAAATCTTGTTAAATGCTCCAAAAATTCTAAATAAAATTACTGGAGGTTTCTCCATAAGATTATAAGTCTATATGAATTTTTGGGGTATTTTTAGAGCTATTTAAAAGCCTAAATAAATGTTTTAAGTTGCTGTTTTAATGAATTGTTTAATTAAGGAATAGTCCAGGGGGGTTTTTGCAAATCTTCTTTTCTTTCTTTTCTTTCTTCTTCTTCCCGCGCCAGAAGGACGACGCCGCGCCGCCGCGCCACCACTTGCCTGCCTGCCTGCTTGCCGGAGGGATAAGACCAGGAGAAGGCGTCCCCATCTCTCTCTCTCGCTCATTCGCCCCCTCTCACTCACTCTCTTCTTCTCTCTCTTTTTTCACCGAAACCCTAACCCTAACCCGTACTGCCGCCGACGGGCACCTCAAATCGCCGGCGAACCAAGGATTCCCCGGAGTCGAGACCTTGTCCGTTCGCTCCGTCTCGCCGTCCTCTCCACGTTGGTGCAATCCGTTGGTGCTGGGAGCCGCTGGAGGAGAAGAACGTGACCGACGCCCCGAACGCCGCCGCCGGACGTCGAGCTCGAATCCGTCGCCACCGTAGCTTCATCGCCGTCCAAACCTTGTCCTCGACCACCGTGGTGAGCTGCTCTCTCTTCTACGCCCCTTTTCCCTCTCAATTGATCTTTGGAAGCCATGATTGGCTTCGGCCGCCGGAGTTCACCGCCGCACCGTCGTGAGGATGTCGCTCCGGTGACCTTTTTGGGGCGGCGCCGCCACCCTTTGGCCCGTTCCCCTCTTCTGCATCTAGTGGGCTTCTTGCCTTTGGCTGGGGAGGCCGGAGCCGGCCGGATTTTGGCCGGAGTTGCCGCTGGCCGTGGCCAGTGACGTCGGCTGACGTCAGCGCCAACCTTATCTCTGTTTTAATTGTTAAAACTCTGACAGTGGACCCCTTTGTCAGCAATTTAATCTTTTCTAGATTTCAGATTTAATTCAAAACTTTAAAAATCCATAACTTTTGATTCCGAATTCAGAAAAATTCAAATAAAATATCAAATGAATCAGAAAAATAAAATCTATTCTTTTATATTTTATAACTATTTTTTTTGACTAACTTTTCTTTTGAGTTGTTTAAAATTACCTAAATGCCATTTTAGTTTAAAAATTATTATAAAATCCTTTTCTTTAAATAAAATTTGGATAAAATTATTTTAAGTAATAAAAATTATAACCTTATTTATAAAAGAGCTTAAAATGCAAAATCTTTTATTATTTTAAAATGCTTTAATAATTAATTTATTGGAGTAAAATTAATTTAATTTCAAAAATTAAATAAATAAAAAATAATATCAAAAATTCAGAATTAAATCATAAATTTTTAATTAATCAATAAAATTAAAGCAAGCTAAGAGTTGCATATCATTTTATGCATAGTAGCATGTTGCTTCTTTAAACATTGTTCTTATCAGACAATGATGGATTTTGTAGAACCAGGAGGTCGACAGCCCCAACCAGTTTCAGACTCCACTACTTGTCAGTTTCAAGGCAAGTTCATCACTTGCTCATATCTTTTTGAAATACTTGTTAAAGAAACTATTTTCAAACTCTATAATACTATCACCTATTCCAAGAAAGCATAAAGCTATTTTCAGATTAACATGACTATTGGTTGTCTACCTATTTGGTGGTAACCTACTTTGGAGGGCAGGTGGGACCATGGTAAGATGAATTGGTCCGGAGGTCCCACTTGCACGGGAAAGTATTACCTAGGACTTAACAACAAATGCCGTCATAATGATTGCGCCGTAAAGACGCGTTAACCATAAGACCTGGAATGGGACGGGAAATGCCATCTGTACTTCTCCCGGATGCATGTCAACGGGCTGCCAGTGCCGTAGGCTGTAGGTCTTGCGGGACTACATGCACATGGGTGGGATCCCTTAATTCCCACGGAGACTGGAGTCTAGGATGGTCTGCAAGGAGAGCCTAGGTGTCTACCGGAAGGGGTAGAGCATCAGGGGTAAACTCGCTATGCATGAATTGGGTGGGCATGCGTTGTGCGGAGAAGCACAGTGAATGACTTGGATCAAAAACTGGGCCCCACACCAAAGAGAGTGTGGACAGGAACGTACGCCTGGTTGGTAACAAAGTCTTGATCTCTTATGGGTAAAGTAACGCACCTCTGCAGAGTGTAAAGAATTGTAACATGTTACTCCCTGTTCCGGGAAGGAGCTGCGAACGCTGCAGGAAAGGAGCTCCATGAAGCTCTAGCCCTGTGAAGGATGACGGGCATAGTCTTCAGAAATAAAAGCAACCTCTTGAAGAAATGTTTTACAAAACCTTTGCATTAGCTTGTGACTCTTTTGAGTCTTAAGCAGTAGCTAGTGCATCAAACTTCCCACCGTATCAAATGAACTTGTTGAGTAACGCTGGTTACTCATCCCTTTCCTTTTGAATCTCCTGCTTAGGTTATGAGGACCTGGCCAGTGCCTCGCTTCATGCCATGGAAGGCCAGGAAGACGTCTACTATGAAGAGCCAGACCTTTCAGGAGGAGTTGAAGGCGTGGACTACTTTATCAGATACAGCGCCGACAACGAGGAGGAAGAGTCTGACTAGTCAACTTTAGGTTAATAGCCTTACTTAGCACGGTTGAATCGAGCAGCAAGAACTTTAAATCAATAAGCTGTTGAGTTCCCGTGTGCGCACTTATTTGCTTCTTCAAGGTTTGTAAACACTATGTATGAGACGTCACCCTGAGGTGGCCATCTCTATGCACAACTTGGTTTGTAATATTTCAGACGTTGTTTGTGGACCCGCAATGTTTCTGCTGTACCACCCTGAGGGATGTAATATTTGCGGAACGGTGTTCTGTGAGTGTTATGTCAACGACTTGCATACTACAACATGCAGTGGTATGCTGGGTCACCGCAGCTGGTATCAGAGCAATTGCTTCGACCTTAGGTTGGAAACCTAGTAAAGGGATAGAACCTGTCGGTAGTTAGCAACGATAAAGAGTGCGCTAGAAGTATGATGAGTATTCACTTGAGAATATCACCGTCATATTTTCAGTGTTAAAGTTCTTTATTATGATGCAATTCTTATAGTGCTTATCTTTTTATGTACAGTTGCGATGGCACGGGAATGTACCATTTGGCCGGAGCATGAGTGGCTGGATGACTACAACGGTACCTTGACTGACCAGTTGAGGTCGTTATTGAGAGCTTTTGGCTGCGACACCAACATTCCCGTCAACACCTACATCTACAAGTTTGGAGAGGAGGTAGTGAAGTATAGGGTGCTTATCCTTATTCCTCAGGAGTTGACGCCACATCTGACTAGGCCTCATGGCGAGGGTCGTAGTCACACTGCAGCTTATCAGGAGGCGTTGGTGCAGTCCATTGCGACTATTCGTGGGCATAAGTCCGCGGATCTGATAGGGACCAGCTTTGAGCCGATTCCTTGTGATGGTATGTCCACAGAGTATGCTTTGGACCATTTGGCATTGGTTAAGACCAAGCCAAAGTTAGCCACTCGTATGATGGATCGATACAGGCTGCTGATTGGATCCTTCTATAAGACCCACAAGGTTAGTATGGAAGACAAGGGTGGTCTTCTGAGAGATCTTACCGGTCCAGATTGGGCAAAGTTACCTAAGAAGGGAAAGGCCCCGGAGGCGGGAGGAATTCATAGTGCACCAGAGGAGGGAACTTCAAGACGTAAGGCACGTTCTGGACCATCCAGGTATTCGCCTACCCCAGAGCCTATCTTTTACCCTGTCATACCTCCCAGCGAGCCTGAGCCATCTGTTCCTCTGGAGGCATCAGACTCGTACGTTCCTATTGAGAACTCAGATGGATGGAGGTTTGATTGGTATCCTGGTATTAGCAGCCATCCTATTCCTTGTGATGATCCCGCGGATGATGAGATTCAGTCTCTTCCGTCCGTAGTAGCAGCCCCTGTTGTTCCTGTTCCTGCTGCTGCTCCAGTTGATGACAACAATGTTGTTATTAACATCTCTTCTGACGAGGAAGATCTTCTTCTGAATGATGCATCTGACAAGGACACCTCCGACATGGACTTTGTTCCGACCGGGAGACCTTACATACCTGAGTCTGTGCGCAAGACTCCCCGTCAGCTTGGATGGACCCCGGGTATGTACCAGGAGTGACTCTGCAGCTGAACAAGAAGAAGGGCTTGAGGACTGTTTAATTAGTGCTTTCAGGTTGTGTGTAGTGAGGAGTTGAGTTGTTTTATAAATAAGGGTCGAAGTGCTTGTATGACCCAAGAGAATCTTGTACTACCTACTGCTTTGTTTCGTTTCTAAGGTTTGTAATGCTATAAATCTATTTGTATAATATATGTTCATTATGTAAATAACGCTGGTTCTTATTTGGATTTGGATTTTATTTCGATTGTGTGACTAGTTCTGCACGTGAAAGTGAGGCTCAGAAAGCATGGGCATGGTGTAATTATGAGTTTATTCGCTTCATGTTGCAGGACTAGGGGAATATGAGTACGGGTAACGACAGAGAAACCGAGGAGCAACGAGTGGAGCGTGAGGCTAAAGAGAAGGCTGACCATGACGCAGGAAAAGCCGCACCACCGCTACCACCATTCCGACCTCTCGGAGAGCAGAACTTCATGCAGTACATGCAGTTTATGCAGGAGACCCAAAACAAGTTTATGCAAGAACTAATGGGTCAGATCGGGAATGGAAGGGGTCCCGAGAACAAGAATACCAGTTTATCAGATTTCCTCAACACCAAGCCTTTACCTTTTGCAACCGCACCGGAGCCAATGGATGCTGAAGATTGGCTAATGGATACTGAAAGGAAATTGAAGTCCCTGAATGCGAATGATGAAGAAAAGGTACGATATGCCGCGTATCTTCTAACTGGCCCAGCTGCATCCTGGTGGGAGAACGAGGTGATAATACAGCCTCAAGGAAAGGTATTCACTTGGGAGGAGTTTAAAGAGAGGTTTAGGGAGTATCATGTTCCCGAGAGTATTATGGAGTTGAAGAGACGGGAATTCGAAGATCTTCAACAAGGTACTCTAACAATGATGAAGTACATTCGAGAATTTAGTGTGCTCTCTCGTTATGCAGCTGACGAGGTAAGCACGGATGCTAAAAGGATCAAAAGATTCCTTCGGGGATTAGATCCATATGCGGCTATGCAGTTGAAAATGACCAAGCCCCGGAATTTCCAAGAATTGATGAATTCGGCCATTACCTGGGAAAATGACTATAAGTTGGTTCAGTTGAGCCGACAGAAGAAAGCAAGAACCGAGGCCAAGAGATTTGAGCCCAACCGATCCAGACCGAATTTAAGCTTCAAGCCTAGAATGCAGCCGAGAGGAGCTCCGGTTGATCGTGGAGCATTCAACCCCAAGAGCAAGATAATATGTCACAACTGTGGACTTCCGGGACACGTGAGGAGTGAGTGTCGGAAACCCAAGATTATTTGCTTTGGGTGTGGACAGGAGGGACACATCAAAACCCAATGTCCTAATCAGTCAGCCGGTAGTGGATTCAACAAAGGTGGTGGTAACTATGGAAAAGGTGGAGGATCTGCAGTTGGAGGTGGAGGCAATGGAAAGAATAGCAATGGCAAGAGGGGAAGGACTTTTGGAAAGTTAAATTGTACTTCGGTGGAGGAAGCTGACAACTCGGAGACAGCAGTTCTAGGTACGCTCAATATCCTTTCCCATCCTGGTAAAGTACTTTTTGATACGGGTGCTACCAACTCTTTCCTCTCTAGTGAGCTTGTGGAAAAGTATGGGTTAAAGTGCGAGTCGTTAGAACGCCCCATTACCGTGTTAACGGCTGGGGGTACGCTCTTAGTAAACCTTGTGAAGCAAAAACAGGTCATTACGATCTGTAATTGCACATTCTACGCAGACCTATTCGTTTTGCCTCTTAAGGATCTGCAAGTAGTTCTCGGAATGGACTGGATGACTGAACATGGAGCCCAAATTGACTGTGAAGAGAAAACAGTGTCCATTAGAAAACCAGGAGGAGGTAGAATTACTTATCAGGCTGATAGGCACACGCATATGGAGATTGGAATCCAACTGAATTCTTTGAAGGAGGCTAAGTTGGAGGATATTCCGGTAGTTAATGAGTTTCCGGATGTGTTTCCCCAGGAACTACCCGGAATGCCACCTGACAGAGAGATAGAGTTTACCATCGATTTGATACCAGGTACATCACCCATAGCTCAAGCACCATACAAGATGGGTCCTAAGGAGTTGAAAGAACTCAAGGAGCAGCTTGATGAATTAGAGAGTAAAGGATTCATTAGAGAAAGTGTGTCACCATGGGGTTCCCCTGTGATCTTTGTTGATAAGCGCGATGGTGGCAGAAGAATGTGTGGTGACTTCAGAAATTTGAACAACGTCACTATCAAGAACAAGTACCCACTGCCCAGAATCCAAGACCTGTTTGACCAAGTTCAAGGGGCAGGAGTGTTTTCTAAGATTGATCTCAGGTCAGGTTACCATCAAATTAAGATTAAGCCTGAAGATGTTCCAAAAACAGCTTTTGTCTCCAGGTATGGACATCATGAGTATTTGGTTGTTCCATTTGGATTGACCAATGCACCTGCAATTTTCATGAACCTGATGAATAAGATCTTTATGCCATATTTGGACAAGTTTGTAATCGTCTTCATTGACGATATCCTTATATACTCCAAGAATAAAGAAGAGCATGCCAAGCATCTGAGGATTGCCTTACAAGTTCTGAGAGAACATCAGTTGTATGCCAAGTTCAGCAAGTGCGAGTTTTGGTTGGACAAAGTGGAGTTTCTTGGTCATGTCATCAGCAGGGATGGAATTTCGGTGGATCCCGCCAAGGTACAAGCCGTATTGGAATGGCAGTCACCGAAGAATGTCAGAGAGATTCGAGGTTTCTTGGGTATGGCAGGTTATTATCGGAGATTCATTGAGGGATTCTCCAGGATAGCAGGACCTATGACTAAGTTATTAAGGAAAAATGTTCCATTTGAGTGGACAGATAAATGTGAAACAAGCTTCCAGGAGTTGAAAACTCGGTTAACTTCAACACCGATTTTAGCAGTACCTGAATCAGGTAAAGATTACACAGTTTATTGTGACGCATCCAAGAATGGATTGGGATGTGTACTTATGCAAGATAAAAAGGTAATAGCTTATGCTTCAAGATAACTCAAACCTCATGAAGTAAATTACCCAACTCATGATTTGGAGTTGGCAGCAGTAGTATTTGCTCTGAAGAAATGGAGGCAATTTCTGTATGGGGCCAAGTGTGAGTTATACACGGATCACAAAAGTCTCAAGTACTTCTTTACTCAGAAGGAGTTGAACATGAGGCAAAGAAGATGGCTGGAATTAATTAAGGATTATGATCTTACAATCAACTATACTCCGGGAAAAGCTAATGTTGTGGCTGATGCTTTGAGTCGCAAGAGCACGGATGTTCAACCGATCCATCGTGAGTTACCAAAGGAGTTAAAGATGGATCTAGAAAGATCTGAGATCTTGTTGTTAGAAGTGCATACCTTAGGCAGTTTGAACAATTTGGAGGTAATGGAAGAAAGGCAAAGTGACCTTCGGAATGAGATAATTAGACGACAAGGAGAAGATCCTTTCATCAAGGAGGAAATTCAAAGAATTGAGCAAGGAAGACCATCAGAATTCCGTCTAGGTGATTATGAATCACTATGGTTTCAGAACAGGATTTGTGTACCTGATATACCTGAAATCAAAGGGCTTATACTTCGGGAGGCACATGGGACACCATACTCCATACACCCAGGAGGTACGAAGATGTATATGGATCTCAAGGAGTTATTCTGGTGGAACAACATGAAGGGAGACATTGCGAGGTATGTATCAGAATGTCATACATGCCGAAGAGTGAAGGCAGAACATCAAAGCCCAGCAGGACTTTTACAACCTTTAGAAATCCCGGAATGGAAATGGGAGGAGATTGGTATGGATTTCATCACTGGTCTACCAATGACCAAGAAACACAAGGATATGATTTGGGTGATCATAGATCGACTTACCAAGAGTGCACATTTTCTAGCTGTGAATCAAAGAGATACCGCCGAGAAGCTAGTAGATGTGTATGTGAAGGAGATTGTCAGCAAACATGGAGTTCCCAAGAGAATAGTTTCAGATCGAGGATCTGTGTTCACGTCTGTGTTTTGGAAGAAACTCCATGAAGCACTTGGATCACATCTGGACTTCAGTACGGCTTACCATCCGCAAACTGGAGGGCAAACCGAAAGAACCAATCAGATACTAGAGGATATGCTTAGGGCATGTGCCCTGGATTTCGGAGGATCGTGGGATGAACATCTTCCTTTAGCAGAGTTCTCTTATAATAACAGTTACCAGAGTAGCTTGAAAGCAGCACCATTTGAAGTACTTTATGGACGAAAGTGCAGATCACCAATATGTTGGTATGAACCTGGAGCCAGTACGGAGTTTGCACCAGACTATGTCAAGGACAAGCAGAATATCATCGACATCATTCGAGATCGTTTGAAGATAGCTCAAAGCCGGCAAAAGAGTTATGCAGATCAGAAGAGACGGACATGGAGTCCTGAAGTGGGAGACTTAGTTTATCTCAAGGTTAGTCCAATGAAAGGTCTTAAGAGGTTTGGAGTGAAGGGAAAGTTGAGCCCTCGATACATTGGACCTTTCAAGGTTCTTAAGCAAAATAGAAATGTGGCGTTCACACTAGAGCTACCAGAGAAGTTGAAGCAACCTCACACTTGGTCTCGGCTTGCTCATTGACCCACATGGACCCTGTCTGAGGATGCGGCGCCTTCCTGGTCTTCATCTTTTTAATGAGGCCAAATAAATTTGGCTTCACTCCTGTCTTTTTTTCCTGCAAAAGAGAACATGTAATTAACTGAAGTGGGAGTTAACAATATATAACGTGAACTCAAAGAACGAAGTAACCATTTGCTCACCTCTTCCTGCATGTGAAGGGAGAGGGGGATGCTGCCTTGGATATGTGATCCACCTCGCATCTCTGCCCGCTTCCGCTTGCCCTCCTCGTGCTTCTGGAGGTACTGGGGGCATGTCCACCACATGACCATCGCCATATAGCATGCGCGGTCGGTGCCGACGTACTGAGGAGGGTTCTACATACACAAGATAGACCCATTATTACAACAGAAACTACGTGGCGATAAGGAAATCAATAACACAGAAATGCAAATACCTGCAGGTACTGCCACGGTGCCATGAGCGTATCCCGAGTGTCCTCCTTAGACATGTGGATTTTGCGGTCGGCGTGCCAGTTGCGGACGCACTGAACACGTGCCTCGTAGTGCATGCCAGTCACCCTCCTCTTGCAAATCTCGTGTAAGATGAAGTCGCACGCACGCTCCTCACCCTCCGCCCTCTTGAAGTATTGCTGCAACCATGCACATAGGTAAAACAAGGGGCATTAGTGCAACTATTGTCCACCAACGAGTGTTTGAATGCTAAAAAGTCAAAAGCCACGTACCCAGAAACGGTGTACAACCACCTCCTGCATGTTCTCGTGCCTGCCGTGAGGATCTGGCGCGTAGCTGTAGTGCTTCCAACTCCAAGCTACGTCGCGGCCACCGGTGGGGAGATTGACAAGCCCAGGAAAATACTTGCGAAGTAGTCCTCCAATGATGTTCGAGTAGGCACGTGACGGCTTCTTCAGCGGGTCACCATACACGAATGACCTGCACAATTCAATGCCAAAATCAGTACGTATGTGATAAGAAATTCGATAATGATGAAATTTCGATAATGGAATGCCAAAATCAGCATTTTACCTCTTTCCACCGGGCGCGAGAACACAGTCGCTATAGGACCAAGTCTTTCGGTGGGGGAGTGTCGTTTTCCCACGCTGATACGGCCCCTTCTCACGTGGCCGCAGCCTCTCCTCGGGAGCAACGTACTCCTCCTCCGGCGGTTCCCAAGCTAGGGATGGGTCAGGTTCAAACGGTAACCCCCCAGCCCCTCATCCTCCTCCTCCGAGAGGTCCTCCTCGTCCTCCTCCACGTCCTCCCCACCCGAGTGCTGGGAGGCCTCCCCACCTCCGAGATCCGCCTCCTCCCCACCCGAGTGCTGGGAGGCCTCCCCACCTCCGAGATCCGCGTCGTCCACATCATCCTCAGCTAGGGGAGGGCTAGGAGAAGGGCTACGAGGAGGTTCCCGCGTCGCATTCTTCCTACGTGCTCGATGAGGGGGGCTAGGAGAAGCAGCGGGAGGAGTTTCTTCCCGCGTCGCATTCTTCCTACGGGAACCACTCGGCTTGGTCACAAGCTCAGTCAAGTTCTTGACCTTTTTCCGAACGGCCTTGCCTACTCCTCTTGGCATGTTTGTATCACCTGCAAACACAATGAAAAGAGTGGTTTATTAGTACGTAATGTCAAAAGATGAATATTTGTAAAGCAACAAAGATATAAATACATGAATATTTGTGAAAGCAACAATAATGCAAATAGATGAGCATTAGTAAAAGCAACAATAATTAAAATAGCAAAGAGTTCTCACAAACATAGCACAGAGTTCTTACAGATACACCAGCTCGACTATCACTATTACATAGAGTTATTACTACATAATCATCTAATACATAGAGTTATTACAATCAGTAGCCTGTGTCGACATCGGTAATTGGATCACATGTTTCGTCATCGCCATCAGGCTCGGCGAACCAATAATCATCAATGAAACCAGCTGGAGGTTGTCCATGATAAAGGTCAACGCCTGCTTTGAACGCCTCGAGCAAACTCAGGTCTTCCTTGTCACAAACATCTTCCTCTATGCCCTCATCTTCTTCTTGTTCATCGTCTACGACCATGTCATCAAAGGCCGGCAAGTCGATGGTGAAATGACCGGGGAGCCCTTCGTCCTGATAAAACTCGACATTCTGTGTTGAGGGGTCTACGCGGCGGTAATCGTCCTTGTTTGGCAGGGGCGGCCTAATGCGTGAAGGTACCGTCATCACAACATCCCATCCCTGTAGACGTTTTGCCGGGTTTTTTGCATGGGTACGGGAGATAGAATACTTGGAAGGCCTGGGTAGCCAAAATGTACACATCCTCTCCCTTATAAACAGAGCTTCTTTCAACTTCGACCAATCCAATTTCAGTATCCCGTCTCACCCGACGTGGGTCGAACCAATGGCATTTGAATACGACGGGATTTAGCCCTTTATCAAACCCGTAATTCAGCTCGTATATACCCTCGACTCTTCCATAGTAATGGAGTCCATCATCACCTTGACACACCAACCCGCTATTTATTGTCTTCGCGTTGGGACGGCTTGTTGTGTATTCATGGGTCTGGAAGCGATACCCGTTCACGTCATAAGAATTGAACGTGTCGACGGAATGGTTAAAGCCCCTAGCAATTTTTCTTAGCTCGGGCTTCATCTCTTTGTCAGTTCTTGCCTACAAGTTTAGCACGAGAAGCTTAGGACGAGAAATGACCGATAAATGTCGGCAGTGCAAGCAAATTTGGATAGAATAGTACCAAACCACAGAACCAGCTACTGAAACCGAGACCGCCGCCCTTTTCGAAAATATGTTTGGATTCTTCCGGGGTAGGCTCCCTTTGGTACTTCCAATATTTAGCCGTGAATGTTCTATACCAATGAAAAGAGGAAGAGTTAGCCACGAACATACGAGTGAATGTTTGCGAATAACTAAATGGTTAGCACTTACTGGATGTATGGCTTCACTTCCACCATGGTGTTCAAGACATACGAGTGGATCAAGGTCCGCTCATGTATATTCGTCTTGTACGTCTTCAGACCACTTGACTTGCCACCAAGCCCTATGAAGATGCTGAGCTTGGGTACATCTTCAGTGTTGGGGGCATTGTATCGGAGGACCGGGTTGTGCTTTGTGGGAATGTTCGGATCATAGTGCTTAGTGGTGAAGTTCGCCACCTCCACGTTAAGGACTACCTCGGCTATGGATGCTTCGATCTTGCATTTATTGCCTGTCATTTACGAAGCCTTTGTGTTTCTCTCTCGGGCGGATACTGCCAACGACCCCAATTCGGCCCCCCCTTCAAACACTCGTCCGCGAGGTGCAAGATCATATGTTGCATCGGATTAAAGAACCCTGGAGGAAAGATCCTCTCAAGATCGCAAAGCAACTTAGGTGCATCTTTATCTAGCTTCTCAATCACTTTAGTGTCTAACTCCTTAGCACAAATCTGGCGGAAGAAAAAGCTCAACCTCGACAGCACTCGCCAAATCTGCTCAGGGACATAGCCTCGAATCATCACCGGCATTATCCGCTCAAGCCATACGTGGTAGTCATGACTCTTGAGTCCTTGTACTCGTAACGTTTCCATGTTCACACCCCTCATCCAGTTGGCTGCGAACCCATCAGGGAAAAACAAACAATGCTTCATCCAATGGAAGACCTCCCTTTTTTGGGCCTTTGTGAGGGAGAACGGAGCTTGTCGCTTAGTCCACGTTTTTTTGGCGCCATGAGGTGGCTGCATGTTCAACTTTGGTCTATCACACAATTTTTCTTGATCAAGTCGAGACTTTATGTTATCCTTCGTCTTCTCAGTGTCCATGATGGTGCTCCAACATGCATCACTGATATTCTTCTCGGTGTGCATTGTATCAATGTTATGCGGGAGCTCGAGATCCTCAAAGTAAGGGAGCTTCCATAAGCACGGCTTGTGGGTCCATTGGTGTGTCTCCCCATATCCAAGAAAACCATTTCCATCGGGCTTAGGCTGGAGAGCTTCTAACTCGGCCTTGATTTCCTTTCCGGTCTTTGGAATTGGCCTCGGGTCATGGACAACACGGCCTTTCTTGAAACTCTTTACATCACTCCTGTACTGATGATTCTGCCCAACGAACTGTCGAGCTTCATCAAAGCAGGAATACTTGCCTCCCTTGTCCAGCCAGAAGAAAAGCACAGCCTGCCTGCACACCGGGCAAGGCCACTTCCCATGTGTACACCACCCGCAGAACAAGGCACGTGCTGGCAGGTCATGCAGTGAGGTGTGGTACCGGACATACATATCGAAGTACTCCTTCTTTGATGCATCATATGTTCGGATCCCACGACCTTCCCAGCCACGAAGCAAATCATCCACCAGCGGTTCCAGGTACACATTCATGTTCTTACCCGGGTATTTCGGCCCTGGGATTATCATCGACACAAACATGTTTTCTAATCTCATGCAGACGCCAGGGGGGAGGTTCAGGGGAATTACAAACACTGGCCAACAACTGTATACTGCAGCCGACATACCATATGGATTGAACCCATCGGTTGATATCGCAACTGCTACGCTCCTCGAGTCACCGGCTTTCAGTGGATACTTCTTGACAAAGTTCTTCCATGCACTACCATCCGACGGATGTATCATCTTGTCAGTGTATCTGTTTCCTTCTACGGCCCACCTCATCTGCTGGGCAGTATCCTCGGTCATGAAGAGCCGCTGGATCCTCGACAGGACTGGAAGATACCGGAGGATATTCTTGGCAATCGTGGTCTGCCTCTTCTGACCATCACCATTGGTGTCAACCTCAAAGTACCTAGAGGATTTGCATTTGATGCAATATTTTGTGTCAGCATGCTCCCCTCTGAATAGTATGCATCCCTTTGGACAAGCATGTATCTGCTGAGATGACATCTTAAGGTCACTGAGCAATTTGGTCGAATAGTAAAAGTTTTGCAGCAAGAGGTGCCCTTCGGCAGAATGCTGCCAATGACGACCAGAAGCTCATCAAACCCATCTCTGCACAAGTTCCTGCGGCACTTGAAGGCCATAAGGCGAGCTATAGCATCTAGTTGGTAACATCTGTATTTTCGTGTAGGGGTTTCTGCGAAGCAAACAAAGCCTCATAATATTGCCTTGTGTTTTCCTCCGGCTCCTCACGTGTCTCTGCATCCTGAGATGTCTCCGCCTCTACATGAGGGCTTTCAGGCACATTAGCATTAGCCAAGTTTTCTAAACACCTATCAAACCTAGTATCATATTCTCCCCTAGGATGAATCTGCCGAATCTGCCGCACCTCCTTCCTAGCACGTTTTTTGGCCTTTTCTCCATGGAAAGTCCAAATCTTGTAGGATGGTGTGAACCCAAACTTGAGCAGGTGACTACTCAGAGTTTCCTTGTTCTGTGGCTTTTCATTATCGCACTTACTACAAGGTTAGAAAACTGTTCTGGGTTTCCTACGGATGTCAAACGCACTGTTCACGAACTGCTCTGTCTTTTCTAGCCATTCATCGGTATAGTTCCACGAACTGATTCTGCCATCGTACATCCAGTCACGATTATCCATCCTTTATTCAGCACCAAAACAGACAAACATAGCATTTATATAAATAGGAATTAAATGCATCATAGTTTAATTTTTTTTTAACGCATGCATCAACCTACATCTCTACTAGGTGGGCTCCTAGCAGCCGCCGGATCCGTAGATTGAGTACGTCCTCCCTGCTCTACTCCGACCCGAGACAGAATTTCGGCAGCACCTCCCCGCTGTTCTCCCGATACACGTCTCGGCAAAAAGCCGAGAGGAATGTGCATCCGGAGAACAACGGGGAGGCACTGCCGAAATCCTGTCTCGAATCGAGGGTAGAGCGGGGAGAACATACCCAACTACGCATCCGCCGGCTGTCCCGATAAATGTCGTAAGAGTTACGGTTCATAATATGCGAGACCACTAATGCATATTTATCCGCGTAACCCTTACGACCGGGAAGTGACGCCTAGGTAACGCGACATACTTGGTGATCTAGACATAAAATAAACCTAGGTACAAAAGAGGCGAACAGATTCTCACCCTCGAAGCGTGATCAACGGCCGGCGAAGAAGACCAACGACCCTCCGGAAAAAAACGGTCCCTCTGAGCAACGCTCCTCAAACAGCCCGACAACGTCGGCCCCCGTCTCCACCCCGAAACATCACCTGAAAAATTAAAATGTTGATTTAACAAGGAGGAACAAGGTATCAAAATTAAATGGAATAGGGACAAAAATTTAAATTTAATCCCACACATTCAATTAATTAGGTGATATACAAAATAGACAAGAGGCGATTATTTTTATGGTTCCATTTTCAAGTTCTGACCGTGAGTGCACAAGTGAAGCCACTATTCGCATGTTTTCGGTACATTTGTTTTATAGTCAACATTGATTCATCTACAACAAAATGCACCATATGGACTTGATGTTACTCATATAAAAGTTATAACTCCCAGTATGGACTATGCGAGAACATTTTTTTAAATTTATTTTGATCTTCGGAAACATGTTTAAAATACAGTTGACTAAAGTCTATATTGACCATGCACAACACAACTGGCACAAAAGAAAAAAAATTGTATCTTAGACTAACAACAACCATGGAGCAGAGGTATATATCCTAAATTCTAGCCTAAATTCTATCCTAAATTCTGCCCTAAATCCTTAATCTACCCTAACTAATTAACATACAAATTTAGAAGAAAAAGAGAGAGTACCTCGGATCAGTGCGGGCGAGTGGTCGAGCTCACCCAGCTGAGCCGGCCGGCACCACGGCGAGGCGGAGGCGAGGCGGGCGCAGGCCGGCAGGGGCGAGGCGGGCGCAGGCGGGGGGCGGCGAGGCAGGGGGCTGCGCAGGCCGGCGGGGGGCGGCGGGGAGCAGAGAGGTGGCGACGACGGGGGGCGGCGCAGGCGGGGGGCGGCGAGGCAGGGGGGCGGCGCAGGCCGGCGGGGGGCGGCGGGGAGCAGCGAGGTGGCGACGACGGGGGGCGGCGCAGGCGGGGGGCGGCGAGGCAGGGGGGCGGCGCAGGCCGGCGGGGAGCAGCAAGGTGGCTATGGCGGGGGGCGGCGAGGCAGGGGGCGGCGCAGGCGGGGGGCGGCGAGGCAGGGGCAGGACGCGCGCGCGTGGGAAAATTAAAATGGCCAGGGGTCACCTGGTCGGGACAAGGTCTAGGGTTTCCCCGCGCCTTTGCCGTGCAAACTTTCTTTGCCGTGCGCTTTTGGGCTTTGCCGTGCAACTGAACCTTTGCCCGTGCGCCACCAAACCTTTACCGTGCAGCACCTACTATGTCGTGCATATTTGCACGGCAAAGAAATCTTTCCCGTGCAGCCTCTTCCTTTGCCGTGCACCTACGCACGGCAAAGATGTTTTTTTTTATTTCCAATATTTCTATTGTTATTGATATTTAGTTTTATTTCCAAATTATTTTATAATGTACTTATAATTATTTTTAAAAACCATAGGGGGTGGAGCCTCGATCGGAGAAATCTTGGTGTGCCGCCGTTTTAGGGGGGTAGACCACCGGGGGCCCACATACCGCCGTTTCCAGGGGGTATGATCGAGCTGCGGAGCACCGGAATCCCACCAAAACTTGCATGTGGGCCTAGGATATGTGTGGTAGTGTGTTGGAAGGTGTGATCCACCAAACGGTGCAAGGCATAGCTCCCCGGTGTGACCTTCCTCACTTTCGGCCGATAACACTTAGAAGAATCCTGGACGTGTGGGCTGAAGTGTCCCGCTGCGGTATACTGGAGGCTAGAATGTGCGAAAGGGTATCAAACCTGGTTTTCCATTTGTCTAATGCCTAAACAAACCTAAACCTATGAAAAAGTATGTTGGTGGAACCTCGCGCGGAGAAATCTAGGGGGTAGACCGCCGGGGGCCCACAGACTGCCGTTTCCGGGGGGTATGAGCTCCGGAGCACCGGAATCCCACCAAAACTTGCACGTGGGCCTAGGATATGTGTGGTAGTGTGTTGGAAGGTGTGATCCACCATATGGTGCAAGGCATAGCTCCCCGGTGTGACCTTCCTCACTTTCGGCCGATAACACTTAGAAGAATCCTGGACGTGTGGGCTGAAGTTGAAGGGTCGCAGCATAGAAAACAAAAATTTTCCTACGCAAAGATAGCGGAAAAAAACCCAACATCTAGATCCGATCTACGAGAGGTTGGTAGCAAGAAGGAGATCGAATCTCACCCTCGAAGAAAACCGTGAGCGTTTTGTCGAGGCAGGGGTTGGCTAGTCGATCCCCGCAACTAGACTCGTCTAGTCGCGAGGAGATGTATTATCCAAGCGCCGCACGAGCAACGCCTCCGAGAGATCCACACGTTCAGCTCGATGAAGACTCCACGATCTTGATCCCGCAAGAGGTGGTGGAGAGGCTCGAGATCAACAGCACGACGACGGTGGCGTGGTGTGTATGGTGGAGATTGGACAGGGCTTCGCCAAGCGGTGTCGGGAGAGAGGAGGAGGAGGGGTGCGGCTAGGGAGAGGAGGGAGGCCGGCGGCTAGCACCTTGGGGAGGAGGCAAAGGGTGCGGCACCCCTCCCCTTGCCCCTCCTTATATAGGAGGCCAAGGGGGGTGCGCCCCCTCCCTCTCCTAGGGCCGGCGCAAGGGGGGGAGGCTTGCCCCCCAAGAAAGCCTTAGGGTTTAGGCCGCCCCCCCCCTTCTAGAAGCTTGGCCCGCATGGGCCAATAGGGGAGTGGTGCGGCTGGCCCATTAGGCCAGCCCACTGCCCCCTTTTTCCATGTGGGCCCCATACTCCTATGGGCCCCACTTCTAGACCCCTCTAGAACCTTCTAGAACATTCCGGTACTTTACCGATAAATTCCCGAACCTTTCTTATCCTCCGGAAACAACTTTCCTTATATGAATCTTATTCTCCGGACCACTCCGGGACTCCTCGTGACGTCCGGGATCCTATCCGGGACTCCGAATCAATATTCGTTCTCACATCATTTATCTCGAACCCCAACTACATCGAACGTTAAGTGTGTGACTCTGCGGGTTCGCGAATATGTCATATTAATAGCGGGACCGGGATGTCCATATTAATTCCTACATATTCGACGAAGTACTTTACTAGTCGAACCACAATGTCCGGGATTCAATTAATCCATATACGATTCCTTTTGTTTCACGATATATTACTTGTTCGAGATTCAATCCACCGATATCTCCATATCTGATTAATCTCGTTACCGACAAGTTCTCTTTACTCGTTCCCATAGAATAGGATCCCTTATGACTAGCCACTTAGTCATATGCTTGCAAGCGTTTGGATGCTATCCTACCGAGAGGGCCCAGAGATATCTATCCAACTGTTGGATGAACAAATCCCAGTCTTGAAACATGTCACCCAACAACCTATCATCGGAGAACCTGAAAGCCACCTTTATAATCACCCAGTTACGAAGTGACGTTTGATGTCCACAAAGCTCTCCTCCGATAAACGGGAGTGACATAATCTCATGGTCTAAGGAAACTATATTTGACATCTATTTAATTTGAGTCTTGTCCATTATATCATCACCTATGATACAAACTTCGTTTATTAAGCGATTCATAAATCCATGGTTAGGAAACATCTAACCATCACTTAATCAAACGAACTAGTCCCAAGAGGAAAGACTAGGGACACATTACTGTTTATATTCCACACATGTATTTGTTTCCGGTTAATACAATTCTAGCATGGAATTAAACATATCATGAACGGAGAAATATGATAAACAATAATCATTTATTATTGCCTCTTGGGCATATCTCCAACAGAAGTGTCCCGCTGCGGGTATACCGGAGGCTAGAATGTGCGAAAGGGTACCAAACCTGGTTTTCCATTTGTCTAATGCCTAAAAAAACCTAAACCTATGAAAAAATATGTTGGTGGAACCTCGCGCGGAGAAATCTAGGGGGGTAGACCGCCGGGGGCCCACAGACCGCCGTTTCCGGGGGGTATGAGCTCCAGAGCACCGGAATCCCACCAAAACTTGCACGTGGGCCTAGGATATGTGTGGTAGTGTGTTGGAAGGTGTGATCCACCAAATGGTGCAAGGCATAGCTCCCCGGTGTGACCTTCCTCACTTTCGGCCGATAACACTTAGAAGAATCCTGGACGTGTGGGCTGAAGTGTCCCGCTGCGGGTATACCGGAGGCTAGAATGTGCGAAAGGGTACCAAACCTGGTTTTCCATTTGTCTAATGCCTAAACAAACCTAAACCTATGAAAAAGTATGTTGGTGGAACCTCGCGCGGAGAAATCTAGGGGGGTAGACCGCCGGGGGCCCACAGACCGCCGTTTCCGGGGGGTATGAGCTCCGGAGCACCGGAATCCCACCAAAACTTGCACGTGGGCCTAGGATATGTGTGGTAGTGTGTTGGAAGGTGTGATCCACCAAATGGTGCAAGGCATAGCTCCCCGGTGTGACCTTCCTCACTTTCGGCCGATAACACTTAGAAGAATCCTGGACGTGTGGGCTGAAGTGTCCCGCTGCGGGTATACCGGAGGCTAGAATGTGCGAAAGGGTACCAAACCTGGTTTTCCATTTGTCTAATGCCTAAACAAACCTAAACCTATGAAAAAGTATGTTGGTGGAACCTCGCGCGGAGAAATCTAGGGGGGTAGACCGCCGGGGGCCCACATACCGCCGTTTCCGGGGGGTCGTCCGCTATCTTTGCCATGCACCGCTATCTTTTTCGTGCGTCGTCTCTTTGCCGGACGGCGCATGGCAAAGAAGCGATGCACGGCAGACGCAGGCGGGAAGCGGTGGAAGAAGCACACGGATCGTGTGTTTCCTTCGAGCGCTTGTGAGCCGTTGGATCAGAGTTGTGTTTCTTTCGAGTGCTTGTGAGCTGTTGGATTGTGCGCACACGGATCGTGTGTTTCCTTCGAGCGCTTGTGAGACGTTGGATCAGAGTTGTGTTTCGTTCGAGCTCTTGTGAGCCGTTTGATCGGAAGCACACGGATCGTGTGTTTCTTTAGAGCGCTTGTGAGCCGTTTGATCAGGGGTGTGTTTCTTTTGAGGGCTTGTGAGCTGTTGGATCTGCACTCCCACCTCATCCACAGGTACACCTTCCAATCGCCTATAAATACCCACTACCTCGTCCCCGGTTCGAGCCAACCCGTCGCCCTCCTCCACGCGCCGCCGTCTCTCCTCCACGCGCTGCTTCTCCTCCGCGCCAGCCTTTCCGATGCCCCTTTTGATCAACCCGGATGGCGATGTCCGGGACTGGCATCCGCCGGGCTGGCACTGGGAGAGGCTACCTTCCGGGGTGGGGACCTTGGTGAGGGATCCAGGTCGCATCGTCGATCCGGATCTTCTTTGGTGGTATTGGCCACGGAATGTGTTCAGAGCGCCGGCCCCCGAGGAGGTGGTACGTCGCCGTATTAGGGAGGAGGACGAGCACGTCCTTCGCTACATGTATTTGTTCAATAATCCAAGTAGCAGGCGTTGGTCGCTACTTCAGAATCCTTATGACGCGAGCGAGTCTCTCATGGTTCCGGCTCTTTGGAAGCAGAGCATCCGCGGCTCAGCACCGCGCGGCTTAGCACCTGGTCGTAGTTAGTTTGAGTACCTATGTTGAGTACTGTGTGTGTTCTCATCTATGTTGAGTACCTATGTCGAGTGTTGTGTGTGTGTGTGCCCACCTATGTTTTCTTCATATGTTGTTCCTCTTTCTCCAGGCGTCTTGTTTCGTTCCGAAGTTGTTTTTGTATGATATGTGTGGAAGTGTGTTGGAATGTGTGATTCACCAAATGGTGCAAGACATAGATCCCCGGTGTGACCTTCCTCACGGTGCTCCGGAGGCTGAACTGGAACCTCGCGCGGAGAAATCTAGGGGGGTAGATCGCCGTTGCCCACAGACCGCCGTTTCGGGGGGGGGGGGGGGGGGGTGGTGGGAATGACCTCCGGAGCATCGGAATGCAAAAGTATAGCTATACACACATTGTCTAAAGATGTAGTACTTGTCATATATTAAAAGAATAAATATAAGTATTAAATTAAGTGCAATAATGAAGTAAAAGAAGAAAATGCTATAAGACGCACGGCAAAGGGAAAAACGCACGGCAAAGGTTGCTTTGCCGTGCGCCCGCTCTCCCCGCACGGCAAATGCTATTTGCCGTGCGTGGTACCTTTGCCGTGCGCCTTCTGGTTTCTTTGCCGTGCGTTGTACCTTTGCCGTGCGCCTTCTGTTTTCTTTGCCGTGCGTGTTCCCTTTGCCGTGCGCTGGTTTTTCTCTTTGCCGAGCGGGTTTCTTTGCCGTGCGTCGTAGTTGTTATGTGCCGTGCGTTGTACCTTTGCCGTGCGTCTTCTCGACGGCCGCACGGCAAAGAAATCTTTGCCGTGCGTAGACGCACGGCAAAGAAATCTTTGCCGTGCGTAGACGCACGGCAAAGAAGTGCCGCACGGCAGTGCCAGTTTTTCATGTAGTGGATCATCTTGGCGATCAATCGACCATCACGGGACGCACTGTAGACATCTTGACTGACGAGTGAATCTGGTGAGATTTGACAGGACACCCACCCCGCGCGATCGGCAAAGCACCAAAGCTGGCAGGTGTACCGCAAAGGTGAAGCTCTACGCACAGTGGTAATGGATGCTAGAGCGATCGAGCGATAGAGCCGTACGCCATCGTTTACCCTACCACGAGGCCGTGATGGCCCTGGAAATGGAAACCATCCAAACAGCCCCCTTGTCGTCTCCTTCCTCGAGAGAGCCACCAGCTCATCTCCACTACCCTACCATACTCCACAAGTTGACATGCATGCATCGTCTTCCTGCACCTGTAGCTGGCAAGTTGGCAACTGATCGATCGAGCCGCCCGCTACTAGCCAGCCAGCTCCATCTCCTGCTCATCTTCACATGGAGAGCGATCGAACGGTGCATCGTCGAGAGTAAAATATCTCCGTAGACAAGCTCACAAGCAAAACCCTTTCTTCCGTCTTTGGGCTATAAATACCGGCCCGAGCTCCGTTGAACTGCCACACACTCACACAGAGGCAGATCAGTGAGCTGGTCCGTCTAAACCCCTATTGTACACGCGCACACACAGTAGCTAGGGAGAAAGGCAGCCATGGCCAAGAATGTGGCGGTGATCGCCACGCTGCTCACCCTGAACCTGCTCTTCTTCACCTTCTCCGACGCATGTGGCTGCCAGTGTGGGGCCTGCCCTAGTCCCGGCGGAGGCGGCGGCGGCGGCGGCGGAGGTGGAGGAGGAGGAGGGGGTGGTGGCGGGAGAGGCGGACGTGGAGGGAGTGGAGGTAGTGGGGGAAGCGGCGGAGGCGGAACCGGCGGAGGCGGGAGCGGTGGTAGCGGCAGCGGTGGTGGAGGAGGGCCAGGAGGCGGCAGCAGCGGCGGAGGTGGAACAGGAGGCGGCGGCAGCGGCGGAGGTGGAACAGGAGGCGGTGGCAGCGGAGGAGGTGGATCAGGAGGAGGCGGCGGCGGCGGCGGACGTGGAGGGCGGTGCCCGATCGACGCGCTGAAGCTTGGGGTGTGCGCGAACGTGCTGAACGGGCTCATCAACCTGCAGCTGGGGACGCCGCCAAAGCAGCCGTGCTGCAGTCTGATCCAGGGCCTCGCTGACCTGGAGGCGGCGGTGTGCCTGTGCACGGCGCTGAGGGCCAACATCCTGGGCATCAACCTCAACGTGCCCATCGACCTCAGCCTCCTCGTCAACTACTGCGGCAAGAACGTCCCCACCGGCTTCCAGTGCCCCTAGAGATCGATGATCCATCCATCCATGACACCCGTCGTTCCATGCATCATCTATCGATCGAGTATATTGCTTAATTAGTCAATCACTTTTCCCTGTTTAAGTAACTTATATGTGCCAGTGTGTGTGTGATGATCATCGAGCTAGATCTACTATATATGGAGTTCTGTCCCGTAGGTGATCCCATGTACGGCGCTAGCTCTACATGCATGTTTCCTTTTCAAAGAAGGTGCCGTTTATCTTCCTGGCAATTGTAATAAAGAGATCGTGTCTTATACTCGGTATTATCTACCAGTTGGTGTACAAACTCTCAGATTCGTAACCCATTATATATGACCGCCTCTATTATGTATCTGCATGTTTCGTCTATATAACATTATACATATAGGCTCCGTGCATCTGCATGCATGAAGTTTAGAGCTGCAAATCTAGTCCAGTGAAAAAGGGGCGAAACGAACGATCATATTGCTCTGTCCGATACATGTACGACTCTACGTGGCTAGCTATGATTCCCTTAATGCATCTTACGCTGGGACCACCAAGGACATGGATGCATGTTTGATGCATGCGTAGCTGTGGATCGTACGAACATCGGACACAAAGTGTCGTACCTACATTGGTGTCGTGTCTACATTGGTGTACAGTGCATCAGCGAGATCTGTCAGCTTGCATGCATTGTCTTGTGCTTAATTAATTAAAAAATTCCGGTCAGTGGCCATTCTAGTACTGCTAATTTGGAGTGAGATCTGAAGAACGAACGAGCGAGTTTGGGCGGCCGGATGCATATAAGCCGGCCCAATAGCACGGGTTTTTCTGTTTGTTTTTCATTTTCGTTTTTTTTTTCTTTTCTGTTTCTTATTTTTTCATTTTTCATTTTCTGTTTCTTTTTTTTGGTTTTTCTGTTTATTTTTATTTTTTCGTATTTCTTCTTTGCATTTTCTTTTTCTTTTTTACGTTTATTTTCTGTTTTCTTTTTTTGTCTTTTGTTTTTTTAGTATTATATTAAAAAAAATATGTTGTGGAAAATTTGAGAAGGTTTTTTATTTTTTAGAATCGTGCAAATGTAGTTTTATGTTCATTTATTAAAATCGTTTAAAAATAATTTCCATTCACCGACATTTTCTGTATAATTATAAAATCGTTTTGAAAAAGTTTCTAATTTTTAAAATTATCCAAAAATAGTTTTCGTTCAAATACCTATTTTTGTTCATTTTTTGAAAATCGTTCAAAAATATTCGGTTCACCTTTTAAAATTGTTCATAAAAAGTTTCCGTTCAAATATCTTTTTTCACTTTTTGAAAATCGTTCAAAAATAATTTCCGTTCACAGACTTTTTCTGTTCGTGTTTTAAAATCGTTCAAAAATAGTTTCCGTTCAAATACCAATTTTGTTCACTTTTTGAAAATTGTTCAAAATAATTTTCGTTCACAGACATTTTCTCTTCGCCTTTTAAAATCGTTCATAGATAGTTTCTGTTCAAATATCTTTTTTTTCACTTTTCGAAAATCGTTCAAATTTTTTTTCCGTTCACAGACTTTTTCTGTTCGTCTTTTAAAATTTTGTTCAAATTTTAAAATTAAAAATTTTGTTCATTTTTAAATTTTGTTCAAATTAAAAATTTGTGCAGATTTCCAAATTCAAATTTTTACACAGATCTCGTACTGTACGCGAAAAACTCGAAACAGGAAACAGAGCGAAGCGCGATAGACGAACACAGAGCGAAGCGCATAACTGGGCCAGGCCCATTTAGTAACTTACGCGAGCGGGGGGTACGCGAAGGAGAGTTTACGCTCGCGTAACGCGCGTTATAGGCGCTCCCGCGAGTTTGGCTGTTGTACATCTCTGGTCCTGTTCCCTAATAAGTATCCCTAATGGGCCAAATGCATGGTAAAAGCCTAGCTAGGAAGGCCAACTAAAATACGGTTCCCTGCTCCATTGCTCCGTTTCATCCACGGCTGGACAACCGGAGCATGTATATTTGCTCCGTACTCTGGAATACTAGAAATGATATTTACTTTAATCGTTTTTCATGGATTGGTATGCAGAAACTTTGGAGGACGACAGCATGTATGATGTCCCAGTGGTCGGTCCTGTTCTTAGGAGACATAAAAGGAAGCGTGGACTTGGTGGCAAAGGAGATGGAGTTGCTTGCGAGGGCTCCTCCTCTTTTGCTGTGTGGCCGGATCCTGGTTAACTCTAGAGAAGCTCACTGGATCAAAGGTGGTGCTGGCTCCTCCCTCCACTCCTGTGCAATATGCGGAAGAGGAGGAGGCGCAGAGGATCACTACTGAAGGACTTGCGAAGCGCTTAGAGGAGCAGAACCTCAAGCTGGTGGACGTCAACGGGAAGCTGAGGGTGGTTGGGTGATCTGATCAGCCTTTCCTCACAAAAAAGTTCTAGCTCGGTTCTCTCTAGTCTTTGTGTCTTCATAGACCTCTTTCCTAGTGTTTCCCCCTAGTTAAAACTTGGTTATTTTGGTTAAACTCTGTCTGCTGTTATGCAGTTTGGGCATTCCCCTTTTGAGCTGTGTCTCGAAAAAGAATGTCCCTTGATGGTTGTAAAACAGATACGGTTGTAACCCAACCGATTTGGTTTATTAATTCGAACCGGGGATGTGCCCTTTGCCTCTAAAATAGTTTTTTTCTACATGACGTTATTGCTAAGTTTCAGATTACTTTCCTTGGTATCCAAGAAACTAAGAAAATTGATTTTTATGATAGTTTCCTAAATAATATTTGTGTTAGAGTATCTTTTTAGTGGTTCTGAGTGCCTGCCCAAGGGCAATTTGGTGGCATCCTGTTGCAGTTAGACATTGATGCGTTTGACTTGCTTGTTTCCAAAATTTGTATATTTCATGTGAGAATGTTTTTGAAATGTAGGAAAACTGGTGTGTGCTCCAATATTGTTACGTTTATGGTGCTCCCCATGCTAATGATAAGTTGGCCTTTTGTGTTGAATTAAGTCATAATATTAGTCATAATTCAGGTCCTTTAATTGTTGGAGGTGATTTTAACCTAGTTAAGAAAGTTAGTAATAGCAATAAAGTGAAAAGATCTAAGTGGTCAAATCTTTTTAATATTTTTACAGAACATTGGAATTTGTAAGAGACATAGCTTCCTTGGTAGACGTTTTTATGTGGGATAACCAAAGAAAATCCTACTCTTTTGGTAAGCTAGGTATATTTTAGTGAGTACTGACTAGAACAGTTTGTCCTTCCGTTCTTTTATTAATATGGTTCGTAGAGACAATTTAGGCCGACTTCTTTTGGGCTTCTAGCGTTGCTTATAGGTCCACAGAAGCATAAGCCGAAAAGAAGTCTCCAGATTGTGATGGGCTTCCTGCCACCGCGAAGCCCAACTGCTTCACGATTGGAGAAACTGCTTGGCACCTGATTCTGAGCGTTTCCCGAGCTTCTCCAAAGCGGTACGTGAGTTTACCCTTTTATGTCCGCGTATTTACGACGAACGTGCCACTGGAGAGAAAAACGGTTCGGAAGAGGAGGCCGTCTCGAGAGAAAGGCGAGCATGGCCGCAACCTAGGGTTCCTCCGCCGCCGCCGCCGCCGCCGCAGGTCCACCGTCGCCGGCCGCCTCCTCCCCGACTCCGCGCCCCTCGCCTCCACCCCGGCTGCCCCGCCTTGGCCGCGCGTCCGACCCATCTCCTCCCTGCCTCCGCCCGGCCGCAGACGGGAACGACGACCGGCGACCTCCGGCGACTTCCCCAGCAAGCTCGAGCTCCCCTGAGCCGACCTGCAGCGACGTCCTGTCGTTCTACCTCCCCAATCGACAGATCGATGTCGACCTTGCAGCCCCCCTGCTTGCTCCGTCCCGAGTCGCCCAGCAGCGTCGCCGGCGACCGTCGACAGCATCCACCCACCCGCCCGTCGCCTGCTCTCCCAGGATCTTGGACCAAAGACAACCAGCTCGTCTCGAGGAAGTTGGCCACTTCTGTTGCTGTTGTTCCTCCTTGCTGCTGCCAAATCCTCTACTCTCTTGTCGCTGTCGCAAGTGATGCATGTACTCGATGTTGTCGTCGATGTTCATATGTTGATGCCATCCTGTGTATTGATCTAGACAAGCTGCTCTATGATGCCGTCCTTGAGGTTGTTTGCCTAATTAATCAATGATTAACTAATCGCTAGTATTTGCAATGCTAGTATTTGATCTTGTCTGGCATACAGGTTCAGATCATACTTTAACTACAACACTTCTTCACTGGACATACAGGTTCAGATCATGGAGCACATGTTTGCAATGCTAGTATTTGATCTTGTCATGTGTATTTGTCCTCAACGCTGTAATATAGTGTAAGTGGATAAACAAAAAGTGAAGTCACATATCAAAATAAGGGCATTATAGACAATACACAACAAACAAACCAAATTGCATAAGCCCAAAAGAAGTGTAAGAATAGTTTCTAGGAGCTTCTCTCCACCGGAGTTTCTCCCCACCGAAATTCATAAGCCGGCTTCTCTATAAGCATAAGCTCAAAAGAAGTGTGCCTTAGATCACTCATCTTTGGTGATGGATCTGGGTCTTAATGGAGTACATATACTTAGGGCATTCAAGTTTGAGCTATATTGGTTTTTTTAACCAGACTTAAAAGATATTGTTGAAACAGTTTGGAAAACAGTCTTTCCTGGCAAAAGCTTGCTAGATAAATGGCAAAAAAAGAGTTGGCTTTGTGTATTACTTACCTGGCTTCGTATAGGAAACAGAAAAAAAAGTATCCTTCACTATAGATGAAATAGATAAAGAGAGTGAATAATTAGGTTATCAGTACAGAAATACAATATTAGGAAAGAGTTGGAAATTATACTTCACAAATTAGGAGTGAGCAAAAAATACCTAACGAGCAGAAGCCATTGATTTGTTACAGGGGGTTCATTAGCTCCTTATTTATAGCTAAGACTAGAGGTAGAACAAGAAAAATAAAATTACTAGCTTGGAATAGGAGGAAGCACGTATTGAGGGGAGAATAATATCTTGTAGTATGCAACTTCTTTTTATAGAGAACGTTTTGGACCTGTTTATAATAGCACTAGTATATCTCTAGATGTTCCTCTTGATAATATGTTCTTTCTGCTGAGGATAGGTCACAATTACAGAATCCTTTTAACATTCAGGAAGTTAAGCATGGTGTTTACATTATGAAGCATAATAAGGCCCCAGGCCCAGAAGGGCTGCCAATAGAGTTTTATCAGGTTTTTTTTGGCCTGTGTTATGTGATGATCTGTGATATGTTCTAAATGTATCTATATTTTTCATTGATCCCTCATATCAATGTTACATTATTTTGTTTTTTATACACAAATTTACATCATTTTTACTGGACTAACCTATTAACCCAGTGCCAAGTGCCAGTTGTTGTTTTCTACCTATTTTTGCATTGCAGAAAATATCCAGGTACAGAAATCCAAAAATTCGGGGAAAATAGGAAATAAGCCTTACACGACGAAGAAGGATAGCACTGGAGGTGGGCCATAGGGGCACCAGTGACCTCTTGCGGCCAGAGGGTGGCCCGCGCAAGGCCCCCGTGCCATCTCCAAGATCCTCCTCTCGCACCGGCCCTTCGCCTATATATTGCCTATGACCTAAAATGTCAAAATAGAGCCGTTGCCGTCGACAAAATCAATCTGGAGCCATGTTTCGATACTCTTCCAGAAGGGGGAATCATCACCGAAGGATTTTTCATCCAGGGGCGGAGGCAGGAATGAAGTTTAAGGGGGGCCAAGCTTAGTAATCATTCATTAAGGGGGGCCAACCAGGGTGATTTCCACTAAAAAAAGTTTTAAAACATGGCTTATGCATAAAAATTAGCTTGATGTGGCATGGCATAGGGGGGGCCAAGGCACCCGTTGGTCCCCCGTAGCTCCGCCACTGTTTTCATCACCATTGCCGCTCCTAGGATGATGTGTGAGTAGTCCACCCTTGGACTACAGCTGGATGGCATCTTCCACCCCTTGTTCTTCAATACAGTGTTCTCATGAGCCGTCCTATATGATTGAGATGATTATAATGTATTGATGTTTTGTTTTACTGGATATGATGAATTGTCACTTTGTAATCAGATTTGTTCATGTCATATATTGATGCCTAGTGCTATCTTTGATTGTTATTTAATATTATTACATGCTCTCTGATCTATATGTTACTTTGACCAAGTTTATGTTTAGATGTCCAAGAGAGTGCTATGTATGATAGTTGGTTCAACATTACATTGCTTTATCCAACTAACATAAAGAGTCGAGATCATGCATTTGTTGTTGCGGCCAAGGATAAAACAATGATGCTATGTCAGATTTGGATGATATGTCAATGTTTACATTATGACAATTTGGTTAAGGCGGGAACAAGTTTTCACTTAATTTTTCTGAAGATGCATGCTGGATAGCAGTCTCGAAGTGGAGTATTAGTTATAGATATTGTTGGATTAACGGTCTTCATATTTTAGATGTAATGATGTATTAATTTTCCATGAATAATCATAATTAATAAATATAAGTATAATTTAATCGCTGCCCAACTATAATTTGTTCACCCAACATGCTATTTTTGTTTGGGGATATGCCTCTAGTGAAACTATGAGCCATAGTCCATCTTTTAATATTGTTTACACTCTCGTTTACTTGCTTTCATTATCACTTCCTCGCTGTCCCATTACTCCATTTATATTTATTTGTCACTTACATCCACACCGTTCATTTTAATTCTTGTAACTAGCATATGGGGAGCTTGACAACCTTCGTGGAAGTTGAGCAGAAGATTGCTTTTGTGTGTTTGTGTGCAAGTAACATTAACTTGGTTCGACTTTTGGTGTTTCTTTCTGTTTCGATAAATCTCGGTTCTCACTAAGAAAACTACTTCCTATTGGTCTGCATCATCCTTGGGGTTTCCCAACACATTCTATAAAAAAGCATCAATCTAATGTCTCTTTCTCTATAATTTTTATGAGGGCTCTCTGAATTTTCCCGATAAACTCGATCCATCGAACGAACGATAACATCAAATCCGTTTATAATCTCTGCGAGCGTCCATACCGGCCGGCTACGGCGGCAACATGGACTGCACGTAGTGCAAGATCATCTTGGCGATCAATCCATCACGGGACGCACTGTAGACCGTTTGACTGACTGAATCGGATGAGATTTGACAACGAGCTAGCCCGATCGGAATGACAGGGCAAAGTAAGGACCGAAGCTGGCAGGTGTACCGCAAAGGTGAAGGTCTACGCACAGTGGTATCGGATGCTAGAGCGAGCGATAGAGCCGTACGCCATCTTTTACCCTACCACGAGGCCGTGATGGCCCTGGAAATGGAAACCATCCAAACAGCCCCCTTGTCGTCTCCTTCCTCCAGCTCATCTCCACTACCCTACCATACGCCACATGCATGCATCGATCGATCGTCTTCTTGCACCTGATCGAGCCGCCAGCCATCTCCTGCTCATCTTCACATGGAAGGCGCGATCGAGCGGTGCATCGTCGCGAGTAAAAATATCTCTGTATACAAGCAAGCAAAACCCCTTCTTCCGTCTTATATGGCTATAAATACCGGCCCAAGCTCCATTGTACTGCCACACACACACCAAGGAGGCAGATCAGTGAGCTGATCCATCAAAACCCCTGTAGTACACGCGCACACAGTAGGCTAGTAGCTAGGGAGAAAGGCAGCCATGGCCAAGAATGTGGCGGTGATCGCCACGCTGCTCGCTCTGAACCTGCTCTTCTTCACCTTCTCCGACGCATGTGGCTGCCAGTGTGGGGCCTGCCCTAGTCCCGGCGGAGGCGCCGGCGGCGGAGGTGGAGGAGGAGGAGGGGGTGGTGGTGGAGGGAGAGGCGGACGTGGAGGGAGTGGAGGCAGTGGGGGGAGCAGTGGAGGCGGGACCGGCGGAGGCGGCAGCGGTGGCAGCGGCGGCGGTGGTGGAGGAGGGCCAGGAGGCGGCAGCAGCGGCGGAGGTGGAACAGGAGGCGGCGGCAGCGGCGGAGGTGGATCAGGAGGCGGCGGCGGACGTGGAGGGCGGTGCCCGATCGACGCGCTGAAGCTTGGGGTGTGCGCGAACGTGCTGAACGGGCTCATCAACCTGCAGCTGGGGACGCCGCCAAAGCAGCCGTGCTGCAGTCTGATCCAGGGCCTCGCCGACCTGGAGGCGGCGGTGTGCCTCTGCACGGCGCTGAGGGCCAACATCCTGGGCATCAACCTCAACGTGCCCATCGACCTCAGCCTCCTCGTCAACTACTGCGGCAAGAACGTCCCCACCGGCTTCCAGTGCCCCTAGATCATCTCATATCATCCATCCGTCGTTCCATGAATCCGCTACACGTGCATCCATCGATCGAGTATATTGCTTAGTCAATCAGCTTTTCCTTGTTTAATTAGTACTAATTTATATGTGTGCATGTGTGTGTGATGATCGTCGATCGTCCGTTATGTGTGTGTGTTTGTGATGATCATCGAGGTAGATCTACTACATATGGAGTTCTCTCCCGTATGTGATACCATGTACCGCGCTAGCTCTACCTGTTTCCCTTTTCAAAGAGGTGCCGTTTATCTTCCTGGCAATTGTAATAAAGAGACCATGTCTTATACTAGTATTATTTATCAGTTGGTGTACAACATCACATATGAACTCTATCATGTATCTGCATGTTTCTTCTTAATTAGGTTACCTGCATCTGCATGCATGAAGTTTAGAGCTGCAAAACCGCTCCAGTGAAGGGCGAACGGACCATCATATATATTGTTCTGCTTGGTTACCTGAGCATAGGTTCACGGCTGGTCGTGGCATAGGCTCGAATTAGCTCATAGGTTTTGACTTCAAAAACGAATTAGGTCATCTATCTTGAGATAGTAAGATATCATCAATAATTAGTTCGTAATATATAAAACAAAATATAATTAAACATGCATGTAGACGTTCAAATAAATACAGTTTTTTTAAACGGGAAATAAATACAGTTACATCTACTAGTAAAATGTGGGGAAGACTTGCATAGGATCTGCTCTTTAGGTGAGATCGTAGGATCACGTAAAAAAAACATATTTGCGACTTGCTAAAAAATCTGAAAAAAATTGACAACATGCATCTCGGTACTTTGCACAACTCTAAAAAAAATCAGCTCAAAATTCGATGTACAGCATGAGAAACAAAAAAGAGAAATCATGCTGTGAATAGTGTCAGATTTGAGTACACAGTGTTTTGCACTATTCACATCGAAATTTCTCTTTTTTGTTTCTCACGCTGTAGGTCAAATTTGAACTTGAAATTTTTTGACGTTGTGCAAAGTACCGAGATGCATGTTGTCAATTTTTTTCAGATTTTTTAGCAATTCGCAAATATTTTTTTTTGCGTGATCCTACGATCTCACCTAAAGGTGAGATCCTATGCAAGTCTTCCCCGTAAAATGTGGAACGGTGTGGAATAAATGATGTGCAACCATGGAGTAAACAGATAAAACTAGCTAGTGGCTGAAATCACTAGAAGATCCCGGTCTACCGTCAACGACAAGAATTGCAGTCGGCTATTTCGACTTCTCCCGTAGACTTTTTTGTGAGCATGACTTATGGGACGGAATCCGCGGTTTGAGATCGGTGTCGTGTCACATTGGGACCGATCCTTATGTACAGTGCTACGTGCCCGTGCATCAGCGAGATCTGTCAGCTTGCATGCATTGTCTCGTGATTAATTAATTAATTAAGTTTGCGGTCAGTGGCGATTCTAGAACTAATTTGGAGTTTGGCTGTTGTACATCTCTGGTCCTGCTCCCTAATATGTATCCATCTGGGGCAGGACCAGTAGCACTAATGGGCCAGACGCACGGTAAAAGCCCAGCTATGAAATCCAACTAAAAAATGGATCCCTGCTTCGTTGCTTCGTTTTAATGCATCTTCCTGTCGAGAACTCATAGTCTGATAGCCAGGAGAAACCTCCAATCCCCTTAAAAAAAAGGAGAAAGCTTCAATCCACAGCTAAACAACCAGAGCATGTATATTTGCTGAAAAAAATCGCAAAAATTGAAGGTAGGCTCGAGTCTCAAGAAGCCTACATGGTAAAATCGCCACTGTTTTTGCGGTGTTCACTTGAGTATATATGTATATACTACTAAAATGGAATCCACTTTGGCAGCTGGATGCATATGCGTATGTTATTTTATCGAATTTTTTGAAATAAAATTTTACGGATACATCTTCACATTCTATATATTCACAATGTCTCGCTAAAAATTGATATTTTTGTGATCTATGTAATAGACAAAAAAAATAGCTTTTGAAAAGACTTATCTTAGCACAAACTTTTTTTATATATAGGCCATAGTATATACTGATTTTCTATAAAACTATTTTCTGAATACATAAGATGTTAAAATCTATGCACGTATATTCTTTTGCACTTTCTTACTTTAAAAATCCGCTGAAAATACATTTTAAATGTCGAGTGCATATGTATCCGGAAGCCAAAACGCCTTCAGATAAGTAAATAACGTCACTGTGTAAAATAGGACAGCGCATCAATACGTACGTACGTAGCCACTTACGTACACCTAGCTAGATATAAGAGCAACTCCAGCCGTTCGGCCCCAGCGCGTTCGGTCGGCGCTCTTTTGGCCGTTTGCCGTTTGGGGGGCCGCCAGCGCTACTTTTCACTCGGAGCGGGGGGGGGGGGGGGGGGGGGGGGGGCGACGATTCCCATTCGTCCCCAGCCCAACATAACGGCGAATTTATTTGAAATTTTCAAACTCAAACAAACCGGACAAAATGCGTTGATATTTAGGCGAATATTACATAGCCATCTCGCAGCCATCGGCGGCCGAAGCAGTTGGCCGCCGCGCCTTCGGCCAGGAACCTCTCGGCCCTGGATGGAAGGCGAGCTTGGAGTGTGCAGGCGAGCTTGGATGTTTCGAGGCTGAGTGCGGCGGCGCGAGGGAGGTTAAATAGGCGTGGAAGCGGCGGGAAGCCAAGGTGGTGCGCGTGGGAAAGACAGAAAGTGTGCGTCGTCGCGTGGCCTCGCCGATTGGACGCGGCGACAGACGGCAGACTGGCGGGCATTAAACGGACTCGGGGGGACGAGGTGAGGAGGACGACGATGCGGCGAGTCGCTGCCAGGTGGACCCGCCGGAACCTTCGCGTGTTTTCCCTTCGTTTTCACGCGCTTTCCCTACCGCCGATGCCCCCGGGCAGAACCCAACTCTGTGGGTTCGGCCTGGGAACACTGGATCACTTTTGGGCCAAGTCCGACGTAAAACGAGAGCCTGGGGGGAGACTGTGAGGGAAAGCCCACACCAGCGGACGAAAAGGGTGAAAAGTGTGTCCTGAGGGGCTCTCGGGGGGCCGACTGGAGTTGCTCTAAGTTCTAAGCACATGTGACCTGGCTGGCAGTGATTAATCATCCCGTCCTTAAGCTGTGCTCCATATGCACACGCCAACTAGTTGTAGTTAAGGTGGTCTACCTACCATCATTTGCCGCGTGTAAGTCATGTCGTCGACCATGCATGACTGTAGTCGACCAGGACAATACATGTCGTGCACACTAGGGTGGTTAGGACTCATGCATGGATATATATATGTAGTGTATATTTAGGGCAAATAGCTCATGTGCGACGTCTTTCCAGCGAATGGTGAAAAATAGAAATAGCTACTGCGCGACGTTTCTGACGGCTAAAATAGCCAGCACACGACATGGTTGATTAAACGGTCGAATGTTGGATGATTACGAATAACTTAGTTGTGCTCATAGATTTAGATTTATCAAGGGATAGTCAGTTATTCTGACAGGTGGGACCGAACTATTTTGCCCGCCGACTGAATCTTGGAGCTGCCCGTGCCACCACCGTTCCCCACCATCCCCTTCTTCTCCGACGGCGGCGGCGGCAGCCAGTTTGATCTCGGCGGCGGCCGCCTGCTCGTTTCGATTGGGATCTGACCCTAGTCGCCTCGGCCGATTCGTGACCCCGCCTCAGTCTCGCCCCAGTCCCAGTGGCCTGCTCGTTTCGATTGGGCGGTGTGCTGAATGAGGATGAACCCCGAGGAGACGGGCGAGACTACTTCAAATAGGTAAATGAATCTCTTTTTGTCTGGATTTGAATTTGATGCATCTTTTTACCTAGATTCATATGTGAATTGGTTCCGATTCCGCTACCTCACACGTTTCGCCGCCATTCAAAACAGAGGAGATGCTATGGGAGGAACTTCGAATTCAGTGTCAAATTCTTTGTATCTAAGGCGAAGCTAGGTGATGGTAGCATGCGGAACATCGAGAGAGATACAGTAGTGAGATTGGAGGTCGAATTTTCAGAGATTGATCCCCAGGAGCTACAGATTTCGGAAGAGAATGTCGTGAAGAATCTGGTGGAGAATCTTGGAGAGAGTGTTCTTTGGGGTCCAGAGCAAGAAGTAGCATTGTTACGGTTAGATAATTGGAAAGTCGAGTATGTGAGAATTGAGAATGGAGAAGATATGGTTGAAGAAATTGTTCGGCAAGATGGCTGGACAAGCAAACATGTTACTTTTCAAGCAGAGCCCGTTGATCTGAAATCAGACTCAAAGGTTGGATATGTGCCCTCAAAGTTGGCTTCGCAGATGTTAGATGATGATTGGGCTTCACGGAGGCAAGCAGTGCCCATATGTACCGACGTGACAGTTTTAGCTGAGGGGGCTGATGCTGATGCAGGTGTTGTTTGTGTTGACTGGAATTCAGTCGAACTAGCTGACACTATTGATTTGATCATTGCACCAATGGAAGACACTGAGATGGTTGAATGTTTTGGAATTCCAGTAGATGATAGAGATAAGGAGAAAGAGAAGAATAAGAGTAATGATACAAGTGACACTGCTGAGGGTAACAAAAATTCTTTTGAAGATGTGGATAAAGAGTTGATGGAAGAAGCTGCAGCTGATATAGATGATGCACATGATGATGAGCTGGTAACTGTGTATGATAAATAAAACCCTCAAATTGCTGTAGGAAAGTCGTTTCCAAGCATGAACGAGTTTAGAATGTGTTTCAAGACTTATGCAATCAAGAAGGAATTTGACGCCAAAACCAAGTGGACTGATAGAAAGAAGTTTTTATGCGAGGTGCAGCGGTTTTGATGGGGGCGCCAGGCCTTGCAAATGGTACATTTCTGCTAGACGGCAACCTGATGGAACTACCATCAGAGTTAATTGATACGTCTCAAACGTATCTATAATTTTTGAGTGATCCATGCTAGTTTTGTGATATTGTCACATGTTTTTACTATCAATTATATCATTTTTATGTATTTTATCGGACTAACATATTGACAAGATGCCCTGTGGGGCACCCCTCGGCCGCCTCTGACGCCTATAAAATCACATCCGATGCAAAAACCCTAACCCCCCAAGGATTTTCCCAAATACACAATAGAGCTCCGCCGCCATCGCCGACAAGTTTCGGTGGTTCAGAAGGTCCTGTTCCGGCACCCTGCCGGGACAGGGATCGACCGCCGGGGCCATCTCCATCAACACCGCTGCTTCCCGCGATGAGGAGGGAGTAGTCCCTCACCAGGGCTGAGGCTTATACAAGTAGCTATGTGGTTATCTCTCTCTCCCATGATGTGATCTTCGTTGTGATCATGAGCTTTGTTAGCGTAGTTGAATACATGATGTTTCCCTATGTGTAATGGATATGATGTTGCTCAAGTGGTGTTATTTAGTACAATTTCCAGAGCCACCGTTGTGATCATGGTACCTCGGTGACAGGATGGGTGCCGTGTGTGACTCTATGGATAATAGATTGGAAGGATCTTCATCATGAGTTTGTTCTTTATTTGTTGGATTGAATAGATCATGAGGTTTCTTGATGCTTGTGTTATTGAAGAAAGAGACTATTCAAGAAATAGGTTGTGGTGTTTGTTAGTACTATCTTTGGATGCGGATAGTGACAGCATGAAGTGTCCATAGATGTGGAATACGAACTTTAAGGTGTGCTTTTCGTAGCCCTACGCAATTCTCATCCTATTTGATCCACAAAAGAATGATCTCCAAGTAACGTCTACCACGCATGTATTTTTGTGGGAACTATCATGTGTTTAATTATGTTAATGATGTTGAGAGTAGTCACTAGTGAAAGTATGAAGCCTAGGCCTTGTTTCCAAGCATTGATACACCGTTTTTAGTCACTTTTGTCACTTGTTTGCTTGCTGCCATTTTTATTACAGAATTACAAAATCACCTTTTACCATCCATATCACTTGCATTTTACCATCTCTTCACCGAACTAGTGCACCTATACAACTGACAATTGTATTAGGTGTGTTGGGGACACAAGAGACTTCTTGTATCTTAATTGCAGGGTTGCTTGAGAGGGATATCTTTGACCTCTACCTCCCGTGGATTCGATAAACCTTGGGTTACTCACTTAAGGGAAATTTGCCGCTGTCCTACAAACCTCTGCGCTTGGAGGCCCAACAAGTCTACAAGAATAGAAGTGTGTAGTAGACATCATTAATCAAATCCCACATGGACATACTTGCATTACTAGTTCACAGAATGTAACCCAATGACATCACATGCTTGGGTTGCAGAAAAGATCACTCCTATTTTAGCCAAGACACCAAACACTACAGCAAAGAAGCTTAAAACAGATTTGAAAAAGGACTACCCAATTGTGGTGAAATATACCACAGTGTGGAACGCAAAACAAGCAATGAAAGAATTATATGGTGATTGGGAAAATACATTTAGGATGCTTTACAGCTTCAAAGCATAGGTGGAGAAAAGGTCACCTGGCAGTGTTGTGGAGATTGATACTGAGGATGGAAAGGTCTACTTCTCTAAGTTTTTTATGGCATTAAAGCCTTGCATAGATGGCTTCAAAGCAGGTTGTCGTCCATATTTAAGTATAGACTCCTCTTTTTTAACTGGAAAGTGGAATGGTCAATTAGCAGCATGCAATGCTCTAGATGGACATAAGTGATGTTCCCTATTGCTATAGGCATGTTTCAATTAGAGACCGAGGCTTCGTGGACATGGTTTATGATGCAGTTGAAAAGATGCTTAGGGCCCGTGTCACCTTTGGCAATCCACATAGATGCTTGTAAAGGGCTAGAAAATGCAGTCAAGATTGTGTTTCCCCATGCTGAGGAGAGAGAGTGCTTCGGCCATATGTTGAAGAATTTGATCAAAAAATTCAGAGGGGAAGAATTTGGGCGCATGTGGCCGGCAGCAAGATCTTACACTACCCAAACACATTCATATCATCTGGGTAAGATAATGGCAGCATGTAGTGAGAATGATTTTGGTGCATTAATGCAAACCCTCCATTCTCTATTATGGTACAGGTCAGGATTTAATATTGCCATCAAGTGTGATCATATCAACAATAACTTTGCAGAGAGTTTTAACAACAAGGTGAAGGGGTTAAAAGACTTGCCTGTGCATGAAATGGTTGGCCAAATTAGGATCATGATCATGCGCTTGTGGGAATTGAGAAGAAGGATTGGTGATGTTCTGCAAGGGGATAAGCTGCCGGTAGTGGTACAGCAGGTTCTCAATAGGAGCAGAAATCTTACACATTTGTTTGTTGAGAAATCTACATTCTGGGGTGTTGAAGTTAGAGATAACAAAACTGGCAGGAGGCATGTCGTGGACACTGAAATGCATGAATGCACTTGCCTCGAGTGGCAACACACTAGGAAGCCATGTGAGCAAGCCATACTTTTCTTGGCTTCCAAGCCGAAGTTTTACTCAGTAGCAAAATTCAAGGCTGCATATGCAACACCAATTCCACCACTTACAGACCAGTCTTAGTGGCTTGAAGTGGATATTGAATTTTCCTTGTGTCCTCCTCTAACAAGAAGAAAGGCTGGCTGGCCAAAACAGAGTAGGTACAAGGCATGGTTTGAGAAAGGTGGGAGTAGTAAGAAGGCGAAAAAAGATGAAAAGCCAAAAAGGCCCCAAAAAAGTAACAAAAATAGATGCAAGCTTTGCGAGGAACTTGGGCACCGAGCTGGATCTACCAAATGTCGTTACACTCCTGAAAGGCCAACGTAAGTCGATGTTTGTGTTGTAATTTATTTTGTTGCTTTTTCATTTTCTAAGCAAATGACGCGCTTTATTTTTCAGTGGAAAATGAAAACTTGCTGCTCAGCCCCTTATTGTTGAAGATTGTTGGCCAACGAAGAAGACAAGAGTTGGCGGATGTAGAAAAAGAAGAAGTCTACAGATTTCGTTCAGTTGCGATGCAACAGTGCAAACTGAACATGTTCTGCAACCCAAACCTGTTCTGGATGCTGAGGTGCAACCTGAACCTGTTCTGGATGCTGAGGTGCAAACTGAACCTGTTCCCGAAGCTGAGGTGCAAACTGAACCTGTAAGAAGAAGAAGAAGTGTTGTGGGTATTCCTATTATGTAAGAAGCAAAGAGAACCAAGAGCATGAGTGAACTTCTCAGCATAGAATCAAAAATGCCGACGAAGAAGAAATCAAGAGGTAAGAAGAAGTGAAACATTTGAGGGACATTCGTGAAAACACTTGTGGTGTAATAATGCTATTTGCACTTTGATTCGTGGAAACTTGAAAGACGTAATAATGCTATTTGTACTATGATGTGAAATTTGAGGCAGAATTAAAACACTGTGGTATGATGTTTGAACTCTGTGGTATGATGTTTCAACATTTTCTAAACTATTATAAACCTTAGGTCATCAATCCGGTATCTTTTAGAATTTTACGTAGTAAAACTCAAAGTCATGAGAAATGTGCTCCAAATGAGCTCAATAGCTAGGGTAAACAACCCCCCATTTGTGAGCAAGTTTTTTTTATGTTGTCTAAATGAGCCAAATAATTTTTTATACAAACTATGTCACATAATAAGACAATGTGCGCTGGTTTTACATTTTTACGATTTTTTTGAATTAGTCATAGTCATTTGAATTTTGGTCAAACCTGTGTTGACCGTCTCCAAAACAAGTTTAAAATATGAAAATGAAAATCTAAGTGCAGATCCTTCTTAGTCACTCTGAAATGAAGCTGTGGCGATTTTATTGATTGTTTTATTTTTCATAACTCTAAACCCTCTCACTTGACTTAAACTCTGTGCAACATCGATCGTGGTAAGTCAATTGTGTGAAGGTTTTCTCATTAAAATATACATAGACCAAGTTTATTATTTTAGATCGTAACTATGTCACATAATATGACAATGTGCGCTGGTTTCACATTTTTACGATTTTTTTTGAATTATTTGTACTCATTTCAATGTTTGGTCAAACCTCACAAAATACGTTGACCGACTCAAAAATCCAAGTTTATATTTTTATATCGTAACTATGTCATATATTACAATAATGTGCGTTGGTTTACATTTTTTTGATTTTTTTGAATTACTTATGCTCAACCCTAGCTCATTCCATCCATAGCTAAATGGTGTGAATGTTTTCCAATCAAATGTGGATATAACAAGTTTTATATTTTTTATAGCAACTAAGTTGCATAAGACGACAATGTGCGAAAGTTTTATATATATTTTTATTTTTTTTAATTAGTTATGCTCAACCCTAGCTCAGTGAAACCCTAACCCTGACCCTAAACCCCAGAAACCCCGAAAACCCTAACCCTAAACCACGGAAACCCCGTCCGAAACCCCTCCTGCTTCCGAGCCGTTGATCGCTGGTGAGTGAACGGTTGGGATCAGACGCCTCCGTGGGCAGGTGACGCGCCGATCCATGTGTGCGCTCGTTCTGCAATTTGATTGGCTCGCGGTCTGTGGATTGATTCGTGGGCATGTGATGCGCTGATTGGCTGGATAGATGCGGTTTGGATCGGCCCGCCGGTTCGATCTAAGCCATTCAATAAGATCCGGAGACCCAGAATGACGCGGTGCATCGAACAAGCGTACGCGCGTCTGACTTCGTGTCCTTCGTGTGTGCTCATTTCCACGCAGCCGCCCGTTGCATGCATGTCCAGACTCGGGTAAATAGCCGCCTGTTGCATGCATGCCCAGTCGCAGCTTTGCTCGCGCTGCCTCGCCTACGTCGCATCAAACCAAATTTTCAAAAGCGAGCACTTACTGCATCGACGCAGTCTGAACGGCGTGCTCGGCCTGGTTCCATGAGACGAAGACAAACGGCCGGCATCCATTAATGTCACGGCGTGCTCGGCCGCGTGCGACGAGATAAATTCAAACAGCCATCGTCAATTATTGTCACAGGTGAAGGGAAAACGGCGTACCATGGCCCCTATATTTAACCCCCCCTAACCTTCATCTTGCTCACAAGCACCAAACACCATCCGCCCCTCTCGCATCACATCCAAGCTAAGTGATCGACACCATGCAGTTCAACGGGCCGACGTTTCGTCCTACCCGCACCGTCGCCAAAAGGGAGTACCCCACCGGGGTCATCGTGGAGAACACACTTCGGGTGTGGGCCATCTCTCGCTGGAGGGGTCTGATGCATGTAAAATGCATACATGAACTTTGCATTATATCACTTATATTTCAATCATATTTGCATCATATAAGGGTTATATCATTGTTTTCTATTGATTTTGGGAAGATTTCAAAGTTTTCCTATTTTTCTGGAATTAACCCTGCTCTAGCAGAAAACCCTATTTTCTATATTTTGATGTTTCAGGGACCCAAACGACGTCCAAATGACCTGAAAATTTACGAGCATCAGTTTTTGGAAGGAACAAAGCGTAGGGGAGAAGGAAGCGAAAAAGTGGAAGCCCGAAGGCCAGAAGAGGGGGGCCCACGCGGCCAGATTCCTTGGCCATGTGGGGCCCACCAACTTGGCCCTCGTGGCTCCGTTGCCGTGGATCTTTCTTCCAGAAGCTTCGTTTTGACCTAAAACTGAATATAAAAATAGTCCCCCGGCGTTTTCCAGAGGGGAGCGCCGTCGAAACACAGAAACAGCGAAACAGAGACCTGGAGCTGCAGATTGGAGGGGGAAAACTCCGGCCGGGCGCTGCCAGTGTGGTCTCCATCTCCCCCAACGTCATCTCCACCGTCTCCATGATGAAGAGGGAGTAGTCCACCCCTGGACTATGGGTTTGTGGAAGTAACTTATGTATCTCTCCTCTCTTGAGCTTCACTAATTAGCACCGTATGAGCTGCCGAACATGATTATGGTCATCTATGTAATTCCTTTGTGGTGGATCTCTTTATGCGTTAATATATGTTTGAGATTGCAATTGTTTTGTTTCAGTTATGAAACTAGATGCATATTATGTACCCCGTTCTTGTCTACTTATTTTGATCAAGCATGTTAATCAGATCTTCTGTGGGGGAACGTGTGCATTAGTTGGAGTAATGAGGGGGTGGCTAGTGCGGTGAAAGTGAGAGAAGTTCCGCGATCCACTTGGGTATTTTTACCTTACTTTGTTGCCTCACTAGGGATAAAGAAAAATACCATGCTACCGGAGGTGTGGGCGTGACCATTGCCACTTCTCCATGACTAGATCTAGCATGTTCTTATTTTAACTTCATGTCATAAGACTTAAAGCTATACTCTGATTTATCTTAATTACTGAGGTGCTAAGATTTAATTCACATCTTGGTGGAGTGTAAGAGAGATTAATAACCAAAAAGATCTCTATGTTAGGACGTGATGCCCATATAATTAGTAACTTGTCATAAAACTTTGTGTTGCAATCTCATATGTCAATTCCTATGTTCCATTGTCTACCACTTTATTAAAGAGAGAGTGCATTTGTGAAACCATGAACCCCAGTCCATTTTTAATCATAAGAAACACCTTTCCAACAACTTTTAAGCATTTTCCATTTTCTGCCATTTAAAAATCCGAAAATACAAAAATACTTTTATATCTTGCATTCACAATACAAAACCCAAAAATATCATCAATTATTGTTCCCACCATCCTTGCATATTTATTTATCATCATTGCATATTTAATTCTTGTTTGCATTTGTTTTATTTTGATATCATTCTCACACCTTGTGCTTGACAACCACTTGGTGAGGTTGAGGGCACAAAACAATTTACTTTGTTTGTAGGTTCTCAAGAGAAGGATAAGGAGATAAATCTTTCACTACTGATTCCCCGAGAGTTCGATATTAAACCCTCGAGTCACCCCACGTGGGGAAAACTGTCTTTCCTATACTATAGACTCTGCACTTGGAGTCTCAACCTAACCCATATTCTTTTGACGCAGGTAACTACGTCAAGGGCCATCAGGGTCCACTGGACTTCGCCACCGTCTTCCTTCGCGCCTGCTATCGTCACCTTCCTCCGGGCTCTCTGCAGATGTTCAATATCGACGAAGCTCGCCTCGGTGGAAGTGGCCTCCTTCTCCGTTTCACCAATCCGTTCGATGCATATCACCTCCTCGGCCAGGTGTGGTACGGTGGGTGCGAGTTTATCGCATTCACCACCTACGACTTCTACACCGACCTCGATAGCACCTGGCCTAGCGTGCACGCCATGCACACTCTCCCCGACAACATGTCGGCCCGTGACGATGAGGAGTGAAGACGTCTCCATGTTGGAGTTGGGAGGGCCTCCATGTCTCCATGTTGGAGTTGATGTGTCCGTCGTCGTTAGAGTTTATCGTGCCTATCGTGGTTTAGTTTTATGGTTTACTTTTTATCGTGTCTATGTAATGCGGCTGCCCCTATGTAATGTCGTGTCGTAAACTTATTTTACTTTTATCGTGTCCGTGGAATCTATCTTTTTATTTTTGTTGTTATTGCAGTAATCGATGTTGTTATTGTTGTGCCAAAATGTTTGTGCAAAAATTCAATTATACGTGCCAAAGTTAGATTTTTTTTTTGTGCGAGCCGGGCACCGCCGAACGGGCTAACCAACTAAGGTGGGCCTTATCTCACTTTATTCCTAATGCCACGACCCAAGCCCAACCACACACTATTTTTTCCGACAGCACCGTCGCACCCGTCGCTTCCCTACATATCCACGGAAAGACGTCGCACCGTCGCTATTATTCCCCACTCTCAGATCAGCCGCCGCTGCCACACACTCGCCACCGGCGACCACAACCACCCCTTACGCCTACAGATCCGGCACCGCCGAACGACGATGTGGAGGCATGGGCGTTCAATCGGCCTCGGTGGTGGTGGAAACCGCTCCGACGAGGAGCGGAAGCGGCAGGCTACCTCCGACGCCGATCAGAAGAAGCTGGTTACCTCCGACACCGGTCGGAAGCGCGGCTCGCGCAAGTGGACGAACTGAGGCCTCATGCCTCCGCCTAAGTTCTCCCGCCGCGTGGTCGAGGAGTATGACTCCCGCTACGACAACGGAAGCTCCCCCGGCGCGGGGAGCTCCTCCGTCGCACAACTAAGGCCGCCGAAGATGGAGGAGGAGGAGGAGAAGCAGGACCACCAACCGCGCACCGGCCTCCTGCCCGAGGACTTTGCCGACGACAACGCCCTGCCCTGGATCACCGCTGAGGTGATAGAGCGCAGCAAGGAGTAGCAGGAGGAGCACGCCGCCCGCCTCCGCCTGGAAGAGGAGCTCGATGAGTTTCGCTTGAAGAAGGCTCTCGAAGAATCATGCCTCGCCCACAATTTCATCGACCTCGGCTCCGACTCCGACTGAGCGGCGTCGCCGCCTCGTCGCCGCCGCACCCCAGGGCTCCGGTGAGCCCAATTTTGGATAGATTAGGGGTAGAGCAGCGGCGAAATCGTTCCAACTATGGGGCAGTGTTAGAATGAACTATGTAAGCAGTGTTCGAACTATGTAATCAATGAACTAAGAGTATGATCTTAGGTTTGTATGCAGTGTTGTAAGTGGTGTTGGAATATGAACTAGCCGTGTTGTAAGTGTTAACTGAACTATGTAAGCAAACAACTGTCTCACGGTTTAGTGTTATCTGCTCTAACTGAACATTTGCGTTAACTGAACATTGCACACTGTTAGACTTAACTGAACTGAAGAAACCAAAACGAAACACGACGAGAAAACTTGGTTGAATTCGTGTTGCATTAGATTGGGCATGATCAACACATAATTACATTTGTCTAGCGACTAATGATCAGCACATAAGCAATCCCAAGAGCAATTACACAAAAATAAAAAAGTGCAGCCATCAGATTGTCCTGCTTCTTCAGATCGATGAGTTGTGTTAACTTCTTGTTCATCTTCTTCAACTGCTTCAACTCAGCTGTCTTCACTTCCGCATTCCCCACCATCGGAGCGACTGCTTCATTGGGGGTGACAGATCCCAATTGCTCCACTGCCGACGGTAAATCCAGATCTAGGGTTGTGCCCTCCTTTTCAATCCTCGCGATGTACTCATCCATTGTCGTGGTATTGTTGAATCTGGCCGGGACAGGGGTGCCATCCGGCTAGGTAGAGAGGTGGGTGAAGGAGATGTAGGTAATTCCGCTGACGGGATGAGCATGAGTTTACCCAACTTCGGATCTCGCAATGGTGGCGAAACCCCTACGTGCTACTATAATTCACTATAAGGCAATATGAGCCGATTACAATGAAAGTTAGAGCGTGCCCTGAGGCGTCCCTTAGGCCGGCTTATAAAGGCATCCGGACCTAGGGCTTGCAGGAAGAAACCTAACCAACTAAGTTACAGAGTTCTACTCTAATCCGGCTTGGGCCTTGCCTTGGGAGTTAAGTCGACTACAATGCATGCCGCCTTCTAGAACCTTCCCTTAGCCGAATGGGCCTCCTGCCCTTCATCGTACTGGGCCGCTCAGTAAGCCGGATTCGGCTTACCACAACCATGGGCCACCCTGGTACGCTGGCTTTTAGTCACTTCCGTGATGATACCTGTTCGGCATATCCCCAACAGTAGCCCCCGGAAAGCTTCAAGTTCTTCAACGGTCGGCTTTCATCTCCCGGCAATAAGTTGTCTGGCAAACTCTTCATCCGTTGTAAAAGCTTGGAGCATTCCCAAAATCTTTTTGTCTTTAGGACATGCCGAACAGCTTTGTCGATCCTAGTGTGCCGACTTCTTATGTCGGAAAATACTCGAGTACTGAATGACACGCGTCCAGTTATTTGACGGATACGTCAGATGCAGCAGATTGCATTTGACTGGTATCTTTGAATGTGGGGGCTAGTTTGCGTTTTCCCGCGTAAGAAATGAGGCGTCGGAGAGAAGGATCTCCCCCATTACTACACGATCTCACGACGCGTGGCGAAAATCGCACTCCGCAACCGTCACACAAATCTCGGCACGTCGCTATAAAAGCGGCCCTCTCGTCTCCGACAAAGCCACCGCTCCATTCGCTCAAACCCTTGTTCATTCGGCTCCTCCAGATCTCACTACCGAGCTCCGTGTTCTTCCGAGTTCCATGGCTTCCAGTGCTCCTAGTTCTCCTGCTCCGGCCAACGTACTGCCGCTCGACATGGCGCCGCCGATGGGAGCCGCGACGTCTTCAGCCGACGCCGTCGCTGCTACGACCTCCTCCGCCGCTGCGCCGAGCTCCTCCTCCATAACAATTTTGGTCCGCGATGAACTCGCTCTTGCCCACACTGCGACAGAGGCTGCAGCTACGGTTGCATCGGCTTCCATGGCCATCGACGACGCAGTCGAAGAGACAAAGGCCACCGAGGAAGAAGAAGAGGAATAAGTCGGCGACAACGAAGGCACTGCCAACAATCCCACCCACAACTGGGTCTGCTCAGGAGTGGAGGAAGGCGAGCTGGGAGGAATGGCGGCAGATGGCGTCATTCCTCCGTCTTCTGAGACTGCGCCGACTTGGCGATCCGCCTTTGGCGAGCCATCCCCGATGCCAATTAAAGACGAATGGGTATTGCTTTGTTCCCACGTCGCCCTCTCTTTGCCGCCCTCGGCTTGCATGATAGACATCCTAGACCATTATGGTCTCTAGCTCCACAACATCACCCCCAACAGCCTTCTGTACATCTCCGGCTTCGTAGCGCTTTTTTAAGGATACTTAGGATTAGCTCCTAGGTTAGATTTCTTCCAATACTGCTTCGGAGTCAAGATGCAGACTGTCAACAAGGAGCTGCTGGTTGCCGGCTCCATCAGTTTCAACATGCACCGGGACATAGATTGGTACCCTCAGGTGCCGATCGTTGATTCGGCAAAAGGGTGGGCGTCTACCTTCTTCTACTGCAATGATGTGGTGCCTCCAAACAGGCTGCAGGGGCTCGCCGCCTTCGAGGACAGAGCCGGCACGCCCCTGCCCTCATGGAAGAAGAAACCGGCAGCAAAGATGCTGGCTGACCTTGCCGCCATAAAGGCAAGGATCACGGAGTTAACCTCCGGCTCTCCTCCCTTGACTGGGGAGGACATAATCATTTGCTGGATGAAGAGACGAATCCAGCCCCTCCAACACCGCGCTCGCCTCCTATGTGAGTACACAAATGATAAGCCTGATCCGATGTGGACCAGCAAAGACGACTTGTTGGAAGACCTCTTTGAGGCGCGCTTCAACAAGTTGATCAAAGCCCGGGCTAACGAAGGCCGGCAATATGAAGAATCGCGGCTGATGTACACGGCCACCAACCCTCCCCCAAAGGTACTTTGTCTTAGGACGAATCAAAGTTCAATTCTTTGGGCTTTCAACTTTATTTTGACAAATTAACATGCATTCTGCGCCAGATTCCCGGAGTCTCCACCGCTCGTCCCGCCCCTGCGCCGTCATCCAGCAAGGCGGCTAAACGAGTCATCTCTTTCTCTTCGGTGTGTGCAGAAAGTCGGAAGAGGAAAAGCCAATCACTTATGATTGGTGCCAAGTCGTCTGAAGACGATGACGCCCTTGCTGGGCTTAACATTCCCAACAAGAAGTAAGTCGGCCAAACACTTCTTAATCCTTTTTTAGATAAAAAGGGGCACCCCCCCGGTTTGATTGAAACCCACCACCACCACAAAGTTTACAGCATCTGGGTACATGCAAGAGACCCAAAGATAGATCAAAACTATCCAAAGATTTAAAAGATAAGTTTCTCGAGAACAACCACCAGCATCAGAACCTAACACTACAAGATCACTACACCACAGATTTGTCAAACTCCAAGAGCAGCATCTTGCAGAGCTCAGCTTGTGTATCGTTTTCAGCTGCTTGAGACTGAAGGTAGTTGTCTTCGAGATCTAACAGGGAGACATTCACCAGGCTATCCTTAGCAGGTCCCCTCTCATTTTGTTCAGCAGAAGAATGTTCCTGGAGAGAAGCGCGGAAGTGGCATCCTTGCAGAGTATTCTCCATTGCTCTTGCTCTGAAGCGATGCGTCTCCACACTTCCTGCACTCCCGGCCACACCATCCCCTGAAAACATAGATCATTCCGTAATTTCCAGATAGTCCACCATGTAGCAGTACAAACAATATTAATACCAGTTCCTGTTGTTACTAACCCACCAACGAGCCACTGATTCAAAATCAGACCCAACAGGAACACCAAGCAAACTAGAGATAACAGGCCATATTAGCTTTGCAACAAAACAATCAAAGAAGAGGTGATGACAAGATTCTTGTTCAGAGCAAAACAAGCAGGTTTGATCATCAACATGTCTTCGTTTAGCTAAATTATCTCTAGTTAAAAGTTTGTTATTAGCCAGGAGCCACAAGAAGATGTGAAGCCTGGGGGGCACATGAACACTCCACACCGCAGGACTATGAACTGGCAGCACACCTCTATTGTTAACAATGGCATAAAAGGACCTAACACTATAAACCCCTGAAGAGTGAAATTTCCATATAGGCATGTCAGGTTCCCCACTCAAGGAAACAGTGTGCACCAGCTGTACCAACTCCAGCCAACGATCAAATTGGGCAGGGAAGACCGTTCTTCTAAAGGTGAGTCTAAGCTCACCATTCACATAGGCTTGGGCAACAATTCTATCTTGTTCATTAGCAATAATGAACAGATCCCAATATAAGATAGCTAAGCTACAGTTACCAAGCCAAATGTCACTCCAAAACTTAATTTTACACCCATTTCGAATCTACCATCTATACCCAACTTTGGCAGAGCGAGCAGCCCATATGACCCCTTTCCAAAAAGGGGAGCACTGGGGAGAATCATAACAGAATATATTGGGATTAAGATAGGGATGCAGGCGGATGTCCGCCAAAGTCCAGATGGATTAGCTAACCTGCTGTTTTTTTCGGGATTGTGTACTAATTATGTATGAGTCCAGCTGGATTAACGCTTGAATTTGGCAATCCTGACGGACACGGACGGTCCATATCGTCCAGCGGACCGTCCACTTGCATCCTTAGATTAAGATCATATTTAATCCTTTGAATATGCAGGCTGAAGAAAGTCGCACCTTTGAAACAAAAGGTGTTGGCCATGCAGAAGAAGCCTTCTCCCGCTGTTCCTCCCCCAACTCCTCCGGTAACCAAGCCGGCGATAGCGGAGGGACCATCCACCTACACCATGGCGGGAGGTCCATCTCTTGGCAGGGCTGGAATTACATCTCCCGACAAGTGGACGGAGATGACGGGAAAGGTGACCTAGCCTTCCCCTCCACCTAGGGCTGAAGCTTCGGCTAATGATGCCCCAACTTTCCCTCCGATAAAGGCGGAGGCTTTTGATGAAGAGGGCCGCATTAAGCTGGACTTCATGAACCGGTTTATGCAAGCTCCACACCTACCCCGGAAGAGGGGGACGACTCTTCGGGATGATGAGCCGGGTGAAACTCCGGCCTATGACACGTATGATGTCATAGACATCCTTGAAGATCAGCAGAATTACTTTGCTGAAAGCTTTGAATCCGGCATCTCTATTCTCCGCGAGCACTACTAGGTAATTATCTTGCCCCAGTAGCCCTCGAGCACTATGCCGGGTTTCATTCTCTGACAAGTTGACATAGTGGTCCAAATCACTGCGCATACAGACTTTAATCATCTTAGCCCCCAAGCGATAAGACGTCATCTTATAGCCAACTTACTCTTCAATTTAGCTTTAAGCTTTTAGCGCCTCCCTACGCAGATTCGTCACCACATTGGTGCTGAAACCATCAATTTTTTGGGTGTGAGAAACCAGGAGATACGCCGGCTGAAGACCGAGTTGGCAAACAAGGATGCTATTATTGCCGGCTTTGAGGGCTGATCGCGTCATGTATCAAGGTACGAATGCCACAACTTTTTAGTCCTTTGTACGTATTTGGATTTTTTCTTTATACTGCTGACATTTTGTCTGCCACAGAAGCCATCAACAAGGCCAAAGAGTTTGCCGACAATGTGGGCAACATCGACCGGCTCCGCGACGAGAACATTGAACTTAATAAGCTAAACCAATCAATGTCGGCGGAACTCAAGACGGCCAAGGAGAGCCTACTCAAAGCCGACCAGGCCTTGGAGACGGAGAAGCAAAAACATATTGACGCTCTCTGTGAAGTCCAAGATCGGCTCGATAAACGGCTTGACGAGTCGGTGGCTATTGACGACCAGCTTCTGAGTAAGTCTTATTTAAAGACCCTGTACTCATTGCTTTTGCTGAAGCCATTTGAGATTGTACCTTTGATCTTCGCTTTTGCCAGCTCCGGCAGGTTACAGCCATGAGCTGACAGCGGATAACCGGCTTGACCGGATTTTGGAGGTAGGAGAACTTCTCCCAAGGATCCTTTCTTCAGGCAGGGCCTTTGTCGTGAAGTACTTCCCTGGCAACCTCGAGCCACTGGCCGACCTCACAAACCTGCCGGCTGAGCTGGATGAAGCAACATCGACTTTTGATGAACGACTTCGATCCAGCATCCAGGGAGGCGCGAAGACGGCTCTGGGCCTAATGATGGCGCACTATCCAGAGGCAGAAGCTTGGCGCGTCGCGGCGGGCTTTCGTCTTGAGAAAGAGGATGGCACTCCTTTGGAGGAGAAGGACCGAAAGGTGATTCTCCACTCCGTCTCCGGGTATGCCAGCAAGGTCGCGAAGATGGTCTCCCTCACCGCCGTCTTTAAGGAAGTGTCGTGCCAGCGGCCTCCCGTCCAGTCTGAAGACGAAGGCGAAGAGGCGGATAAAACTGCATGAGCCGAATTTGTTCTTTGAGCCGGCTATTCCTGAAAGATGTAACATATGCTGTTAGGCCATCCAAACAATATTTATTTGTGTTTGTAAAGCAACTAAGTCTTTTGCTATAATTTAAGTCAGCTTTTTAGATGCAAATTTGCAATTTTCTATGCCATCAATTTTCTAGCTTTGACACCGTAGCCTTTAAGAGCCGACAAACCTATTGCAGAACAACTTGCTGAGCAACAGGGTATTTAGAACCAATCTGTTTAGACCTAGAACAAGCGCCGCCTTTCGGTGTCGAAACGCTTTGAAGCAACCCGGCGCAAAAAGCAATCAGAGGGACACTTTTAGGCAGAAACGTTGTTTTTCATCGCCTTAAGGCGGATTAAACATTAAAGGTATGTTTTACCAACGAGCAACATAGGCAATTCTGGTAAAAATTATATAACAATAAGATCATTGGGAAATAAAGATGGTACTGATTCTCGAATTGCACATGACAGGAACCTATTTTTATTTCATGATCACATTGACATGGTTACAATAGAATTTGCTAATTGTAAAAGGGACGTAGCTGAGCAATATTCCAGGGACGTTTCGTCTCATCTATTTTTCAGTGCTTTGCTGATAAGGAAAGGTCCTTCCCGTGGGGGGATAACTTGTGCTGCCGGCTTTGTGCAAGCCGAAGTACTAAGTCGCCTTCTCGAAAAGATCGATTCCGCACTCTACAGCTTTGATAGCGACGCAGACCTTGCTGATAGATGGCGGATCATTGGAGAGCGAGATCTCTTTCTTCTTTGAGGACATCTAAGCCGTCTTGACGTGCTTCTTCTGCGTCTTCTTTGACGTATGCTGCGACTCGAGGCAAATCGTGGATCATGTCGGTTGGCAATACTGCTTCTGCTCCATAGACAACGAAGAATGGGGTGAAGTCGTTTGATCTGTTTGTGGTAGTACGAATAATCCATAGGACGGCCGGCAATTCTTCAACACAAGCTCCGGCTGCTCGATACAAAGGAGTTTCAAGCCTCGGCTTAATACCTTGCAGAATAATGCCATTAGTGTACTCTACCTGTCCATTGGATTGCGGGTGTGCCACCGATGCCACGTCGAGCCGGATTTTCGACCGACTGAATACTTTGATAGCTCATCGACGGTGAAATTTGTGCCATTGTCAGTGATAATGCTATGTGGTATGCCAAACCGGGTTGTTATCTCAACGATGAACTTGGTAGTTGTAGCTCCGTCGAGTTTCTTGATGGGCTTTGCCTCCACCCACTTTGTGAATTTGTCGACCGCCACCAGACGATGAGTTAAGCCTCCTCTTGCTGTCTTGAAAGGTCCCACCATGTCGAGCCCCCAGACCGCGAACGGCCAGGTTATAGGGATCGTCCGGAGCTCCTGCGCCGGCAAATGAGCCTGCTTGACATAGCATTGACAACCTTCACAAGTTTTGAAGATGTTGGCAGCATCTTCCTTAGCCGTCAGCTAGAAAAACCGTGTCGAAACGCCTTGGCGACCAGTGCTTTTGCCGCCACGTGATGTCCACACTCGCCGGAGTAGATTTCCTGGAGGATTTGTCGTCCTTCCTCTAGGGAGACGCATCGTTGAAAGATGTCGGATGTGCTTCATTTGTAAAGCTGTCCGTCAATGATCGTGTACTCCTTTGCTCGTCGCTCGATTTGACGGCTCAAAACTTCATCGTCTTTTGGCAACTCTTTGTTCACCAGGAAATTGATGTATGGCGTAGTCTAATCTGGGGTTACCAAGCAGGCATGGACTGATTCTACCAACAAGGGGTAGTCTTCGTTGCCGCCTTTAATGGAGGACTTATGCAGATGATGGAGAAATACATCTGGAGCCACCTCCTCCTGTTTTGATCCTATCCTACCCAATGTGTCGGCAGCGTCATTGTCATCTCGAGAAATATGCCGAACCTCTAGGCCAGCAAAACATCTACCGAATTCATCAACTGTTCGTTTGTATTCCGCCATTGTAGGACTCTTCGTGTCCCAGGTTCCGTCGAGTTGCTGGACAACAAGATCCGAGTCGCCATAACAGAGAATGCATTTTACTCCCAACTCCTTAGCCATATGAAGACCATGGAGGAGAGCCTCATACTCTGCCACGTTGTTGGTAGCGTTGAAGTGAATCTGCAGGACATAGCTGAGTTTGTCGCCTTTAGGCGAGTTTAACACCACTCCAGCCCCCGAGTCTTCTTTCATCTTGGAGCCATCAAAGTGCATTAACCAGTACTGAGAATCTGGCAAAGGTGTGCTTTCCATCGCTTCTGTCCCTTCTGTGACAAAGTCGGCTAAGACTTGAGATTTGATAGCGGTTTTCGGCTTGTACTGGATGTCAAAGGCTGCTAACTCGATGCTCATTTGGCGACTCGGCCCGTTGCGTCGGCATTGTTGATGATATCCTTCAATGGAGCTTTGCTGACCATCGTGATTGTGTGATCATGGAAATAATGCCACAGCTTCCTGGCGGCAAAGAACACGCCGTAAGCTAACTTCTGGTAGTGAGGGTAGCGTTGCTTTGAATCTGAAAAGACCTCGCTAATGAAATAGACAGGGCGTTGATCCGGCCATTGCTTTCTTTCCTCAAGGTGCTCAACTACAATGACGGCACTTATTACAAAATTGGTGGCCGACATGTAGAGCAAGAGTGGTTCCTTCTCCTTTGGAGCCGCCAGGATTGGAGAATGTGTCAATGTATACTTCAGCTGTGCCAAGGCTGCCTCCGCCTCCTCTGTCCAAACAAAATTGTCTGACTTTTTGAGAAGCTTGTATAGAGGAAGCGCTTTGTCACCAAGCTGGCTAATGAATCGTCTAACAGCCGCGGTGGAACCCGTAAGCCGTTGTATGTCCTTAAGACAAGTCGGCCTCTTGATGTTCTGAATCGCCTTTATCTTTTCTAGGTTAACTTCAATTCCCCTTTGGGAAACAATGAAGCCCAGAAGCTTGCCTGCGGGAACTCCGAAGACGCATTTTGCTGGATTAAGCTTCATCTGGTACTCCCTTAGATTTGCAAAGGTTTCCGATAGATCGGTGATGAGATCGCCTCGCTTCTTCGACATGACTGCAATGTCGCCGACATAGACATGAACATTGTGGCCAATATGCTTGTCTAAACAATGATGCATACACCTTTGGTAAGTAGCACCGGCGTTTTTCAAGCCGAAAGGCATTGTGACATAGCAGTAATTGCCAGATGGCGTGGTGAACGACATCTTGATTTGATCTGATTCCTTCATTTTTATCTGATGGTAACCCGAATAAGCATCCAGAAAACACAGTAACTCGGAGCCGGCAGTTGAATCAATGACTTGATCGATACACGGTAAAGCGAACGGATCTTTAGGACAGGCTTTATTTAAGCCAGTGAAATCAATGCACATGCGTAGCTCAGAGGTGTTTTTCTTTGGGACGAGGACAGGATTTGCCAACCAATCAGTGTGGACGACTTCTCGGATGAACTTGGCGGCAGTGAGCCTTAGGATCGCCTTTCCTACCGCTTTGCGCTTCTCTGTTCCGAGCCGTCGGAGACCTTGTTTAACCGGCTTAGCATCTTTGTTGACCTTCAAGGAGTGCTCGGCAAGTTTCCTCGGGACACCTGGCATGTCGGAAGGAGACCAGGCAAAGATATCCCAATTCTAACGGAGAAACTTGATGAGCTCGCTTTCCTATTTTTCGTCAAGGCCGGCACCAATGATGGCCTCCTTTGTTGGGTCGTCTTTTGTGAGCTTGACTTTCTTGGTGTCATCCTTTGGCTTGAAACTCGAGTCGACTTTAGAGGACGGATTTTCTGTTGTCGGCATTTCATTACGACCCATTGTTTTCTTGAGGTCTTCCAGTTCTTCTCTGGAGATTTCTTCTTTAGCATGGATGGCATTAGCAGCTTCGCTCTCCTTTGCCTTTTTGAAGTCCCCCTGAACTGTGATGATCCCATTGGGCCCCGGCATTTTAAGCTTGTTGTATATGTAGCATGGCCGAGCCATAAATTTGGCGAAAGCCGGACGCCCGAAGATTGCGTGGTACGCGCTTTTGAAAGGAACCACCTCAAAAGAGACGTCCTCCATCCGGAAGTTATCTGTGCCACCAAAGGTAACTTTCAGGGTGATCCTTCCCATAGAAGATGCTTGTCGTCCCGGCACAATCCCATGAAACTTCACATTGATGTGACTGAGTTGTGACTCGGAGAGGCGCATCCTTCTTAATGTCGTGACGTAGAGTATATTGATGCTACTCCCTCTGTCCATGAGCACCTTTGTCAACTTGTATTTTTCGACTATAGGGCTAACAACAAGGGCGTAAGTGCGCGTGGCTGGGACCCTAGCCAGGTGATCGCGGCAGTCCCAGGTGATGGGAGTGTCAGACCAATCCAAAAATTGCGGTACTGCAGGTACCGTGGCATTAAGCTCTCGCCAAGTGATGCATGTAAAATGCATACATGAACTTTGCACTATAATACTTGTTTTCCATTCATATTTGCATCATATAAGGGGTATATTACTGTTATTTAATGATTTTTGGTAATTAATAATCATTTCCCCTTTTTATGGAATTAATCCTGCGCAGGCAGAAACCCCCTATTTCTTTCCTTATTTGTTTCAGGGCCTTAACGACGTCATAATGAGCTATAAATTTACGGGGATCATTATTTTGGAAGGAGGAAGACCTAGGAGCGAAAGAAGCAAGCGAACGGAGGTCGGAGGGGCAAAATGGGGTGCCCCACGCGGCCAGGTATAGGGGCCGTGTGGGCCCACCTCTTTTGGCCCTCGTGGCCCCGTTTGCGTCGATCCTTCGCCCTGAAGCATCCTCCTGACCTAAAAACGCCTATATAAAGAGCCCCCCGACGTTTTTCGAAGGGAGAGCCGCCACACGAGAGAAACAAGAAATAGAGACCAGGAGGCTGCAGATTGGAGGGGGAAACTCCAAGAGGGCGCTGCCGGAGAGGTCTCCTTCTTATCCATCGACATCTCCACCGTCTCCATGATGAAGAGGGGGTAGTCCACCTCTGGACTATGGGTTTGTGGCAGTAGCATATGTATCTCTTTCTCTCTTGAGCTTCACTAATTAGCATCGTATGAGCTACTGAACATGATTACGGTCATCGTTGTATTACCTTTGTGGTGGATCTTTTTATGAGTTAATATATGTTGAGATTGCAATGTTTATTTCAGTTATGAAAGTATATGCATATTATGTACCCCGTTCTTGTATCCTTGTTTTGATCAAGCATGTTTATGAGAGCGTGTGAGGGGGAACGTGTGCATTAGTTGGAGTAACGGGGGTGGTGATGTGATAAGCTGACAACTTAATATCACGATCCATTGGGTGTTTACCTTACTTTGTTGCCTCACTAGGGATAAACCAAAATACCATGTTGCAAGGTTGAGGAGTGACAAGCCTCTACCTATGACTAGATCCAGCATGTTCTTATTTTCACTTCATGTCATTAATCTTAAAGCTATACTCTGAGTCATCTTAATTACTGAGGTGTATGATTTAGTTCGCATCTTGGTGGAGTATAAGTGAGACTAATAATCAAAAGGTCTCTATGTTAGGATGTGATGCCCATATAATTAGTAACATGTCATTAAACTTGTTTGCAATCTCATATGTTAATCCTATGTCTACTTATTTGCCACACTATATTAAAGAGAGAGTGCATGTGTGAAACCATGAACCCCGGTCCATTTTTAATCATAAGAAACAACTTTCCAACCACTTTTAAGCATTTTCTACATTCAGCCATTTTAAAATCAGAAAATACAAAAACACTTTTATTCATTGCATACACATATAAAAAACCCCCAAAAATATCATCCATCATCATTACTATCATCCTTGCATTACTACTTACCACCATTGCATATTTATTTACTGTTTTGCATTCATTATTATCTTAATATCATTCTCACACCTTGTGCTTGAATACCACTTGGTGAGGTTGAGGGCACAAAGCAATCTACTTTGTTTGCAGGAAATCTAGAGAAGGGCAAGGAGATAAAATCCCCACTACTGATTCCCCGAGAGTTCGATATTAAGCCCTCGAGTCACCCTCGTGGGGAAAAGACTTCCACTTGTACATACTCTGCACTTGGAGGCTCAACCTATCCCATATATTATTTTCCTTTCAGGGTATCAAGAGTGCTTGTTGGCGTAGTTGAGGGAGAAACACTCTCATCAATTCCTTCATCACGTGTTTTTTCTGGCGCCGTTGTCGGGGAATCATAGCTGGAAGGTTTTATCCAAGGATATCACAACAAAGTCAACTTCATCACCAACGTGTGCTAACACCTAAGCTTGGGGAGGTTGCACCTATGTGAGCATCATCTTGTCCATCTTTACCTTCAAGCATTTTATTTTGTTTTGTTATTGTCTTGCATATCATTTTTAGATTTCGGTTTGCATATTTTATTTTCAGTCTTGCATTTTGTTTTGCATTAGTTAATTCGGTTTGCATTATTTAGTGTCATTTTATTTTCAGTTTTGCATAAAAAATTAAAAACACATAAAAACTTGCAAATGGAAAAGAGAACTTTTTGGCCATTTAGTGTTAGGAATTTCCCTCAAGATAAGAATGTCCCTATTGAGGAAATTGAGGTAGATCCTAATATAATGAAATCAATCTATGAAAATCGTTTCTATGGAAAACCTAAGGAAGATCCTTTAGCTCATCTTAAGAAATTTGATGAAAGATGCAACATGCTAAAACTGAACCATCCTAATGTTAGACTTAAGCTTTTTCCTTACTCTTTAGGGGGGAAGGCATTAGATTGGATATTGAGATGGCCACCTGGTAACTTTAGCATCTGGTTTAATTTGAAAGCTGCTTTTGTTGAAAGATTTTGTCCCATTGAAATGATTTGCAATTTTAAACAAATGGTTATTAAGTTTAAACAAGAGGAAGGTGAACCTTTGGTAAAAACATGGGAAAGATTTATAAGTATAGGCTTTGGAATGGCAAATGGTCTTAGAGATTGGATGCTCATGCATATCTTTTATAGAGAATTATCTGAAACCTCTAGAGTCTTTTTGGATGAGGAATGTGAAGGTTCTTTTATGAATATGTCTGCTTCTAATACTTATTATCTACTTGATAGCTTGCTTTTGGAAGCAAAAATTAAAGAAAGTTTAGATAAAGCCCAAGTACTTGAAGATGTTTTTGATGACCGTCATGAAATATTTGATCTTTACAATAGGGGAGTAAAAGTTGAAGAAGTTAAGATGCTAAGTGAAGTTTTATCACTTTCATACTCGAGGACGAGCATGAGTTAAGCTTGGGGTGTTGATGCATGTAAAATGCAAACATGAACTTTGCACTATAATACTTGTTTTCCATTCATATTTGCATCATATAAGGGGTATATTACTGTTATTTAATGATTTTTGGTAATTAATAATGATTTCCCCGTTTTATGGAATTAATCATGTGCAGGCAGAAAACCCCTATTTCTTTCCTTATTTGTTTCAGGGCCTTAACGACGTCATAATGAGCTATAAATTTACGGGGATCATTATTTTGGAAGGAGGAAGACCTAGGAGCGAAAGAAGCAAGAGAACGGAGGCCGGAGGGGCAAAAGGGGGTGCCCCACGCGGCCAGGTACAAGGGCCGCGTGGGCCCAACTCTTTTGGCCCTCGTGGCCCCATTTGCGTCGATCCTTCGCCCTGAAGCATCCTCATGACCTAAAAACGCCTATATAAAGAGCCCCCCGGCGTTTTTCGAAGGGAGAGCCGCTACATGAGAGAAACAAGAAACAGAGACCAGGAGGCTGCAGATTGGAGGGGGGAAACTCCGACGGAGCGCTGCCGGAGAGGTCTCCTTCTTCTCCATCGACATCTCCACCGTCTCCATGATGAAGAGGGAGTAGTCCACCTCTGGACTATGGGTTTGTGGCAGTAGCATATGTATCTCTTTCTCTCTTGAGCTTCACTAATTAGCATCGTATGAGCTACTGAACATGATTACGGTCATCGTTGTATTACCTTTGTGGTGGATCTTTTTATGAGTTAATATATGTTGAGATTGCAATGTTTATTTCAGTTATGAAAGTATATGCATATTATGTACCCCGTTCTTGTATCCTTGTTTTGATCAAGCATGTTTATGAGAGCGTGTGAGGGGGAACGTGTGCATTAGTTGGAGTAACGGGGGTGGTGATGTTATATGCTGACAACTTAATATCACGATCCATTGGGTGTTTACCTTACTTTGTTGCCTCACTAGGGACAAACCAAAATACCATGTTGCAAGGTTGAGGAGTGACAAGCCTCTACCTATGACTAGATCCAGCATGTTCTTATTTTCACTTCATGTCATTAATCTTAAAGCTATAATCTGAGTCATCTTAATTACTGAGGTGTATGATTTAGTTCGCATCTTGGTGGAGTATAAGTGAGACTAATAATCAAAAGGTCTCTATGTTAGGATGTGATGCCCATATAATTAGTAACATGTCATTAAACTTGTTTGCAATCTCATATGTTAATCCTATGTCTACTTATTTGCCACACTATATTAAAGAGAGAGTGCATGTGTGAAACCATGAACCCCGGTCCATTTTTAATCATAAGAAACAACTTTCCAACCACTTTTAAGCATTTTCTACATTCAGCCATTTTAAAATCAGAAAATACAAAAACCACTTTTATTCATTGCATACACATATAAAAAACCCCCAAAAATATCATCCATCATCATTACTATCATCCTTGCATTACTACTTACCACCATTGCATATTTATTTACTGTTTTGCATTCATTATTATCTTAATATCATTCTCACACCTTGTGCTTGAATACCACTTGGTGAGGTTGAGGGCACAAAGCAATCTACTTTGTTTGCAGGAAATCTAGAGAAGGGCAAGGAGATAAAATCCCCACTACTGATTCCCCGAGAGTTCGATATTAAACCCTCGAGTCACCCTCGTGGGTTAAAGACTTCCACTTCTACATACTCTGCACTTGGAGGCTCAACCTATCCCATATATTATTTTCCTTTCAGGGTATCAAGAGTGCTTGTTGGCGTAGTTGAGGGAGAAACACTCTCATCAATTCCGTCATCACCAAGTCGCCTTTTCCTTGCGAGACAAGTCAGTCGCTAAGTTGACGATGAGACTTTCAGTGTGCTTGGGGAACTTGCTGCATTTTCCTTCTTTGGAGATCGCGTCGTTAGACTCTGAGGAAGCATCATCCTTCTCTTTGCCGTCCTTCCGAGACTTGTGCTTATTTCTTGACTTGACAGCATTGGGATCCTTGGCAATGTCTCGATTGATGTGACATTGCTGGATCGTGTGGGAACTTGTCCCGTTCGGCCTCAGATGATGCACACAGGGATTATTTTTTATGTCCTCGTACTTCACCATTGCCGGTCGGGTAGGTCGGTTGTTTGCTGGCTTTTTGTCCTGCCACTTTCCGTTGCTTGGGCCGCCTTTTCCAAAGCTGACAGCAACTTCGTGTGAGGGGCCATCTTGGTCTTCGACCTTTTTCTTCCCAGATTCAAGTCGCCGAGACTCGGCCTCTTCCTTATTGTCATCACTAGCAGCGGCGTATTTGTTAGCACAGGCCAGTAAGCCGCCCAAAGTTTCCGACTCATTGCTGTAGATCATGAAGCGGAAAGTCGTCCCCTTCCTCGGAGACTACTTGAAGGCATGAATTGCCTGTGTTTCTGAGACGCCCTCGCAGGCGTTTTTTATTTCGCTCCATCGTGAAATGAATTATCGGCTGGACTCGTTCTTCTGCTGTACACACCGTTGTAAGTCGAATATCGACTTGGGTCCTTTATACGTACACTGGAAGTGTTGGATAAAAACGCGCTTCATTTCACTCCAGGTATGAATAGTCCTTTCCGGCAAGCCTTCGATCCACATGCGTGCCGTCCCGCTTAACATCAGGGGCAAAAAGCGGAGTCGGCACTGCCTTCGTAGATATCGCATGCACTCACATAATCTGAAAGCCATGTCTCAGGATTTTCTATGCCTCTGTACTTCTCCACCATCTTTGTGACGTTAGACAAAGTCGGCGGTAGGATTTGTTCTCTGATTGTTCTGCCAAAACACTTGGGACCGAGGTACTTGGCATCTCTGGCTGACTTCCTCTCCTCAATTAGGCTTCAAACATCATGAACTATAGGCGGCTTGTCAGTAATTGACTTACTTCACCTTGGATCGTCCCTATGACGGCTTTGGCTCACCCGACTCGCGTTACGCGGTGGACTTGGAGACCTTTGTCGATGAGGAGGGGGTATATATTTGGAGGGGTTATCTCCCTCTTTGCGCGGTGGAGGCGGCGGTGGAGGTGGTAGATTGTCTCTGTTGCCCCCCCCCCTTTCGAGGCGGGTTCTCTCCTTCCCGTCGTTGTTCTTGATGAGGTTGTGCCACCTTTTCCTTGCGAGGGTCCTCCTTTTGTTCCCGGCTTCGATGTCCATCATAATTGTTGCCGGCTTCGATGACGAGATGAACATGTCCGAGACTCGGCACCATTGTTATGTGGTTGCTTGTCCTTCGTGTCCTTATCACCGCCTTTGTTGTGGCTGCTTGAGCCGGCTGGATCATCGTCTGGGTCCTGGGGTGCAGCAGCCATCGCCTTTTTCGCTGTTGAGTTGCAAAGACGAGAGTCGTCGAATAGCTTTCCCGACTTAATTTGTGAATCATTTTGCTGCTGCTGCGCTACCTCCAATAGGTAAGCCGAGTAGCTTTCCTGGATCATGTCGGTGGTGGTATGATACGTCCATTTTGCATCACTATTTTACATCATAATTCATCTTTATTCATTGATATATTTCATATTATGATGCAATACTTATGTTATTTATCTTATTTTGCATGATTGGCAATTATTGGGGATGCATCTACCGGAGCCAGAAATCAGCTGGAAAAGTACCTGTCAAGATACCAGACTTCGGAAGCTCAGAAAATTCCAGGAAAATAAGAAAGTCAATATTACGAAGAATTAGTCACGGAGCCGAAAGGGGGCACGGAGGCGAGCTCCCAGGGGCAGGGGCGGCCTGCACCCGCGGGCCCACCCTTGGCCACGGCATGGGCCCGCCCTGGCCCCTGTGGCCCCTCTCCGGCTCCCCTTCGGCGTATCATTGACCCTTGACCTAAAAACATCGGGGGCATCAAAGAGGAATTTTTCCGCCGCCTCCACGAGGCGGAAACCAGACAGAGAGAAGAAGAGCTCTGGTAGGGAGAAATCTGTCGGTGAATTTCCCTACCGGAGGGGGAATCACCGCCATCGTCATCGCCATCACGCCAAGCATCATCGGGATCATCATCAACACCATCTCCATCATCAGCACCATCATCACTGTCACCGTCCCATCTCATCCCGCTGTAGCAATAGTCATTGTTTTGTTATTAGTTCATTGGAATCGTATCCCGGGTATTGATTACCACTTGTAGTTGATGCTTGAGAGTTTTACCGGTGAATTATCTTTACGATCATATTGTTACCCTTATTCATATCACCTCTGATCATGATCTATATGATGTCTTGTGAGTAGTTCGTTTGGTTCTTGAGGACATGGGGAAACCCTAGGTGCTAGTAATTGCATAATATTGAGTAATATTTAATGGTTTGATTTATGTTGTGGTGTTATTCCTCTAGTGGTATCGTGTGAACGTCGACTACATGATACTTCACCTTTCAAAGGGCCTAGGGGAATGCATAGTGTATTTAGTTTGCTTATGGTAGGGTTGCAGGAGTGACAGAAACCTAAACCCCAATTTGTGAACTAGTGCACTAGGAAGTGTAGGGTCTCGGAGTTTAAGGTTGTGGTTAGGTTTTTATCTTAATTACTTTCTTGTAGTTGCGGATGCTTGCAAGGGGTTTAATCACAAGTATGTATTTGTCCAAGTAAGGGCGGTGCATTAGCATAGGTCCACCCACACAGCACTTCATCAAAACATTGAAGGTTAATCACCGGCGTGCAATGAAACTGGCTAGGCAGAAACTACCATGTGTCCTCGAGAACGTTTTAATCTTCATAAGTAACACAACCGGCCTGTCCTTTGAGCTTACAAGGATTGGGCTATTTGCTGCAATTATTGTAGCACTCTTTTATTTACTTGTTCTTCATTTGTTCTTTAAATCAAAAATCCAAAAACATTTCTCTTTTAGTGCTTGCAGTGAAACCTTGCTGAAAACTACTTGTCAACACCTTCTGCTCCTCGTTGGGTTCGACACTCTTACTTATCGAAAGGACTACGATAGATCCCCTATACTTGTGGGTCATCAAGACTCTTTTCTGGCGCCGTTGCCGGGGAGTGTAGCACTATTGGTAAGTGGAACTGGTAAGGAACTCTTTTATTGTAAGTGCTGTTTTTATTTTTGCTTGTTACTTTGCTTCGTTATGGAGCACTCTTCACTTAATATGTTGTTTGGGAGTGACTCTGCCACCACACTTGTGGTGGATAAGAGTCCTTCGCTCTCTGAAATTGATCCATTTAAAATACCCATGGGAATTATTGATCATGTTATGAGTAACCGTTATGCAGGGGATGGAACCATCCATCCAGGTTATCATTTGCTTTATATTAAAGATCTGTGTGAGCTATTTAAGATTGCAAGTATGTCGAAAGAGGTAATCATGAGAAAATTATTCTCAATATCACTAAAGGATAAAGCTATGGATTGGTATATGCTTCTGGATAATTCTCACTTGATGGATTGGAAAGAGCTTGTGTCTCTCTTTTATTCTAAATTTTATCCTCTTCATGAAATTCATCATGATAGAAATTATATTTATAACTTTTGGCCACATGAAGGAGAAAGCATCACTCAAGCTTGGGGGAGGTTGAAATCTTTAATGCTTAAATGCCCCAATCATAAGCTTCCTAATGATATAATTGTTAACAATTTTTATGCAAGGCTGCCTCGCTATGATAAGGATATGCTTGATGCTTCTTCTCTTGGATCCTTTACAAACAAAGAAGTTAATGCTAAATGGGATTTAATTGAAAGGATTTATCGCAATGCGGAAGATTGGGAGATCGACAAAGGTAAAGAATCAGGTATAAATTATGAGTATGACTGCATTAAATCTTTCATGAAAACTGAACGTTTTAATATGCTTAGTACTAAGTTTGGGCTCGATTCTCAAATTGTTGTTGATCTTTGTAAATCCTTTGCTGACCATATTAATATTCCAAAAGAAAAGTGGGATAAGTATCATGAACCATTTAAAAATGTTTGTAAAACAGATGTGCTTGCTAGTGATGATGTGCCTGTTCAAACAGTTGAATCTGTTTTACCTGCTGTTTACTTTGAAAAACCACCCTTTCCTATAAAAATTAAAGAACACTCAATCGTGGCTAGTGTGGTTAATAAAAGTGAAAGGAAAGCTTATGAACCTGATGAACAACTTGAAATTGCCTCTCCAGTAGCTTTGGTTAAAGATCTTGTAACAGAGAATGTCGATGGGGGTTCTATTTATTTTTGTGAAGCTGCTACTAACATTGTTAGACAGTATAAAGGTGCAAAAGTTGTTGGTACTCCTGTTGTCTCTGTCAAGATAGGTGATCATTGCTATTATGGATTATGTGATATGGGTGCAAGTGCAAGTGCTATTCCTTATACACTTTATCAAGAAATAATGCGCGAAATTGCGCCATGTGAGCTTGAGGATATTGACTTGGAGATTAAATTGGCTAATGGAGATATCATCCACCCAGTGGGAATTGTCAGAGACGTCGAAGTCTTATGTGGTAAGGTAAAATATCCAACTGATTTCCTTGTCTTGGGGTCGGTTAAAGATAAATTTTGTTCTATCATATTTGGTAGACCTTTCTTAAATACTTGTAGTGTTGTTATAGATTTTAAGAAAGAAAAGGTCTCTGTTCAATTCGCTGGAGAGCCGTATGAATTTAATTTTTCGAAATTTGCTAGACATCATTATGATAAAGAATTACCTAATGAGGATCTTATTATATATTTGTAACATCCCAATTTTCAAAAAATTGCATAAGCATGCATTCATGTCATCATATGCATTTGTTTGTGCATTTAGTTTTATTTCTTGGTTTTATTTATTCAAATAATGGAATAAAGGGTGCTAAGTAACCCTAGCCATGTTTTCAAATATTTTATTTATTTTGGTGGCAAGATAAGTGCCATAATATTCTATGTTTGAAAAGCTCTCTAAAAAGTATTTTTTTGCAATTTTTTATGAAAAGTTTGGCTATGGTTTATTTTAAGTTTTAAAACCAGAGAAAAGAAAAAGGAAAAGCTTTGTTAAAAAAAAAAGAAAGAAAGGCCCGAGCCAGCCCACCCGAAACAGCCCAGCAGGCCAGCCCAAGCCAGCCCAACTCCCTCCCGCACGGCCCCTCTCCCCTCGCTCTCCTTTTCCTCGTCGACACCGTGTTCTTCACGAACACAAACCGAAACCGAATCCAAATCCCGCGGAAATCGCAACAAAATCGAGTCTATCCGCAGCCCCGAGCCCCTCTACTTAAACCCCACCTCCTCTGCTTCGCTTTGCCCCAAAAACCCTAGCAGACCGCCGCCAGGCTGCCCGTGCTCGAGCTCGAGCCGCCGCTGCACCCGCCGCCGGTAAATCTCGCCTCCGGCCGTACTCCGACGACCCCGGCCTCCCTCTTCTCCCCCTCTCGCTTTCCCTCTTCGTGGCGCACCTAATGGACATCTTCCCCTTCATTTTCTGTCGCCAGAACGACGCCACCGTGATCAACCGACGCCATCCGCCGCCACTGCCATCTCCGGCGAGCAATCACCGGAGGAGGAGAAGATCACCGACCGCGCCACCTCGCCACCGTGTCCGCCTCGCCGCGCTGATCGTCCAGGTGAGAACCGCACGTCCAGGGGAACCCTAGATCGCCGGGAACACGCGATGCCGACGCGTCGCCGCCGCGCGCCGCCGCACGCCGTAACCCTAGCTCCGGCCGGCACCCCCTGTTTAGATCTGGACCGTTGGATCTAGATTGCACGGTCCTTTTTATTTCCTTAACCCGAATCGGTACGGGCCAATCAGAGCACGCCGCATCAGCGCCGAGTCAGCTGCCCAGTCAGCGCCACGTCAGCCCCCATTTTCTGTATTTTCGGCCGAATTGATTTAATTTGGCAGTTTTGCAGAAAAACCCCTGAACCTTAAAACCATCATATCTTTTTAATGGCTCGGCCAAATTTAATGAACTTTATATTTTTGAAAACCTTATGACCTGTAGAATATTTTAGAACCATTAGTTTTCTGTTTTGCCAACTTTAAAATTATTCAAATTTCAAATGAGGGATTTGAGTAATTTTGGTATATCTTTAAATCTATAAGTTATTTTAAATTAATTTCTTCTGCAAAAGTGTGTCTTTTAGTGTGCTCTGTCCAGTAGATATTTTAGTTGCACTTTTGCATCATGCATTGACAATGTTTTGTAAAAACTCAAATAGTGGCATTTTGACTATAGTAATTGTTTTTAAATTATTAAAGCCACTAAAATTATGAATCATGAGCATCATGCATATAGTAAATAACAGAAAATAATAACTTTATTAATTGTTTAACTTGGACTTGTGTTGTTATTAAATCATCATGCATGCATATTTTATTGTATTGCCTCTTTGCTTGTGTATTGAATTGTTGCAATTTGTTTGTTAGATTGTGAAGAGTGCCAGGAGTGCTGTGAGTGTTGCAACAACCTGAACAACTGTCAAGGCAAGTACACACACCAATTCATGAAGAACCTACTATTTTGTTATATTATGCACTGCAGATTATTTCAGTAGCTTTGCATGATAGGCTTACCACTACTATATTATATATGCTATGCAAACCTGTTAGGATAGCCACATGACTAGTTGATTTAGTGACCTATGAAATTTAGTGGAATTGCTTGCTGCAAAACTGAAGTGTTTTATTGTAGTTGAGTTAAGGAAAATTCTACTGAATTAATGAATTACCTAGGTGGTATTGGTCCGTATGATGGAGGCGAAGTTGAGTGGCTATTCAGGGCCATTTCCATGGTTTTACCTGAATATGTGCACTTGTGAAAGGCCACCTAGGGTTTGAGATTAATGTCACACCGTGTTTGTTTGCCCGACCGTGCAACCACTAGTCATATGGGCTCTGTCTTGACGGAGTACGTTGTGTGGACCTGGGTCAGTGAGATCTGATGATGTAGAGGGGTAGGACGGCAGTGATCTCGCTAGAGTACCATGGGAAAACACTTCTGAAAAGTCTCGTCTTGATCTTCTCCTTTCCTTTTCACTAAATGAGGGTTAAGGATAGAATGGGTTGATTGAGTCTAGTGGGGAAAGTGCCACAAACTCTCGAGAGTATTTAAAACTATGATCTTAGCCGTGTCCCCGGTAATGGACAATCACGACTGACCAAATAAGGTTGTCGACAGAAGATCTCACTCATTCCAATTTCAGTAATAAAACTTGTTGGGTGAACTCGGGTAAATGAGGCATTGGATGTGTTCCATGGGAGTGTCTCATAATGTTAAGTCGAAATTGAAAAAGGTTTTATGAAAAATAGGATAAAATTTGCTTTCTGCAATAGCCTTGAGATTCACCAGCCAAATATGCATATAGAATAGTGTTTGCCATTTATATACCACCATAGTGCGATACTTGCCAGCCTGTCACAAGGTATTGACCCAAATTCCCTGGGCTGCAACGTTAATGTTGCAGGTTGTTCAGATGAGGAGTGAGGACGTGGTTTGTCTCGAGCTTACAACCAACATGTTCGCCAGTGGCACATGGAGATGATGGAGCTCAGTGCTACTTTATATTGCTGCTTGAACTCTGAATAATATTTGTGGAACTATAGTTTATTTTAAGCTAGCCTCGGCTATGCAAAGTTGTAATAAAGTACTTTATTTTTGGATCCTTCGTACTTGCGATGTAATAATGTTTAACATTTATGCATGATATTACATCCTGTTGGTGAATGCTAGCCATACTCGATCCAGGGCCTAGCAATTCACGAGGTATTCTTACTTTTCAAAGTGAGGGTGCTACAATATTGAAAGAATTGCTTCTATTGCCGTGCCTCCTAATGATCCTTTGCAGCAATATATGGAGGAGCACGAGAATGATATGTTTATGCAGGAAAGAGAGGAAATTGATGAAGTCTTCTTTAGACAGCCGGCTATTCTAAAGCATGATCTACCTGTGGAGCCTCTGGGGACCCAGACACCTCCAAAGGGAGATCCTGTTTTTGAATTAAAAGCTCTCCCAGACACTCTCAAATATACATATTTGGATGAGAAGAAAATATATCCTGTTATTATCAATTCTAACCTTTCAGTGAAAGAGGAGGAGCGATTATTGGAGGTCCTTAGGAAACATCGAGCCACATTGGGATATACTCTTGATGATCTTCAAGTGATTTCTCCATCTATTTGTCAACATACAATTAATCTTGAGCCTGATGCGAAGCCCGTTGTTGATCATCAACAAAGATTGAATCCAAAAATGAAGGATGTGGTAAGAAATGAGATACTCAAGCTTATCGATGCAGGTATAATCTATCCTATTGCTGATAGTAGATGGGTTAGTCCTGTTCATTGTGTTCCCAAAAAGGGAGGTATGACTGTTGTTGCTAATGATAATAATGAACTCATTCCTCAAAGAACAGTTGTAGGGTATAGAATGTGCATTGATTATAGGAAACTTAATAAGGCTACTCAAAAAGATCATTATCCTTTGCCTTTTATTGATCAAATGCTTGAAAGACTGTCTAAGAATTCTCACTTTTGTTTTCTTGATGGTTATTCTGGTTTCTCTCAAATTGCTGTTAAATTTGAAGATCAAGAAAAAACTACTTTTACTTGTCCTTATGGAACCTATGCCTATAGACGTATGCCTTTTGGTTTGTGTAATGCACCTGCTACTTTTCAAAGATGCATGTCTACTATTTTTCATGGTTTTTGTGAGGAAATTGTGGAAGTCTTCATGGACGATTTCTCCGTCTATGGAACTTCTTTTGACAATTGCCTCTATAATCTTAACAAAGTTTTGCAGAGATGTGAGGAGACCAATCTTGCTCTCAATTGGGAGAAGTGTCATTTCATGGTAAATGAAGGCATAGTGCTTGGACATAAAATTTCTGAAAGGGGATTGAAGTTAATAAAGCCAAAATTGAAGCAATTGAGAAGATGCCCTATCCAAGAGACATCAAAGGTATTCGTAGTTTCCTCGGTCATGCTGCTTTTTATAGGAGGTTTATTAAAGATTTTTCTAAGACGTCACGGCCCCTCACTAATCTTCTTCAAAAAGATGTTCCATATGTTTTTGATGAAGATTGTAAGGAAGCCTTCGAGGTACTAAAAGGGCTTTAATCACCGCTCCTATAGTTCAACCGCCTGATTGGAATTTACCCTTTGAAATTATGTGTGATGCTAGTGATTATGCTGTAGGGGCTGTCCTTGGCCAAAGAATCGATAAGAAGTTGAATGTAATTCATTATGCTAGTAAAACTTTGGATAGTGCACAGAAAAGTTATGCAACCACTGAAAAGGAATTTTTAGCGGTCGTTTTTGCTTGTGATAAATTTAAACAATATATTGTGGACTCTAAAGTAACTATTCATACTGACCATGTTGCAATTAAGTACCTTATGGAGAAGAAAGATGCTAAGCCTAGGCTTATTAGATGGGTGCTTTTACTGCAAGAGTTTGATTTGCATATTGTTGATAGAAAAGGTGCAGAAAATCCTGTAGCTGATAATTTGTCTAGAATGGAAAATATTCCTCATGATCCCATCCCTGTAAATGATAGTTTCCCTGACGAACAACTTGCCGTCGTCAAGGTAACTTCTGATGATGCTCCTTGGTATGTTGATTATGCTAATTTTATTGTCTCGAAATTTTTGCCTCCAAGTTTTACTTATCAACAGAAAAAGAAATTCTTCTATGACTTGAGGCATTACTTTTGGGATGACCCACATTTATACAAGGAGGGAGTTGATGGAATCTTGAGGAGATGTATTCCTGAGCATGAACAGGAGGAGGTATTGAGGAAGTGCCACAATAGTGATTATGGAGGACATCACGCAGGTGAAAGGACTGCACATAAGGTTCTTCAATCAGGTTTTTATTGGCCTACTTTATTAAAGGATGCTAAAAAGTTTGTTTCATCTTGTGATGAGTGTCAAAGGGTCGGTAACATTAGTAGACGTAATGAGATGCCTATGAATTATTCTCTTGTTATTGAACCTTTTGATTGTTGGGGGTTTGACTTTATGGGTCCTTTTCCCACTTCTCATGTTAATACTCATATTCTTGTTGCTGTAGATTATTTTACTAAGTGGGTGGAAGCTATACCAACTAAAAGTGCTGATCATAAGACCTCCCTAAAAATGCTTAAAGAAATTATTTTTCCTAGGTTTGGTGTGCCTAGATATCTTATGACTGATGGAGGATCTCATTTTATTCATGGAGCTTTTAGAAAGGTTTTACCTAAGTACGATGTTAATCACAAAGTCTCCTCTCCGTATCATCCTCAAACTAGTGGGCAAGTTGAATTAACTAATAGAGAAATTAAACTGATCTTGCAAAAGACCGTTAACAAGTCTAGGAAGAATTGGTCTAAAAAACTTAATGATGCTTTATGGGCGTATAGAACTGCTTATAAAAATCCTAGGGGTATGTCTCCTTATAAAATGGTTTATGGGAAGGCATGTCATTTGCCTCTTGAATTAGACAACTTAATTCTGATCCTAATCTTGCTGGTAAAACTAGGCTGCTTAAATTGAATTCTTTGGATGAGTGGAGGAATGAGGCTTATGAGAGTGCTCGTTTGTTTAAGGAAAAAACAAAGAGATGGCATGATAAGAGAATTTTGAAAAGAGAATTTAATGTTGGTGATAAAGTGCTTTTGTATAGGTCTCGTCTCAGATTTTTTGCAGGAAAATTGCTATCAAAATGGGAGGGACCATTCATCATTGAGGAAGTCTATCGCTCCGGAGCTATAAAGATTAATAATCTTGACGGAGACAAACCTCAAGTGGTGAATGGTCAGCGACTTAAGCACTACATCTCTGGTAATCCCTTGGAAAAAGATGTCGATGTTATTCAAGTGGTCTCTCCGGAAGAACTTATCGAGACCAAATACCGAAGACTCCAGAATCAGCAAATGAATAGGTAACTATTTTGGTAAGGAGAGTGTCTCGGAAAATTCTAGAAAATTCATATTATTTATTTCTCAAAAATTAGGAAAATTCGGAGACTGGACGGAGTTCGAGACGGACTCCAGGGGGCAGAGGCGGCCCTCTGCCGCGGCCCCACCCCAGGCCGCAGTGGGGACCCGCCCCTGGCCCCTGGATACCGCCTCCGACTCCGCCTAGTCCCGTCGCCTTCCTTTTATTGCAGATTATTTCGCTATATATTTCCCCGAATTTTTTGAGAAGCGTATCCTGCGTTTTCGTCGTGTTTTTGTTTCGAGTCTTTTCTGGCAGATTGCTTTCGCTCAAACCCTAGTCGAGATGACTTCTCCAAGCTCTTCCAACGACGATTTCGTCAAGAATGTCATAAACCCCTACCTAGCTGAGGTCAAGATGCATTCTCAAGTTCTCCAGCTCAAGGATGGTGTGCTTCATAAACAAGATCTTCAAGGCCCCAAGAAGGAAGGAGACATGAAGACAAGGTTGGAAGAGGTTGAGCAGGAGGTTTTCAAGTGCAAGGAGATGATTGAGCATGGAGTGAGCATCAATCACCGCATCGTTGCTGAACTTATCACTCTTCACAAGCAAGAAACCAATGAATTAATGGAGAAAATCTTTCTATTGGAGACTGAGACTGCTAATCTGCAAGCATAGATCTACGATCTTCACAATCAGATGTGTGAGTATGAACTTAGATTTAAGTGTATAAGCTTTGCTGCAAGTTTCAGGTCCGAAGAGACTCGTTCGTCTTTCGTTGACGGGAAGCACCTCCCGTGGAAGTTTGGCGACAAGTGATGGAGATGGAAGTCCTTCTCATAAATTCGAGCACTATGGGTAACGGCACTCCCTTGGTTTGTTCCAAGCTTGGGGGAGTGCCCCGGTATCTTTATCTTATGTCTTTTATTTTTCGCAGTCTTGTGAGTCGTATCATGAGTAGAGAAGTTATCTTGTAGTATGGTTTTGCACTGTGTCTTGTCACTCCTTGTGAGTCCTTTGTATCCGTTGGTGTGTGGTTTTCTATAACGGAATATAAATGAGAAGTATCTTCTATTCTTCTGCCCTTTATATTTTATTATGGCAATCTCTCTCATCTGCTGATCTTGTGGTAAGTAATGATTTGACATTGGTTGAATGAGTAGAAGTTTATTCGGTATCGATAAGCATGGCTTTGTTTAAATTGCAATAATTACTTTGGTGCTTGAGTAGAGAAGAAGAATTTGATTGCAAATACACTATCTGGTATGTCTTACATGCTTGTGAACCTTCTAGCTCATACACCTTTGTGTTATATTTATTTCTGACAGTGATGATAGGCTTCATGTTGCATGTTTGACATATTGTTTTTGATAGCATATTTGATTTACACCTCTCAACACTGTTGGTTTGCTATAAAGCCTCTCTAGCCTAAAGCCCTGTACTGAGTGTATGGTTCACTCGTGCATCCATTCCCCAAAGCCAAACTTTCTTGCCAGCTGTGTCCACCATATATACCTATGTATGGTATTTCTTGCCATTCCAAGTAAATTTGTCATGTGCTACCTTTAAAAATTCAAAATACTCCTTTTTGTGCCCCTGTTTTTAAGCTCATGAGGGAGCAGTAGAGAGCTAGATATAACTTGTGATGAGCAAGGTCATTTCCCCCCTTTCACCCGGTGTCCATGGATTACGTCTTCACTTGAATCAACCCAAGAGTAGATTAAGCAAAATATAAATATAACTCACAATTCTCCTCCGCGCAATGCAAATCTAAGAAATCAGCCCAAACATTGGACAGTGGTGAAACCAAGGAGAAAGAAGAGCGTACTCGCTCTTCTAAGAACCAGCTGCTCTCACAAGTCTAAAAACCTTACTTGTCATGAGGGACTAGATAGCTTCTTTGTTGTGAAGTCGTTGATGAAAGCATGCATACCTCAAAATCATTTTACTTCTGTTTTAAAAACCAAAAAAAAACTCTAGCACATGACTAATCCCAGCTTCCCTCTGCGAAGGGCCTCTCTGTTACTTATTGTTGAGTCAGTTCACCCACTTCCTCTACCTTCTACAAGCAAACCCACAGCGTTGAATTTTGATGTTAAGCAAAGTATGATATCTACATTATGTCTTTTATGTCTCATAATAGTTATTCATTTTTCTTATGTTAGTTTTAACTCTTTTATAAGGATGTAGCTTTGACGATTTGCAACTCGTGGGAAGATGATCGGATGGTTGAAGCATTTAAATGAATCTTTCTTGAAATATGGGCTGATAAGTATAATTGTTTCTTAAGCGGAGTCTCGTTTTGTCTTTGCTTAATAAGTTTCTGTCTTCTTTCACCTTAACATGTTGTAGTTACATTACTTGTCTTCGAGAAGCTTTATGAGAGAAAGATTGATGTTTAAGATATACTTGTGTTTGATGAGTAAATACTGATGCTTCATGTTCGTATTCTTTATTTATCGACACTTCACTCTATAAACCTGTGGTCATGTTTACCGAGTTCAGTTTTCGCTTGGGGACAAGCGGAGTCTAAGCTTGGGGTAGTTGATACGTCCATTTTGCATCACTATTTTACATCATAATTCATCTTTATTCATTGATATATTTCATATTATGATGCAATACTTATGTTATTTTATCTTATTTTGCATGATTGGCAATTATTGGGGATGCATCTGCCGGAGCCAGAAATCAGCTGGAAAAGTACCTGTCAAGATACCAGACTTCAGAAGCTCAGAAAATTCCAGGAAAATAAGAAAGTCAATATTACGAAGAATTAATCACAGAGCCGAAAGGGGGCACGAAGGCGAGCTCCCAGGGGCAGGGGCGGCCTGCACCCGCGGGCCCACCCTTGGCCGTGGCAGGGGCCCGCCCTGGCCCCTCTCTGGCTCCCCTTCGGCGTATTATTGACCCTTGACCTAAAAACATCGGGGGCATCGAAGAGGAATTTTTCCGCCGCCTCCACAAGGCGGAAACAAGACAGAGAGAAGAAGAGCTCCGGCAGGGAGAAATCTGTCGGGGAATTTCCCTCTCGGAGGGTGGAATCGCCGCCATCACGCCAAGCATCATCGGGATCATCATCAACACCATCTCCATCATCAGCACCATCATCACATCTGAAAGGACACGGATGTCGCCTAGAGGGGGGGGTGAATAGGCGATTTAAAATTATTACGGTTAAGGCTTGAATAAATGCGGAATAAAACTAACGTTTAATTTATCAAGCCAAATCCTAAACTAGCTAGGTTCACCTATGTGCACCAACAACTTATGCAAAGCAATATAATCGACTAGGTGATAGCAAGATATATGACTTTAAGCTCGATGTCTATCACAAAGTAAATAGCATAAGTAAGAAGCTCGGGTATAGAAATACCGAGGCACTTGGAGACGATGATTTATCCCGAAGTTCACTTCCCAATGGAAGCTAGTCTCCGTTGGAGCGGCGCGGTGTTCACCAATGTGAAACACCGAGTAGCCTTGATATGGCACACCGTATCTCCGTTGTGTCTTACCACCAATGTGGCGAGGCACTTGTCACTATGTTGCTGTTGAGGTTGACAACTAGAACCTTTACAGGGATGAAGCACACTCCACAAGTTGGAGGGTCTTCACCAAATGCACCGAGCCGCCAAGACTTGATGCTCCAAGGCCGGGGCACACACCACAACTCAATTGGTGGCTCCCGGCAATGTCTTCGTAGCTCCCAAAGCTCCGAAGCGAACAAGGTTGGGCCTCCCTCCACAACCTAATTGGAGGCTCCCAACAAATACCGTGAGCCACCAAGACTCCGAGAAATCAACAACCGTCTAGGGTACCAACGTGCCCTAGAGGAACAAGCTCTAGGGCACCCAAGCACCCAAGAGTAACAAGCTTCTCAACTTCACTTTCCACGAATCACCGTGGAGAACTCAAACCGATGCAACTAATGCAATGGCAAGAACACACTAAGTGGTCAAGTTCATCCAATCCGAATCCAACCAAAGCAACTAATGCTTGGGAGGGATTTGAGAGGAAGAACAAAGGAGAAACACCATGAAACTCCAAAGATCTAGATCCAAAGTGTTCCCCTCACTTAGAGGAGAAATCGATCGGTGGAAACGCGGATCTAGACCTCCTCTCTCTTTTCCCTCAAAAACTAGCAAGAACTATTGGAGGGATTGAGAGATAGCAAGCTCACAAGAATGTCAACAATGGGGGAAAAATGAGCTCAAGAGAGAGAAGAAGGTTGGGGATGAAATGGGGAAGAAGACCCCTTAAAAAGGGGAGGCAAAATATGGCCGTTAGGCCAATTTTCGTGAGGCTGCACAGGGGTGGCCGGCCAGGCCCGGCCATGGTGGCCGGCCAAGCAACAGAGGCAGCCCGGCCATGCCCCCGGCCATGCTGGGCAGGTATTTCCCCTTTTTTTCTTTCTTTCTTTTCTTTTGTTTTTCTGTCTAGAAAACATCCGATACCGGAAATGCAATAACTTTTGTATCCGAACTCCGTTTTCGATAATCTTGGACTCGTTGGAATCACCACAACAAGCACTACAAGATTATGCAGAAAAACATCATAGTCCAACAATATATTATAATAACAAATGAGGAAAGGTTAAACCTCTCTCTTGCAAACCGAAACTGTCATATCTTTTGCAAATGAAATCCGAAAGAGGAGAAACCAATTTTGTTGGAAAGAGGATGGTAGTAGCTACCCTTGGAAATATTTGAAAACAATTAAGAGATAAATTCTCAACACATGTATGTGTGGATAATTTCTCAAGAACCAACCGACAATATTTCTAATATCGAAAATGCAATGGAAGACGCATATGAAAACCATTTTCGATGAGGTTGGCCTTGTCATGACAAGCATGACAAGCACCAAGACCACACCATGATAAGAGACAAATAAGAACCAATAAAGATGATGCCAATGATGCAAAGGTTTGAGCTCTCTACGACCGATACGCTAAAGCTCACTTGAGAGCCCCTCTTGATAGTACGGTTACCTATCCTAAAACCCGGTCTCCCAACTACACCACGAGACCGGTAGAATAGAAACCTATCAAGATCATACCTTTGCCTTGCGCATTCCACTTGAGCTAGATGATGATGATCTTGATCTCCTCTCAAGTGGATCACCTTTCTTGATTACACTCCGCTCGGTGAAGCCTCGCATATTGCTCCCTCATACACCAATATGGGAGAGACACTCTTTCGCATATCTTCACTTGCCCTTATCTTGTATGTTGATCAACTTGCACTTAGCCTTGATCAACATATAATCTTCTTCTTTTAGCTTCGACTCCAACATATGGAGTTCAAGCATTCCATAAGGACCAACACTGCAAATATAACTCAAGGCACACATTAGTCCATAGAGATTGTCATTAATTACCAAAACAACATATAGGGGCAACCATGCTCTTTCAATCTCCCCCATTTTGGTAATTGATGACAATCCCTTTTGAGAGGGTTTATATAATGAATTAAGCAACCTTGCAAGATAAGGATGCATGACCATGAGAGGCAAATGCTTAATAACCAAACGAAAGCATAAAACCAAATTCCCTTAAACCCTCTAAAACTTCTCCCCCATTGGCATCGATTGCCGAAATGGGAAGAAAAATTTAGAAGGCCAATATAATATGAGTTCCTCCACAAGGTATGCATTTCTCAAGATATGAGTGAAATCAAATGCACATATCCATTGACGAATTATAGAGGAAATCAAACTATATTGAGGATCCAAAGATTGCAAAAGATGAAATCATTCTAAACATCTCCACAAAGGTGAAAAGCAATCAAGATGATCCTAACCGAGAGTTGTAAATAAAAATAGAGAAGCTCTCCAATGTTCATGCACTATTGAGGAGTGCACAAATATGGAATCCTCACTCCCCCAAAATCATTTAGAACACTCACCAAGTGCAAGGATGTAAAAAACATTAAATCAAAACAAAGCAGTTGCACCAAAGATGTGGTTGAGCCATAAGGAAATACCAATTAAAAGAAATTATCAATAAGGCCCAACCAAGAGTATGTGTGTGTGTCAAGACAATTAATTTGGTAAGACACATAGTCTTAATCAAATGGAGATAAGTTATATATCAAGGATTGACACACACAACTTACAAAGAAGATTTAAAAGAAAATGTTCACAAGCTCAAAGATACCAGTTGGAAATTACAACCAATCGAAAAAAAACAAAGAGCAAGTGAGAACATTTAGCCAACAAAATCAACATACTCATCGTGATGAGCAAGAAGAGAAGAATCTTCAATAGAGTGTGAGTGCGCAAAGGTGCGAATAGAAATAAGACAAGCACTCACGAGACAAACTTGGAGCCACCAAAGAATTATAGATCAAAGACAAGGTGGCTTGAAAGAAAGTAGGATACCAAATAAAAGATGACCTCTCTCATATGTATAGGTTTCTAAGTAGACAATGATATTCATCAACAAAGAAACTTGCACATATAAAATGGTCGAAGAAAGGAGACTATGGTAACCAAAAGGAAGTCATGAATATACAAAAAGAGATTATTGCTTAAAAGCAAAGCACATAGCTCAAATTTATCTCATTGTATATAAATGAACTTCAAACACATCAAATGCATGACACATATCACTAAGGGAACAAGAGATAGTGGAAATGCTTTGAGATAGGCAAAAAGTATCACAAAGAAATAATACCAATTGAATGAAGGTTTTTGCAATTTCATCACAAATATCACAAAGATATACCAAGTGAAGAAAATAAGCCAAAACCACAAAAATTGCATATTAAAAAGTTTTCATGCCAAGAGGCAACCTACACAAGGTTGAATACACGAAAAATAAGCATGGGATAGATACTTGTTACCGATATAGCATTGGTGATGACGAAGATGATCTTTTGTTAGTCATCATAGCTTGACTCCTAATATCACATGGTGAGACCACCTTCCTTATGAATGAGGCAAGCATCCAACGCTTCTCAATTGTACCTAAAACATAATTCAAGTACAATATGGTTCCCAAACTCATTGGGTTTCATAGTAGTTAGATACACTACAATACATAGGAAACACTCCACATAAATATGTGCATATAGATATGAAATTGAATTTTATGCACATCTTAGCCGATTTAGGATTTGGTGGAGTATCCCCTATATATTGGATCAAGAAAGACTAGCATGCCATAAAATAAATATACTAGTAAATATGCATGCATGGACTTACAAGAACCAAACGAGATACAATTTGGACAAAACACCAAGTAAACCAAGAATAGAGCACACCAAAGTGTGACACCAAAAGGTTGTCCAAATTATATCAAAATCCAAATCAACACATGATTGAGGAAGGAATTGAATCAACATATGATTGATTCCAAAACACATCAACACATGAAGTGTGATATCAATAGGAATCAAATCAAACAACACATGAGAGATAAGACACAAATTGAAAAATAAGATACCGACTAGGAGACAAGATACCAAGAAGAGGATAATACTTGACCGGAATCAAGTAAAGTAAGATAGAGTAATAAGGTATCAAAATTCCTACAATAAACATCAATTGAAACAAATATCTATGGAGGAGATATTAAATTCCAATTAATACCAATTGAAAGTACCTAGGCACGGCCAATGAGCATATAGGATAAAAGAAAGAGACATGCTCAAAGGGTTTTCTCATTCTATAGGATAAACATAAAACAAGAAATGAGAAAGCAAGACTCCCAAGAGAGAGCAAGGTTACACTAAATAGACCAAGCACCCTCTACACTTTTTCATGATGGCACAAAGCATTAAGAGAAAAAGATTTGTCTTCCATAAACACATATGATAGAAATCAAATGCCAATTGAAAGGATTAAATATTGATAGATACGATAGTATTCTAAATAAAAGGAATGCTCCCCCAAGATTCATGCATTATTTTGATATTTGCATTTGAATACAAAATGCACGCACAAGGGATCATTACTCTTCATATTTTATCTATAACACTAAACACTACCAATTGAAAAATTAGGATCCATGCAAGAGGCAAGGAAGGCAATGGGAGTCAAAATAAATATTTTGGCAAGAGATGGGGCAAATAAAAGCCAATGCCAATGTAAGGATAATAAAAAATATTCTATCATAACCATAAGTATGGATTGTCCAAGGACAATGACCATTTGGAATTATTTTACCGGTGATAGAGGTATTCAAGAATATCCTCACAAGATAAAACATATGGCAAGAGATAAGAAATAAAACACCATATTTTAATAAGGTTTGTTGGTAGTTCCAACTATTCAAACCAACCGGCAAGGCCATGGTTAGAATAATATGGAACAAATGGTTTCTCAAATAATATATAGGGATGCATATTAGAGAGAAACTATACCAAGCAAACTCATACAAATAAGAGCCAAAGGATAGCTAAAAAGCAAATTGGAACTTGTTCGAGCTAGTATGCCATATAGAAATAAGATAATTTACAATATCAAATCTAAGTGGAAAAACCTCAAATGTTCACATTTTATGGGATGGTAATATGCACATAGCGTATTGCTCCCCCACAATGTGATAATTCATTTCTTCTTAACAAGAGGCAAATAAAATCAACTAGAGATAATTAATGGACATTATAGAATTTGAATTTCTCATGAGCATGACACATCACAAAGTTACTAGATAATCTTGATATATCAATACTAGGTGGTGTTCCTCATATACACACATTTTTAGGTTAGTGAAGTGCACAAAGCATATCACTCTCCCAAAATGGGATAGTCCATTAATCTCTCAAAAGAGCCCATTGAAATCAACACAAGATCCAATAAAGACTCAACACAAAGTTTACACATATATGGAGCGCACATTAACATACACAAACTTGATTGCTCAAGGTAAGTAATAAGCACAACATATACAAGCACATGCTAGGAACAAAACTAACACATGCAAGGGAGCAAGCAACTTTCAATGTATATGTAATTTAAATATAAGTTACCGCAAGAAGGATCATTGGATATGAGATAGATATGTGATAATCCAATTAACTTGGCTAAATGAGATATAACCATGAAGATCCCTTAATTCTTTAAATGATAGCCAAGTCGCCAATGTCCTCCATCACAACCTATTGATCAAGTTTGAGATTGTTGGTCCCCAACCAAGTTGGGTCCTAAGAGGTTAGTCACAATAGGCTTGGCAACCCAAATGGTTCTTTTCTTGACACCACTTTGAGTTCCCACATATTTGGCAAACACATTGCCAACCCTATCCTTTCTAAGAGAATAAGCATCATCAATAATTATGGGGTTGGATAGAGCACCGTTTGTGCATGAAGAAGCCAAATGGCCCTTCTCACGGCATAAGTAGCAACATCGACTCTTTTCTTTCTTCTTAATAGGCTCCTCAACTTGAGGAGCAATGACTTGAGTCTTCTTAGGAGGTGGCCTTTGTTCAACCCGAGGTTGAGCATGAGATTGAATAATAGGCCGCTTCCCTAGTTGCTTCTCACTAAGGGGCTTCTTCTTCATTGGGCAATCCCTAACATGATGCCCTTCAATTTTGCACTTGAAGCAAACAATCTTGGCCGAGTGATTGACTTGTTCTTGGCCCTTCTTATTGCTACTCTTGGACTTGTTCTTGATATTGGATTTGAATCCAAGTCCACTCTTGTCATTGGGGGATTTTTGCACACTCAACATGTTGTCAAATGTGGCCTTCCCTTTATGACGCTTCTCCACATCTTTCTTCAAAGAAGTGGCTTGTGCCTTGTGCTCTTTAGTCTTTCCTACAAGGTTAGTAGCTACACAAGTACTAGTGGAAGTTGAGGCTTCATTGTTAGAGCAACTAGGCACAAAATGTAATTCAACATATGATTTAGCACTAGTGTGAGATGAAGAATTACAAGGACTAGCACATGGCATTGTAACATTTTTAGTAGAAGTTGTGCCATTGTCCACATGAGGCTCATTAGATATTACCTTGGTATCAATAGCCTCATGAGCTAACTTTAGCTTATCATGAGATACGAGAAGATCTTCATGAGAGCTCGAGAGCTTCTCATGGCTTTCTTCCAATATCTCATAATTGCTAGTTAGCAATTTAAGTTGAGCCCTTAGCTCAACATTCTCCTTTAAAATGGATGCTTCACAAGGAATAGAGTTAGTAGCACAAGCATCAACATTAATAGCAATGGGAGAACAAGTAGGAAGCTCTTTTAGTAATTGAGCTTGGAGTTGATCATGAGACTTAGTGAGATGTGCAAGAGAATCTTCCAAGGACTTGACATCCTTTTCAAATTTCACATTAGCCTCAAGAAGTCTAACAATTTCAACTACGAGCTCTTCATTTTTTATTTTAAAATCATTAGCCACCTTGAGAGCTCTATCATGGGTTTCATTTACTTTAGATGACTCTAGAGTAAATGTCTCCTCAAGAGATTTCTTGGTGGTTTGTTCTTCTTCAAGAGCTTCCTCAAGTTCCGCAATCGTGTTCGCATAATTACGTTCACGGCTAAGACTTTCATCTTCACGAGCTTCCAAATTTTCAATAGTAATCCCTCGCTCAACAAGGGTGCTCATGATTTCATGGAGGTTCTCACAAGCATTTTTATTATTTGAAAGAGCATTAAGAACCATTAGACCTTTCTTTTTAAAGTGAGCATCATCTTCTTCATCATCATCATTATTGTTATGATCATCACTACTTGATGATTTAGAAGATATGCAAGGACTATCAACACAAGCATGTGAAACATTTATAGTTCTAGATGTGTTTAAGTCCAAAGATAAATAATTGCAATGAGATAGAGATGAAATATTATCTAAAAGAAGCTCACTATCATTATTGCAAAATTTATCCCTACTCACCATTGCATTATTTTGTGGCTTGCCACATGTAGGTGAGGTAGAAGAAGTTGAGAACTCATTACGCCTGGAGGTGGAGTGAGAACAATCATTCTCACTATCCGTGGACACACCATAATTGTCTTGAAGCTTGGTCCATAGCTCATGAGCATTCCGATAAGGAGAGATTGACAAAGCAACTGCATTTCTCAAAGACTTGAAAATCACTTTAGAAGCTTCATCATCTAGATAAGAATTTTCCTCATCCTCTAGAGGAGAAAAACCCATATCTAGAATTTGCTCTATATAAGGATTAATGTCTCTAAAATAATTTAGCATGCGATTTCTCCAATCATCATAATTAGTGCCATCGAATATTAAAGAGACATTGTGCACTAAACCACTAGACGACATCTTTACTCTCTAGGCCGTGAAGCCCTATAAAGAGAGAACCCGCTCTGATACCAATTGAAAGGACACGGATGTCGCCTAGAGGGGGGGTGAATAGGCGATTTAAAATTATTACGGTTAAGGCTTGAATAAATGCGGAATAAAACTAACGTTTAATTTATCAAGCCAAATCCTAAACTAGCTAGGTTCACCTATGTGCACCAACAACTTATGCAAAGCAATATAATCGACTAGGTGATAGCAAGATATATGACTTTAAGCTCGATGTCTATCACAAAGTAAATAGCATAAGTAAGAAGCTCGGGTATAGAAATACCGAGGCACTTGGAGACGATGATTTATCCCGAAGTTCACTTCCCAATGGAAGCTAGTCTCCGTTGGAGCGGCGCGGTGTTCACCAATGTGAAACACCGAGTAGCCTTGATATGGCACACCGTATCTCTGTTGTGTCTTACCACCAATGTGGCGAGGCACTTGTCACTATGTTGCCGTTGAGGTTGACAACTAGAACCTTTACAGGGATGAAGCACACTCCACAAGTTGGAGGGTCTTCACCAAATGCACCGAGACGCCAAGACTTGATGCTCCAAGGCCGGGGCACACACCACAACTCAATTGGTGGCTCCCGGCAATGTCTTCGTAGCTCCCAAAGCTCCGAAGCGAACAAGGTTGGGCCTCCCTCCACAACCTAATTGGAGGCTCCCAACAAATCCCGTGAGCCACCAAGACTCCGAGAAATCAACAACCGTCTAGGGTACCAACGTGCCCTAGAGGAACAAGCTCTAGGGCACCCAAGCACCCAAGAGTAACAAGCTTCTCAACTTCACTTTCCACGAATCACCGTGGAGAACTCAAACCGATGCAACTAATGCAATGGCAAGAACACACTAAGTGGTCAAGTTCATCCAACCCGAATCCAACCAAAGCAACTAATGCTTGGGAGGGATTTGAGAGGAATAACAAAGGAGAAACACCAAGAAACTCCAAAGATCTAGATCCAAAGTGTTCCCCTCACTTAGAGGAGAAATCGATCGGTGGAAACGCGGATCTAGACCTCCTCTCTCTTTTCCCTCAAAAACTAGCAAGAACTATTGGAGGGATTGAGAGATAGCAAGCTCACAAGAATGTCAACAATGGGGGGAAAATGAGCTCAAGAGAGAGAAGAAGGTTGGGGATGAAATGGGGAAGAAGACCCCTTAAAAAGGGGAGGCAAAATATGGCCGTTAGGCCAATTTTCGTGAGGCTGCGCAGGGGTGGCCGGCCAGGCCTGGCCATGGTGGCCGGCCAAGCAACAGAGGCAGCCCGGCCATGCCCCCGGCCATGCTGGGCAGGTATTTCCCCTTTTTTTCTTTCTTTCTTTTCTTTTGTTTTTCTGTCTAGAAAACGTCCGATACCGGAAATGCAATAACTTTTGTATCCGAACTCCGTTTTCGATAATCTTGGACTCGTTGGAATCACCACAACAAGCACTACAAGATTATGCAGAAAAACATCATAGTCCAACAATATATTATAATAACAAATGAGGAAAGGTTAAACCTCTCTCTTGCAAACCGGAACTGTCATATCTTTTGCAAATGAAATCCGAAAGAGGAGAAACCAATTTTGTTGGAAAGAGGATGGTAGTAGCTACCCTTGGAAATATTTGAAAACAATTAAGAGATAAATTCTCAACACATGTATGTGTGGATAATTTCTCAACAACCAACCGACAATATTTCTAATATCGAAAATGCAATGGAAGACGCATATGAAAACCATTTTCGATGAGGTTGGCCTTGTCATGACAAGCACGACAAGCACCAAGACCACACCATGATAAGAGACAAATAAGAACCAATAAAGATGATGCCAATGATGCAAAGGTTTGAGCTCTCTACGACCGATACGCTAAAGCTCACTTGAGAGCCCCTCTTGATAGTACGGTTACCTATCCTAAAACCCGGTCTCCCAACTACACCACGAGACCGGTAGAATAGAAACCTATCAAGATCATACCTTTGCCTTGCGCATTCCACTTGAGCTAGATGATGACGATCTTGATCTCCTCTCAAGTGGATCACCTTTCTTGATTACACTCCGCTCGGTGAAGCCTCGCATATTGCTCCCCCATAGGTCACTTACGGTAAAAACGCATCTGCGGTGATCGTACTATTGGATATACCGTTAATCAGGAGAGCAATATCGTGCCAGATTTTTCGCCCTGATTTTCTGGGATCTTCGGTATGATTTGCCAAAAAATGAGCGTGAAATTCGCAGCTTGAAGTTGGTAGAGAATCTTTTGCCCGCAACTCGATTGACGTGTACTTTGACCTAAATGGTACCGAAGAATAAAAGTTTTGGAGTCCCGCGAGATCCTAGCTGGTTCTGACATGATCTGAACTAGATGGAGGTATCGGAATTACAAGCTGTGGATCTTGAGAAACCCTGGGGGCTACTGTTGTGGGGATGATTTCCGGGTATCCAACAGTAGTGCCTAGAATCCGGCAAGCCCGGGTGGCCCACAGAGGTAGCGGAGGCGTATTGCCCGCTGGGCGGCCCAGTTGCTGTTGATATGGAAGAAGTCTAGCTCAGGAACAAGGCAGGTCGGATACAGACGTTCAGGCCCATGGAGGTATCGGAATCTAGAAGGTCCAGGTGGGGCTACCGGAACCGACATGGAGCAGCCCGGATATCGGAACCTTAGCGTACATGGCAATGTATCGTAGTTGTTAGGCTACCTTGTATACGAGTAGGACTCCCATCGTAGAATCATGGTGGTTCCGGTACCTCTATATAAACCGGAACCCCAAAGCCTTTAAGGCAACAAGCACAATCATTGTAATCTCGTGCTAGTCGCCCAGATAATCCCAAATAAGCAGCAGTAGGCCTTGCCATCGCGCAGGTGGTCCGAAGCTGGGTAAATTAGCGTGTCACCGTCCCGGTTACCTCTGCCCTATGGCTCCCACATCTTCTCCCTCCGTGAGGATCCCTCCTCGCGGATATTTTCTTCAATGCAATGACACTTTCCTTTCTAGTCTGCGAAGATTTACCGTAGCATCGATCTCCTCGCCGCCGCCTCTCCGCTCGAATCTGCCAAAGGAAGGGAGTCGTACAAGCTTCAAGCAGTGGAGGGCTACCCATCCTGCGCTGGGGATGTGTTGTGGGCATAGCCTATCGGCTACCCGAAGTTATGATATACCTGTCGGCCCAGGAGGGGCCCACGAAGATAACCAGAAGCCCAAGATATATAAGTGACCCGTAGGCCCAAGAGCTAGGGTGCCGATTCTTCGGCACCGACCCGGACTCGAAGGTTCCTTGGATTGTACGGCAAGTTATCGGCTAGAAAGGAAAGTTAGAATCCTAGTTCTACTCGAACTCATGTAATCCTTGAGACCTGGCCTCCTATATAAAGGCCCGGGAGAGGAACCCTAGTAACAGAACACACAATCCACCACCCCTACCACAAGATTCCACCAAGCACATCGAAACCCTAGCTAATCTTGCCTTTGGTGAGATCCCCCCATTGTAACCGATATTCAACTGCAATAAGAGATCAGACAGGCAGGACGTACGGGTTTTACCTTTCGAGGGCCCCGAACCTGGGTAAAATCTTCCCCGCTTGTCTGCTTTTCCGATGTCTAACGCTAACTCGTAGGATTCCTCTAACCCTAAGCCCCCAACTGAGGGCATTGCCGAGAGCCCACCTCGACAATTGGCGCCGTCTGTGGGAAACCTGCTTGTTGTGGGCGCAGCATCGGCTAGTTCGCCTACCTCATCGACATCTCCTCGGGTGAGCCCAATCTCCTTTGGCTCCTTCGAGTTCACGCCACACCCGCCTGCCCTGCGCCCGGTCTTCACCAACACCCCGGTGGCGGTGGAGCTGGTGATCGGCAGCTTCAAGTACTCCATCGACTCGGAAGGAGCACTGCCCTGACCCTACTCCATCGGATCAGATCATGGCGACAGCGGCACCCGCAGCTTCATCGGCATCATCCCCCGCGCCATCAGACGCGGCCCAGGTCGCACCATCGCCAGCATCGCCATCGACCGTGCACCCTACATCGACTCCTGCATCACCTGCGCCACCTGCATCACCATCAGCATCTATGACTTCATCGGCATCGATGACGGTGTCGGCTAAGACTCACTCGTCGGCACCATCGTCTCCATCGGCTGCAACGTACACTTCATCGCCACCCTCACCTTCAAGCATGGAGTGTTCCTCAGGGTACGCTTCATCTGCATCATCGCGGGACGACATGAGCTTCTTCGACCGATCCGACGGGTCTGTCGACTCAAGATCATCATATCTGATGTCATACTACTGCACCGATTGCGACACTCGACAGGATCTAGGGTTTGACGCAACCCTCTACGTGTGCGACTCGAATTGCGGCTTCACCAACCCCAACCTCAACTTCGACAACACCAACGTCAATCGCGACTACCCCATCACACGTGTCTCACCCGCAGATTTGGCGCACTACCAGATCTACACTATCGACCCCGCGACCGGGCAGGACATCCCTGACGGCGATGACGCCGAAGCAAGCAACAGCAACCAGATCTCCATCACGCAAGCCGAGTGGGACACCGCGTAGCGGGCGGTGGTCAACAACACTTGGCTCCCCAGAGGCATACCTACCGGAACGCTCGATGCCTACCACTCGATACTCGAGAAGAACAGGGCCATCATGGCCAGGGAGCACACGGAGCTCATCAGACGCAGAGAAGCAACCGACGCTTCTAGCCAAAGGCGAGCCGAACTATCGGCGATAAGGAACTCCGGGTCATGCAGCCACAACTCTAGGTATAAGCCAAGAACTCCGCGCCTCTCAGAAGCACAGGTGGAAGGAATCACCAGAAACCTCACCCACTCCTTCATGACGGTGGATTCGACTGGTATGCTGCGGCCCAAGAATGCGGAAGCAGCAACCGCATAGCTCGCGGCATACTTGGTCGGCAACCGTCCTCCCCCGAATGACCCTCGCGCGGCGCAACACCAAGTAGCCCTCGAAAGTCTCGGCATCATCGGCAACAAGCTCATCCCGCCAGCTCCAGCCACTCCTGGGCTCACCACAACTTTGTATCAGCATCCATCGCCTCAAGGAGGCAGCAGCCAGAGACGAGACGCGCGGGACAACATCACGCAGAAGAAGGTCGACAAGTCCCGACGACAACGGTCCAATCTCGTCGGCTTCGAGGAATACTCTTCGGACGACTCTCCCGATGGTTGCAATCGAGGAGCCGAATGTTTCCACTACAAGATTCGGGAGGCCATGCCACCCCGAAGATTCAATCCTGCGCCAACCGATGCTGATAAATACGATGGGCAGATGGAGCCAAAAACATGGATCGAGGATTATCTACAGAACATAGTCGTCCTGAAAGGAAACGAAATTGCCGCCATGCAATGCTTCCAGCTTTACTTGAAAGACTCAGCTCGAGCATGGCTGAGGACCCTCCTAGCTGGTTCCATCATATCCTGGTCTGAGTTAGTCGACATCTTCATCAAGAACTTCCAGGCCACCTACAAGCGGCCTGCCGGAATTGACGACCTGCGTCGGTGCAGGCAAAAGCAAGATGAACCCATGCGCTCCTACGTCTCCCGGTTTACTAAAATCTTGAACGAAGCAGTAAACGTGTCTGTCGACAGAGCAATTGATGCCTTCAGTGAGGGCATCCGACGGGAAACGCACATCGAGGAGCTGGGTCGGAGGAAGCCTCAAACCATCACAGAATTGATGGAGATTGCCAACGGCTGGGCCGACGGCGAAGAACTCGCCAGAAGGAGCCGACCCCGTGATGATGACGACGATGATTCTAGGTGGGACAAGGACTCCAACAAGCGGCGGGACTACAGCAAGGATTGGCATGACAAACGTAGAGATGATCGGCGTGATGATGTTCGACACATAGCAGCAGGCTACGCCGACCGTCATGATGATAGGAACGATACTCGACGAGACGACCGCCGTGACGACTAGCGGGATCCCAGGAGAGATGACAGGCGAGGAGGCCCAAGCTACAATCGGAAGGAGTCGATGAATTGGGTACCTCGGGTGGCTAATCTTCCACCATCAGAGCAAATCAACGCGCCTTGCTACTTGCATACCTTCATCGATCCTATCGACAACCAAAAAAAAGCCTCACACCTCCTTCGAGACTGTCGACAGCTCCTTGACATGCAGAAGTATCACGCGATATTGCAAGGCGGGAGCAACACCCAAAATCATTACCCAGCGCTGCCACCACCTCCACCACTGCCGCCTCCACCGATGCAGCAACACCCGCAGATGCAACCACCCCAAGTGCAACAGCAGCTCCAGGTTCATCCAAATCCACCAGCACCTGAAGCCTTCCCCAATGCTCGCAGAAGTATCGGTCAGATGCACATGATCCAAGTTCGGCAAGGCACTTCAAGCGAGACTTCAGCACCTCCGATCCACCGCGTACAGATGTGTATGCTTCAGGCGCAAAACATCGAATCACCTAAAGTATCGGCTACCCCAGAACCTTTGGCAGAGGTGAACATGATCCAGAAAGGTGGCCTGACCAAGAGGAAGATGAAGAAGCTTACCTGCGAAGTAAATTTAGCAGAAGCTACCATGGCAATCACGCCTGAATACCTCAACTGGTCCGAGCAAAACATTACCTTCAGCTGAGCCGATCATCCACCATCAGTCCCTCGGCCAGGCCACGCAACTCTGGTAGTCGAAGCCCAGATAGGTGAGTTCAACATGAGCAAAGTCTTCATGGACGGAGGCAGCGGGCTGAACTTCCTCTTCGCCAGCACCCTCAGAGCGATGAACATAGCAACTACAGCACTATCAACCTCAGACACAGCTTTCCATGGCATCATCCCGACAGAACCAGCTTATCCCCTCGGCAAGATATCCCTGATGGTTGTGTTCGGTCAGCCAGGCAATTTTTGAAAGGAGCGCCTCAAGTTTGAAGTTTTTTACTGGGAATCATAGTACCACGCCATCTTGGGACGCCCAGCGTTTGCCAAGTTCATGGCGATCCCTCACTATGCATATCTGAAGCTGAAGATGCCAGGCAACAATGGAACCCCTTTGACCATTCATGGGAGCTTTCTACGATCTGACAACTGTGACAAAGAGTTCAACCGCATCGCTCAGAAGTTCGCGGAAAAGAACCAGCTTGCCCTTACCGACAAAAACAATCCCAGCACCCCCTCCATCAAAGCCCAGACCACTCCTGGTGTGGAAGTTAGCCCATTGGCGAAGACGATGCCATCTCCTCCACCGGACCCGTCGACATCTGCCGTCATCTCAAAGTCCCCTGCCGAAGAATAAAAGAGCATGCCTCGCCTTTACTTAGAAGTTTTTTTATTACTTTTCAATAAGGCTGATTAGCCATAGTTGCAAGACCATTATGTACGACATCTCCAGATACATCAATAAAGCAATGCTCTTCCGCCCAAGATTCGATCAACTACGTACATACCGATAAAACACCAAAAAACATCGGCTTTGCGAGCCTGTCGAGCGAAAAACACGACCCGACGAAGGCTCGAGGTGCTGACGCCGACCAAGACTATCCCGCTGTGTGAATAACGTGACCCGACGACAGCTCGGAAGCTGACGCCGTGCGGATGCGATTCATCGGCTCTGCGAACCTGTCGAGCGAATAACGCGACCCGACGAAGGCTCGAGGCGCTGACGCCGACCAAGATTATCCCGCCGTGCGAATAACATGACCCGACGACAGCTCGGAAGCTGACGCCGTGCGGATGTGATTCATCGGCTCTGCGAGCCTGTCGAGTGAATAACACGACCCAACGAAGGCTCGAGGCACTGACGCCGACCAGGATTATCCCGCCGTGCGAATAACGCGACCCGACGACAGCTCGGAAGCTGACACCGTGCGGATGCGATTCATCGGCTCTGCGAGCCTGTCGAGCGAATAACGTGACCCGATGAAGGCTCGAGGCACTGATGCCGACCAAGATTACCCTGCCGTGCGAATAATGCGACCCGATGACAGCTCAGAAGCTGACGCCCTGCGGATGCGATTCATCGGCTCTACGAGCCCGTCGTCTGAATAACGCCCCCCATACTCGGGGGCTGACAGCGACACGACAAGTACAATCATTGGCTCCATGAGCCCTTTATACAAACAATGCAATCGGCAAAGGCACATTGTCGAGTCATCAAAACATTCTAGCATCTGCATCACATAATCATTCATCATACATACATACCCGAAGCATCGGGACATCCCATAAGCATCACATCCTGCATCATACATACCTCATGCATAACTTCATCACTTTGCAATTATTTCTACAAACCTAATTCAATGCTGCGGTCAAATACAATAATATTTGCAGGTTGCCAATGCCTCAAATCAAGATTCAACCTCAACCAGGGCAAGTCGCAGAATTCCCGTTAATCGATGGGACTAAAGAGGGAAGCCACCATATTAAAAACAGCAACAGTACAAGTACTCATCGCAATTCTAAACATGTTTACTCCCATCGGGAGGCTAAGAGTAAATCGGCAAAGGTATCAGGGAGAGCTAAACAATAAAGGTATATTACAACCAAGGAGCGACTTGAAGAAATTTAAAGGTGTCCATTACAACTCAAGACTGGACAAAGAGCAAAGAAGAACTAAAGCTTGGGCGACTTGGTGGAACCAGCAGGAGTGGATGCTTCCTGAATCTTCGCCTTCTCTTGGTCAACCAAATTAATAAGCTGGAAGGCACAAGTCCTGGCTGAATCCTTGAAAGAAGCCAGATCGACGAGTTCGTCATCTTCGTCCCTCGGCATGGACTTAGACAGAGCCTCAAAATCAGCATCTACCCCGTGGCCCATCAGCAGCTGGTACGTCATGGTGGCTCCAAGCGCGCGTTGGTTGCGCTTGAGCACATCAATTGGATTCTCCTTCTGGGCCCAGAACGCACCAGTCAAAGCCTCCAGACCTGTGACCTGAGGCATCTTCAGGAAGATCTGTGAGTAAAGCTTCGCCAGCGCTTATTTCGCCTTGCTGAACAAATTCTTAAGTTTATCGGCTGAGTCGATCGCAAAAGCAATCGAGTCTTCCAGGGATTCAACCCGAAGGCAACCAGTTCTATCCACGGGGACATCAGCAGCAACTGTCACATGAGTAAAGCAATTGGAACAACTTCCAAGGAAAATAAAGGGCAACATCATGAATACATGGAGTGATCCAGGAGAACTCACCGAGAAGAGCTTCAACAGCTAGGCGCAGTCACCCTTCTTTTTCTGCAATGGCCACCTTATCTGATTCCCTTGCTTCAACCTCTTTGTCCAAGCTTTTCTTCAGCTTGGCGTTGTCCTTCTTCAGCGCGTCAACCTTCAAGTGCGCATCCACGACCAGCTTCTTCGCCGCGACTAATTCTGCCCGCAGCCGAGCATTCTCCTCTTCCATCCCCACAAATTGTTTAGCAAAATCGAATACCATGGAAACCGTGGCGAAGACAGGCTGACAAAACAAATTAGATAGATTAGCACAGCCGAAGTTTTAAAAACTATCGGCACCTCATTATATGCTCGGGGCTTTTCGGAAGATGGTGCTCCTAAATTAAATCAGGTTCTCGGCAAAACTTACATGTTGTTGCGAGGTTGAAGTCGAAGGAGTAGTTCCCTTCGCCACATCGTGCTTCGTCTTGCTCCTCAATTCCCGCTGAGCAGCTGGCATAGGGCTTGGTGGAGCCGAAGCTTCAGCAGACGACTTCTTTTCGACAACCATGCTCTTCTTGGAAGTAGCTTTCTGTTTCTTCGGCAGAGGCTCCAGCAGTTCGTCTTCGCCCCTGCATAAATGATAAGATCTTCAGGTTCAAGACATCCAGGAAAAGGAGGTTAAACAACACTAAAACTTACATGGAGAAGGCATCGTCGAAATCAACGAAGACGAACGATCTCTTCCGCTGCTTTAGGAGAGCCGAAGGTTCAGCATCCACGTGTGCTGCTGTTCCTTCTTGGGCGTACTCCTCATCTTTAGTCTCAGAGCTTGAGGATGCCGTATCCCTCAAGATATCGGAATCCCCTCCCCTACGAGACACAATGTAGGCATCACCATCGGCGAACTCATCTTCTTCTTCATCTTCTTCATCTTCCTCATTGACTCTTGCCGACCCGTTCTCTGACTCCTCATCATCATCAACGTCGTCCTCGGATTCCTCATCTTCAGGAACCTCTCCACTCTCAGGCAGTGGAGGGTAGCTCGTATCCATCGCGAGGTTCTGCAAAGTACAAGGATTATTAGCGTACGCATTATGAGCAAAAGCATAAACGAAGAATAATTTCATAATATTATCTGCACATACCTCGTCGGGCTGATGGTTTGCATCATATGGCTTCCGAAGTGGCTCCAGTTGGATCTTGTCCTTCTTGTTCAGCTTTGTGAGGCGACGAACCTCATCCTTGAGTTCTTTGGTGATAAATCTGTCTCGCTGAGCCTAGTGAGGTCTTCATGACCAGTGTACATGAACATCGGGTGCTCCCTAGCCATGAGCGGCTGGATTCTTCACCTCAAGAAAAGTGCGGCAATTTCCGTGCCGATACTCGTCTGACCCCGTACTATCCATATTGATTGGACTCTCTGGTACAAAGCTTCGACTACACCTTCTTCTTCGGCTGACAAGGTGTTCGCCCGAGTTTTCTTCGGCTTGGCAACTAGCATGTCCTTAAAGGTCGGGAAGCTCGTGGGGTGATCTTTTGTCGGCTCATCCTTGAGGTAGAACCACTTGTTCCTCCAATCCTGAACCGACTCTCTCATCGGGAACTTGAAGTACTTCGCATCATGATGCACAGAAAATCCGACGCCTCCAAATACGTATGGGCTAGCGTTGTTGCTGTGCCTCTTCAGCCAGAAGATCCTCTTCCATAGCCCGAAGTGTGGCTCGATGCCGAGGAAGCTCTCATAGAGTGTGATAAAGATAGCAAGTTGGAGGATCAAATTAGGCGTCAGCTGCCACAGCTGGACGCCGTAGGTGAAGAGAAGGCCCCGGAGAAATTCGTGGGCAGGAAGAGACAATCCACGAAAGAGGAAAGCCATAAACTTGACAGTATAACCTGCCGGAGGAATAGGACGAGATTCGTTACCAAGAATGACGATGTTTCCATCCACATCGGCGATGATGCTAGCCTTGCGCAGCTTGCTTTCATCGCGCGTGGTGAAGGCTGTCCTTTCCCAATCACATTGGGGAGTAGGGGCGGCAGGACGAGTGGGAGCAGATGCGGTAGTCCTCATGGCGGCCGTGCCGATGCTGGCGCTTGTCGCGTGGCTTCCCCTTGTCTTTGCCATGGCTCAAGATGGTGGCTCTCGCAGGAGAGTTTTCTAGCAGAAGAGTATGAGCAGGAGAAGCTAAAGCAAACTGGAGGAAGAAGACGAAGTGAGGAGAAGAGCAGAAAGGTCCCAGTTTTTGGAGTTAAAAAGGGGGTCCTTGCGGCATGTTTTGCCTTGGATTCTCGATCGTGGCACATGCCATAACATCTCTCCTACACGTGTCATAAGAGGAGGCCAACCGGCGGTCCCACTAACCCCACTACACGCGAAAAGTTAAAACGTCTCCTTGGTAATCGCGCATCGAGCGGTCATTTCATAACTGACCGCTCGGTCAGGAGGCGGTCCCACCACTAAGCGCATTTTTCACTGCATGTCTGCCACCGATGATTCAGCAATGACATCACTATTCCTCTCACCCGACAAGTTTTCACCACCCGAAGAATCCTTTGTGACCCGAAGGAAGCACTTGTCGTCTGATGATTTGAAAAGTTCAGAAGGAAAATGATGCTTGAAGACAATCTTTTAGCCTATGATCGGCTGATGCTCAGCCGTCCACAGGCTCAGGGGCTACTCCCATCGGGAGCGCTGGACGCGCACCCAATAAAAGCATGAAGCCGAAGATTCAGAAGCTCTTAACCCGATAAAGTTCGTCAAGCCAGTATCGCCAACCCGATGCTCCATCAAGATGAAGACATTAAAGACCCGATAAAACAAAACTATCGGCAAGCATTACCTTTAGTCTCTACCCGAAGTTTCCCTTCGGCTAGACACTCGGGGGATACTGTTGTGGGCATAGCCTATCGGCTACCCGAAGTTATGATATACCTGTCGGCCCAGGAGGGGCCCACGAAGATAACCAGAAGCCTAAGATATATAAGTGACCCATAGGCCCAAGAGCTAGGGTGCCAATTCTTCGGCACCGACCCGGACTCGAAGGTTCTTTGGAGTGTACGGCAAGTTATCGGCTAGAAAGGAAAGTTAGAATCCTAGTTCTACTCGAACTCATGTAATCCTTGAGACCCGGCCTCCTATATAAAGGCCTGGGAGAGGAACCCTAGTAACAGAACACACAATCCACCACCCCTACCGCAAGATTCCACCAAGCACATCGAAACCCTAGCTAATCTTGCCTTTGGCGAGATCCCCCCATTGTAACCGATATTCAACTGCAATAAGAGATCAGACAGGCAGGACGTACGGGTTTTACCTTTTGAGGGCCTCGAACCTAGGTAAAATCTTCCCCGCTTGTCTGGTTTTCTGATGTGTAACGCTAACTCGTAGGATTCCTCTAACCCTAAGCCCCCAACCGAGGGCATTGCCGAGAGCCCACCTCAATAGGATGGGCCTTGGCGTAGGTTAGCCACCAATCGATAACCTCCAATAGCACCAACCTCTCCCTCAATCTACAAGTCCCTTCAGGTGCTGGCAAAGGAGGCGCGGGCCTGCCCACCGAGCCATGGGACTTTGTGGCCTGCCGCTGTATTTTGATGTAGAGGAGACGAAGCAGGGGCCATCAGGCGTTGACCAGAGCCACAAATGTTGCAAATCGACAAGATGAGGGTTGAGGGGTGCTTGATTTTATTCCTTCTAGTTCACTTCCTCATGTAACTTGGTATTGATGATCATGGAACTGTACAAAAAATTCTACACATTTTAGATTCATTCCTGAAGTAGTTTGTTCCTACAGAAAATTAACTTTGGCGACTTAAGTTATTAGTTGTTCTCAGATTTTATTAGAACATCGCAGTATTAGAAGTTACCTACAAAAGTTTCATCCTGATGAAGATGGTCCTTTTGGTACAACTGCCCAATGCTTAGAAACTTTTATCAAAAGTTGTGCTCGTTATGATGTCATTACATGTATCATGGGTGTATGTTGGAGACACTTTGATGCCTTCTCGTTTTAAGTTCCCGTTGGAATTATGATAGCCAACATCTCTTGCTTATGAATAGATATAGAGAAGCCCTTCTTTCAGTTTCTGTACTTTCAGCAATCTTTAACTGTCAATCATGTAGTGCTGCATGTCCCGAGACCATTCATTTTGCTTTAGAGGAAATTGAACTTATTTGTGTGCCCATTTATTTTTTATTCTTCTTGGTTATTGTTTAGCGACGAAACTGCTTATTTTTTGTGTTCCATTTTGTAAGGAGTATATTACACAGTTAGGTGTTTATTATTTCTAACCAATATTCTGACTTACTAACACCTTCATCATGTAGTTTGACATATGTAAGAGCTATGACTGTCAGTATATCAGCGAATGCGAACCTGTCAAGCTTCTGCCAGATTTGTCAGTGGTTGTGGTCTTGGAATCGCATGTGAACCTAGTCTTGCAGGTTTTTTCTGTGAAATTCTACGATATACTCTCTCACTTTTAACCAGAGCACATTTGCCTAGATGGATCATGTCCATCTATTTGGCTTCTGTTATTGGTTTGGTCATGGTTATCATTCAAAAGTCTAGAACACTTCGTTATGGTTTTCATTCGAAAAACCAAAATTTTGCCGTGGTTTTTTTTAACCAGAGCATATTTTGCCTGAATAGATCATCTCATGGTTGATAACTTGTTAATTAACATGTCGGTAGGTTCTTTCGTTGTCTTGATAGCTTCTTTCCATAAATACCTTTGATTGTTCTGCCACGGCATGGCTGATAATAACTTTCTAATTAACATGTTGGTAGGTCTTTTTCGGTATCTTGATAACTTTGTCATAAACTCCTTGATAATTTTAGCATGACATGATGGATAACTTTCTATATATGCCCCTAGTATTTTTTATGTAGATCGATTTACTTAGTTCTTTCCTTTTTGTTTTGATAAGTTGTTCTACATCACATTGGTAACATGCTAATTAATATGTTTTTGTAGCTTCTTTGATTGTCTTGATAACTTGCAAATTATGATTTATATTTTTGTTGAGTTGATAACTTATCAATAAATCCATTGATAGTTTTAGCATGACATGGTTGATAACTTGCTATATATGCCCCTAGGTATTTTTTTTCTCTCTTCTTGAACTTTGGTTTTTCTTTGGTAAGTTTTTTTATCTTGATAGTTAACATGTTGGTCGCCTTTTTTGGTGTATTGATAAATTCTTCACAATTGCCTTGATAGTTTTGCCATGGCATGGTTGATGACTTGCTATATATGCCCCTAGGTATTTTTTATCTAGATCAATTTATTTAGTTCTCTTTTTAGCTTTAATAAGTTGTTCTACATCACATTGGTAACATGCTAATTAACATTTTCTTGCAGCTTCTTTCATTGACTTGATAACTTCATAATGTCGAGATAGCTTTTCCATGGCATGGTTGATAACTTACCAACTATGGATATTTGTTTTTGTTGACTCGATAACTTCTCAATAAATCCATTGATAGTTTTATCATGACATGGTTGATAACTTGATATATATGCCCCTAGGTATTTTTGTATCTTTATTTTTGGTTTTTTCTTCACAAATGCTTTGATAGTTTTTCCATGACTTGGTTGATGACTTCCTATATATGCCGCTAGGTATTCGGTTTATTTTCGTTTGATAAGTTGTTCCACTCACATTGGTAACATGCTAATTAACATGTCCGATAGCTTGTTTCCTTGGCTTGATAACTTTCTTCACACTGTCTTGATAGTTTTGCATGCCATGTTTGATCACTTGCTAATTAATATATTGTTAGACTGTTTTTTGTTGACTAAAAAACTTCTTCATAAATCCCTTGGCAGTTTTGTCCTTACATCGCTTGATAAATTGCTATACATGCCCATAGGTGTTTTTTATCTAGGTTTTTAGTTTGTATTTTTTTGCTTTGATAAGATGTTCCACCTAAGATTTGTGACATGGTAATTAGCACCTCTGACGATCTTTAGAATTGCCAGCCATTGTTATGTTTTCCCTAATGAATAGTTGTTTAAGTATGCTAGTTAGGTTATGATGCAGCAAAAAATGTGCTCTAGAAATCGTACGATTACAGTAGCTATGTTTTAGCTGCATGAAAGAAATTCAATTGGCACACCGTACATGAAAAGGTTGTTAACTCTCTACAGGATCTCTCTATTTTCTTATCTATCTTGAATGTATCAACTTTGCAACTTATAAATCATGCCGTTTTTTCATAATGTTGTTGTACATGAATTAGGCTGCAACTTATAATTCTATGGCTTTCTTGTTACTTTTATGGTCCTTTGAAATCTTTATGGGAATAGTGGAATAGAAAAGGTATGTTTTCATGTTGTCATGTTGTCGCCAGATGACTTCATGCAAAAGCTACCATTGTTTTGATAAGGATTGTTGGGCCAGACAACGCCATGTTGAGGCTTCAAGCGAAGTGAGTAAGCCTTTCACTTTTAATCACGCCCATGTTCTCCTAATTGTATTGTTTATCTAGCTTTTAATCGGTAATGTGGTACGTCGGGGTCGTGGGACGTGCAGAATAATAAGGGATGAATGGAGCTTGAGAGGTACAAGAGGGAGGGAGGAACCACCCATTTGCCTAGCTATCTGGCTCCAACAACATTATCACTCTCACCACCTCGAGGTACAAGGAGACGCAGTCGCTGATTGTGCGAAGTCCGGGAGCAGGCGTGGAGGTGACTTGATGTTGGCGTCTTTTGTGACATCCTGTGTCTCACGTCCTATCTTGGCGCTGCGTCATAGACAACTTACCAAGGTAGATAGACTGTAAAACATGCAATATTTTTGCATATTGGACTTTGTAGCATTTTGTAAAGTTCAGTTTTCTCAGGTTCTAAAATATTTTGTATTGTCCACATAGCATGTTATACTTTTCAACGGTTTTCTTTTTCTTTTTCATCAATCTACATTTTATTTTTCAGCTCATTTTCTTCATGGATCTTTCACACGCCAAGAGATAGCAAATATTGTCCAAGCTAGAATAACACAACCCATAATTTTTCCTTTTCACGTGTTCGAAAATGTTGTCTTTTTATGTTTATTATGTTCAAATTGTTTCTTTAGTTTTAATGGGACAAGAGAATTTACAATTATTAATTTTAATTTGCATATTCGTTTTTTAATGAGAGTAAGAGAATTGTACCCAAAATATCTTATTTTCTTCACGTTGAAAGTGGTTAAAAGTGGTGCCGCAAGAAGGCACATCCAATACATTGCTTTGATCATGCTTGTGCGGTCCGCACAACGTAGCAACTCAACTAAAATCATCAATGCTTAAGTTAAGTGTAGAATCTCAAAAAGAAAGTGGTTAAAAGTGGCAATACAATCTTGTTGAAAGTGGAATTTTAATTTTGTGCTATTCCCCTCCCTTTTTTTGCCCTAAAATATTGCTGTCCCAAAAAGAGAATTGAATTATTTCAAATTTGTCGCACCACTTATTTTACCAGAAACTAGCGCGTAAAGTGAATTGTAGAATAAGGGAAGGCGAGAAAACACTGCGGGGAAAGGGAATTGATCGTGCATACTAAAAAAGAAAGAAAACGGTGCGATGCGGAAACGGAAACGGAATCCTATGGAAGTGACCGCTCAACAAGAAACTGGCGGTCGACCGCTGTATAGCCCTGCCCGCCTATCACCTATGTGACGCGAATCCCCGATAAGCGATGAATTGGGATTGCCCCAACCTCGCCGGTGTCGCCCCCTCCTTCCACATGTAATATATCCTCCTGGTATGATTGCCAGGAAGAACAAAAGTACACACAAAATTTAATTTCGTGCGGAAGAAGAAGATAGTTGCGAGAGCTGGAGATGAGGAGAGATTGCTTTCGTTTCTATTCTTACTTAAGTTTTCCCCTAACCAACTCGCTGCTTATAACCCGCAGCACACGACACACACCTGACCACTAGGGCCCACCTTAACTTAACTCACACCCAGCTATGCCAATGCGAGATCACGCAGGACCCGTTGGCACACACACACGCCTAAGGCTCCACCGTGGTTGTGACATCTTCCCCCCTGGAAATTGTGCTTGTCCCCAAGCACAGACGGCTGGGTATCGAACCTTCAGAGTGCTCCAATCTTCCCAGGTCGCCGCTTCTTCCGGAATGCCAGTCCATTTCACCTTCACTTGCACAATTGCCGTGTTCCCTTTCTTGACCAGCCGCCTGTCAGCCACGCGCTCTGGCTGAGTGTCGGTTACATCCAACTGTGGCATTTTGGGGAGCTCGGAGAAAACTGGTGTAAAATCATCTCTATACTCTTTCAGTTGAGAAACGTGGAAGACATTGTGCACCTTGCATCCTGTTGGAAGCTCCAATTTGTATGCCACTTGTCCAACTCTTTCCAGGATAGGGTATGGTTCGAAGAACTTGTGAGCTAGCTTGGGAAAAGGTTTGTTAAGTATTGTCGACTGTGCATATGGTTGCAGTTTGAGGAGCACCTTTTCCCCCACTTGGAATGTTTTCTCAGTTCTCTGCCGATCAGCATACATTTTCATTCTGTTTTGCGCCGCAGCCAAATGAGTTTTTAGTATGGCATCCATCTGAGTCCGTTCATTGAACATAGTGACCACCTCAGGTTCTGTGAGGTCTGTTGTGTCAGGCGCCATCCCCATGTAGGGTTCATGGCCATAGAGTGCTTTAAAAGGGGAGCAGCCAATAGAGGAATGGACAGAGGTGTTGTACCAGAATTCTGCAGTGCTGAGCCATTTTTTCCACTGCTCGGGAGCATCTTGAGCCATGCATCTCAAATACATTTCTAGGCATTGGTTAACCCATTCGCTCTGTCCATCTGTTTGAGGATGGTAAGATGTGGTGAATTGCAACTTGGTTCCCAGGTTATCAAACAACATTCTCCAGAACTTGCTTGTGAATATGGCATCTTGATCAGAGGTGATCGTGCGGGGCATACCATGCAGCTTGACCACAGAGTCCACAAACAACCGAGCCACCTGTGGTGCAGAGAAGGGATGTTTCAGAGATATGAAATGGGAGTACTTTGTGAAACGGTCGACCACCACCAAAATTGAGTTTGCTCGATCTGACAAGGGCAGGCCTTCGATGAAGTCCATGGTAATATCCTGCCATGCTCCCACTGGCACTGGTAGTGGCTGAAGCAAACCCTGAGGATGAGCAGTCAAATGCTTTGCTCTTTGGCATGTGTCACATTGACTGACGAACTCTGTTACTGCAGTTTTCAACCCAGTCCAGGTGAACAGCTTCTTGACTCTCTGATGTGTAGTCTGCACTCCTGAATGGCCTCCTACTGCACTGGAGTGAAGCGAGGCAATGATCTTGGTTTGTAGGGCCGAGTTTGCACCCACCCACACTCTGCCGTGTCTCCTGATGATTCCTTGGGTCAGTTCATAACCATGCTCATCTGGGCTTATAATGGCCAGCTCTGTGAGTTTCTTCTGTGCCTCTTGATCTATTGCATACGAATTTTCAATCTCTTGTAACCATGCCGGTTGAGCAGAGGAGCAGAGCTGAATGGCCATGAGGTGACCCACGCGTGATAAAGCATCAGCCGCGTGATTTTCAGCTCCTTTGCGGTAAACAATCTTGAATTGGAGGCCCATGAGACGAGCCATGGCCTTCTGTTGCAGAGGTGACTACAAATTCTGATCCTCTAAGAAACACAAACTGGAGTGATCTGTTTTGATGATGAACTCACCACGCTATAGATACGGCCGCCACCTATCCACTGCCATAAGAAGTGCTAGAAATTCTTTCTCATAGATTGAGAGATGTTTGTGGATCACTCCCAGTGGTTTGCTCAAAAAGGCCAAAGGGTGACCCTCCTGCATCAGGACTGCACCTATGCCAGAATCGCATGCGTCTATCTCAACCACAAAAGGCTTGTCAAAATTTGGTAGTTGGAGCATTGGGGTTGTGATCATGGCCTGCTTTAGTGCTTGAAATGCGACAGTGGCTGCGTCATCCTAGATAAACCCCTTTTTCTTGAGCAGAGTTGTTAATGGTCGAGCAATGATAGTATAATTTTCACAAATTTCCTGTAGTATCCTGTGAGTCCTAAAAATCCACGCAACTCAGTGATGTTGGTGGGCAGAGGCCAAGCCTGCATTGCCTTTGTTTTGTTGGGATCTGTGGCTACTCCTGTTGCAGACACTATATGTCCCAAATATTCAAGTGAGTCACAGGCAAATGAACACTTACTCTCCTTAATGTATAGTTTGCTAGCCAACAGAAGCTGCAGCACCTCCTTCAGATGGCTCACATGGTCTTCCAGAGATTTGCTGTAGACTAAAATGTCATCCATGAACACCAACACAGATTTCCTGAGACATGGTTGTAGCACTGCATTCATGACACATTGGAAGGTTGCAGGTGCGTTGCATAAGCCAAAAGGCATCACACGAAACTGATAATGCCCCTGGTGGGTTTTGAAGGCTGTTTTCATTTCATCCTCTGGAAGCATTCTGATCTGATGATATCCGGCTCTCAGATCGAGCTTTGAGAATATTTTTGCACCAGCAAGTTCATCGAGAAGTTCATCTATGATGGGCATGGGAAATATGTTTTTAATGGTGAGCTCGTTCAGTCTGCGGTAGTCCACACAGAACCTCCAGGTACCGTCTTTCTTTTTCACAAGTAGTACTGGGGAAGCAAAAGGCGACATACTTCTCACAATAATGCCTGCCTTGAGCATCTCAGCCACCTGACGTTCTATCTCATCCTTGTGTGCCGGGGAATATCTGTATGGGCGAGAATTTACTGGAGTTGCGTCGTGTTTCAAAGGAATGGCGTGATCATAATCTCGTTGCGGAGGCAGTTCTACTGGTTCGGCAAAAACTTCTTTGAAGTGAGCTAACAGTTGTTGAATTTGGTCTGGCCATTTCTCCTTCTCAACCTGTGCAACTGTCCCATCCATTTGCACCACTGCCATTTCCCAGATATCATTTCCCTTAGACTTTGCTACTTGCTCGACTGTAACTTCACGGATGGATGTCACTGGTGATTCTTGCAGCCCTTGCAATGTCACCTCCTTCCCTTTATATGGAAATTTGAGGTACTTCTTGTTCCAGTATGTAGTCATTGGACTATGTTTCTTAAGCCGTCGATGCCTAGGATGGCATCATATGCTCCCATATCTAGAACTCGCATTGGTGTCACAAAGGTAGCTCCATTTGACCACCAAGTAAAATCTGGCACAACTTGCGTGGAATGCATGTATTCCCCGTTAGCCACCTTTACTGCCACTGGAGGAGCTTCTTGGATGATGCATTGTGTCTTTGCAAGTAGTTGAGAATGAACAAAAGAGCCACTGCTGCCGGAGTCCACCAGTATAATGAAAACCTGGTTACCCACCAAGGCTCTCAGCCTCAATGTCTCTGCTCCTTCTGAACCAGACATGGCATGGATCGACAAACTCAAGCGCTGTGCATCTGCTATATCCTGCATTTCCAACATATTCATGACCTCTTCAGATAACATCAATGGACAGTCATCTTGGCATGCTTCTGCTTCTAAGGCATTGAGAGTTGCAGCCTTTTTCACAGCACATACATGAGTTGGGTCATACTTCAGCCCACATTTGTAACATTCTCCATTTGCACGCCTGTACTCCCTCAGCTGCCTGTCCTTCCACAGATCAGTGCCCATTTTCAGCGGTGCTTTGTAACTTGTCTCTGTCCTGGGAGCTTGGGTGTCAAAACGGTTGTATTGCCTCTGGGCTTTCTTAGGAGCAGCATCTAAAATCTCTTGCTGGACTCTAGCGATGTGGAATGCTCTTTCTAATGTGTCAGGCATGTGTGTCTCTACTGCACCCCTCAAGTCAAATGCCAATCCCTTGATGAACTGTGAGATGAAAAAATGAGTGTCATAATTGGGGTTGAACATGGACACCTGGTATACCAATCTCTGATATTCTTGGATGTACTCTTCCACCGTTGAGCTTTGTTTGAGTTGCAGCAAGGCTTTCATGAATTTCCTCTGGTCGTCCCCCCCAGACTCAGCTTCCACGGCAGTGATAAACTGAGGCCAGCCTCTCACCACATGATTCTGCTTGTACGCTTGCAACCAGATCGCCGCATTGCCCTCCAAATGCAGTGTTGCCGTGGTCATCCATAATGCAGGACTAATGTTGAACACTCTGAAATAATCCAGACATTTATCTCGCCAAACTCTCGGATGCTCACCTGAGAATTTGGGAAAATTCATCTTCGGCATCTGTTGGCGTCCTCCACCATCATAGGTTCTACCGCCACCTGCGCCCCCAAACTCGCCGCCGCCAGCTCCTCCTGGTCTACCGCCCCCTGCGCCTCCGGTTCTACCGCCGCCAGCTCCTCCAACACCACCCCCATCTAGGAATCCCTCCGACTCCAGTTCCATGTCCCCCGCCGCCGCGCTCGAGGTCGCGCCCGCCGTGTTCGCGGTCCACTTAGCCTTCACGAGAGTCAAGTTGGGGTGGCCCGAGTGGAAAACCTCACCGGGATCCAGCTCGTCCTCCGGAACGGCCGGCTCGTCCGTCGCGCCGATCTTCAGCTTCGACATCAGCGCCTGAAGAATCCGCGTGGTGTCGTCGTGCTTGGCCGCGTTGCTCTCAATCGCCGCCGCTTGTTGTTCCAGTTGCGCCCGCATCTGCTGCTGCGTCGTGTCCACGCCCGCAACGACCCCGTGGAGGAGATCGAGACTCGACTTGAGTTCCTTCAACTGCTCCGCCGTCCCCGCTGACGCCTCCCCCATCGCCGCCACAATCGCCCGCGTCTGCGCGGATGCCTTGGACGGCGCCGTGGTGTTCCTTGCACGATCGAGTCAACCAAGGTGGGGATTTAACGCAATCGAGATCGGATCGACGATCCCCTCTCAATCGCAACCCGGCCCAGGAATTACAACTCAAAATCGGAAGAAATTTTGCTCACACACAGCAGCCGCGCCCACGAATCGATGAATCTGATACCACTGTAATATATCCTCCTGGTATGATTGCCAGAAAGAACAAAAGTACACACAAAATTTGATTTCGTGCGGAAGAAGAAGATAGTTGCGAGAGTTGGAGATGAGGAGAGATTGCTTTCGTTTCTATTCTTCTTTCTTACTTAAGTTTTCCCCTAACCAACTCGCTGCTTATAACCCGCAGCACACGACACACACCTGACCACTAGGGCCACCTTAACTCACACCCAGCTGTCATCTCCGGTTGCTTGGAATGCCGTCATCTCCAGTTATGCACAGCAGAGTGGGACCGAGCATGAGGTTTTCGGCCTGTATAAGCATATGCGGATCCAGGGACAATGGCCCTCTAGATCCACCTTCGCGAGCATGCTAAGCGCAGCAGCAAATATGAAGGCGTTAGTTGAAGGCCAGCAAATTCATGCATCGGCGGTCAGGCATGGCCTGGATACAAATGTGTTTGTGGGTAGCTCTCTTATCAACCTTTACCCGAAATGCGGCTGGCCCGGTGAGGCGATGGGCGTGTTTGACTTCTCCTGCGAAAAGAACACTGTCATGTGGAATGCAATGCTTAACGGGTTTGTTCGAAATGAGCTTCAAGAGGAGGCCATCCAGATGTTCCAGCGTATGAGGAGGTCTGGCCTTGAGGCTGACGAGTTCACGTTTGTCGGTGTTCTTGGTGCATGCGCCTACTTGGGTTCCCGTTGCTTGGGAAGACAGGTGCACTGTGTGACTGTCAAGAATTGCATGGACGCAAGCTTGTTTGTTGCTAATGCAACATTAGATATGCACTCAAAATTTGGAGCTATAGATGACGCGAAAACAGTATTCAATCTGATTGTTTACAAGGACAGTGTATCATGGAATGCCCTTATAGTTGGACTAGCACATAACGAAGAGGAGGAAGAAGCGATCCGTATGCTCAAACAGATGAATCTGGATAGTATAACACCAGATGATGTGTCGCTTGCTACTGTAATTAGTGCATGTTCCAATACTGGAGCTACTGAGACAGGGAAACAAATCCATTGCCTTGCCATTAAGTATAATATCTGCTCAAGTCACGCTGTTGGTACTTCTTTGATTGGTTTGTATTCAAAACATGGAGATATTGATTCTGCCAGGAAGGTTTTGGTACAGGTAGATGCAAGCAGTATAGTTTCTAGAAATGTTCTAATTGCTGGCCTTGTGCACAACAGTAGGGAAGATGAAGCCATACAGTTGTTTCAGCAGGTTCTTAGAGATAGTTTAAAGCCCTCCAGCTTTACATTTTCAAGCATTCTTTCTGGCAGTACTGGACTTCTCGTTGGCAAACAAGTTCACTGTTACACACTGAAGTCTGGTCTTCTGAATGATGATATTTCTCTTGGTGTTTCACTAATTGGGATATATTTGAAGTCCAAAATTCCCAAGGATGCAGACAAACTCTTGATAGAGATGCCAGATCACAAGAACCTGCTTCAGTGGACAGCTATCATTTCAGGGTATGCTCAAAATGGTTACAGTTCTCAATCATTCATATTGTTTTGGAGAATGCGCAGTTATGATGTTCATTCAGACGAGGCCACATTTGCAAGTATTCTAAAAGCTTGTTCAGAAATGACAGCTCTTAGTGATGGAAAAGAGATACATGGCCTTATCATTAAATCAGGATTTGATTCTTATGAAACTGCAACTAGTGCCCTCATAGACATGTACTCCAAGTGTGGGGATATCATTTCTTCCTTTGAAGCCTTCAAAAAATTGAAGAACAAGCAAGGCATCATTCTATGGAACTCAATGGTTGTTGGATTTGCAAAGAATGGTTATGCTGATGAGGCACTTCTACTTTTTCAGAGGATGCAAGAGTTGCAAATAAAGCCTGATGAAGTTACATTCCTAGGTGTCCTAATAGCTTGTGTCCATGCTGGCTTAATTTCTGAAGGTCGGCGTTACTTTGATGCTATGAGCAATGTTTATGGATTAATGCCTAGAGTAGATCATTATGCCTGTTTTATTGATCTCCTTGGACGAGGTGGTTATCTTCAGGAGGCTGAAGAAGTTATTAACCAGTTGCCCTTTAGGCCTGATGGTGTGATCTGGACGACATACCTTGCAGCATGCAGAATGCACAAGGATGAAGAAAGAGGGAGAATTGCAGCAAACAAACTTGCTGAGTTGGAACCACAAAACGCATCTACATATGTGTTAGTTTCAAGTTTACATGCTGCAGCTGGTAACTGGGGTCAAGCTAAGATAGCCAGAGAAGCAATGCGAGAATATGGAGTAAAAAAATATCCTGGATGTAGTTGGGTCACGGTAGGAGGCAAGACGAACTTATTTCTTGTACAGGACAAGGAACACCCTGATTCTCTTAGCATCTATGGAAAGCTTGATGATCTTACTGAAATGATGAAGAAAAACGACGATGTTGAGGATTATGATATGGTTATTTCAGCTGAAATGTTTTCTTGAGGAGTGAAGACCCTTTTGAAGTGGGAATACTCTGCGACCCTTCTGGCTGATCCGGGACCTTACTTTGATCCTTGGCTACTGACATAAGTAATTTAATACTGTTTGTCCAAATATATGTGGTTATATTTTGTTTAGCGATTTAGATTCTGACCACTTTATTTGCAGCAATTGTAGCATCACTGTATGGACTCAGCTTTACGAACTATTGTTTTTTTTTCATACAACGGCGCTGAGTGATCTGTGATGAAACCAGCTTGTACAGGTTCGTTTCTAGTTTTGTTTCTCTCACTGAAGGAATTTCTACCTAGGACTGGAAGCTTCTGAGGGCTCACAAAATTTCGAATCTTGTAGAGGTTACAAAGATGGCTTGTGAAGTGTATCTGAAAAGGATAAGGCACCTCATTGGTAATGATCTGATTTTCCGTAGCAACAGCAGGCACGACCCCAGGCCTACTATCTCTTACCTGTAAGCACTATTTCCTCGTCTCTCCTAAGGATATGGTATGGCAATAATCCTAACATTTTCCTGCTCTGCTAGTCCTCAATTAGTTTGGTTTACCTTCCTGTACCCATCTTCTGGATCGAAAAGGAGAATAAGAAAGAAAATCTTCTCTGCTTAGAATTGTATAGGAGTTGGAAATATTTGAATGGGAGAAGCATGAACAGTATTTTCACCATAGGAAAACATATTTTATCTTGATGCTTGCTTCAGTGTCCTCCCCCTCCCCCCATGAAAAGTTGAAGCGTTATAATTCCATCCGGGTTTGTCGATGGGTTTTGGCCTGCCCAAAGCCCTAAGCTGCCCTTTTATACCCTCTGTATGTGATACGATCGACTTTGACTCGGTTAGTACACGGAGTCCCCGCGTGCCAGTCCAACGTTCGATAATCGCGTGTATAGATCGTAATACGAGTCGATAACACCGTACAAGCAAGCCCATACGGGCTTCCTCTGGGTATCCATGGGCCATCAAGTCCTTCCGGCTGAAGCGGTAAGAGCAGATCATGGCCGTCCGATCGTCGAGCGGAGCCAAACTTTCGCCCAGAGGGGAGGACACCGGAGTATCGACTTTCATGGTTTATTTAATGCATTTTAAAACTGTACGGGGACAAGTCAATTCACATTTTTCCAAGGCTGAAAGACCACCACCAAATCAATGCATTTTAAACTGTATGGATATAGCATCACAATGTTTTACATATTTTCTATACCTCCCTGCTCTAGCAAACTCTGCTTAGCCGTTCGTGTCTAGTTCTAGCTGGCTTTTCTGGTAAAACAAAAGTTCTAGCTCTTTTCTCCTTTGCAGATTAGTGTAGCATACCTTCTGGTCGTTTTGATTTTCTTTTGGGTCTTGGCAATCATTGTCACCGTGAGTGGCTTGTGTACTCCTGCATATTCCCAGCATGTTCCTTCCAATACAAAATTAATACACATAGATGCATGTTCGAAGAATTATGTTATATGTTTTCTGACAGATGGGAAATGTATATGGTTTTCTGAAAAGAGTATAAAATGAAAATATTAATCAGTGTGCGCTTTTATTTATAAACTAATTACTTTCTTCAGTAATTTATTTTCATCTCCTATCTCAGTAAACAATATTATTTCTAATCTCTGTGTATCTGCTTTTCCTTGTGATAACAAGGATCTAAAGCAGACCATGTGAATACATATTATTTATATATTACGATAATATTTGACTCGCTTTCATCTATGTAAACTGTTGGCATGAAGTTACGCAGAATATTTATTCGTTAGTCATCTTAACTTTATACACTTAACTAATGCCTTCATACTACACCCCATATCATAGCTGAATTTTATAAAAAAAGTATTCTTGGACTATCATCAGGCAAGACCGGCTAGCTGCAATGAACAAATTTTATAATTTTTTTTTGCAAGCCATGGCGTGTTGTGGTCTAATCTCCTCGACGGGGCAATAGGATGACTTAAGGGTTGGAAAAGAAAGTTGGTGAGTGTAGCGGACCTGCACTTAAAATCTGGCAAGATCCCTGTGTTCTGTGCTAGTCCCTGGATCGAATAGCTAGCACCACAGTTCAAGATGTAATATCATGCAAATGCGTCAATTATCTATTACATCGAAGATCCAGAAAATAAAATAATTCAATGCAAGCTGCAAAGTCAAACTTGCATCTTACAAAGTTTTGCAGCGGATCACATATATATAGCATGGAGCCTCATCATCTTCATGCGCCACAGGCAAACATGTCGGCTGAAGACTCGAAACCTAACACGTTCCTTACCTTACGACGGAACAACCTGCAACGATAAAGAGTTGCAACAAAGTGGGTCAGAACCATATAAAATGGATCTGGCAAGTGACACTGGTGGACACTTATTGGCAATAACTCTAAAACCTATATGCTTATATGGCTGGTGGAGCTGAGAGGCTCTTTGCGTAAAGCAAATTTTTATCCTATTCTTTCTGGAAAACATTTTCCTTAACACTACAGGGCATCACACCCTTACGGCTTGATCACAACTCAACTTTTAATTTCAGAAATTGGAATGATGAGAATTCTCCTTCGACATCCATGTCCAGTTGCTCAAATTGTCCGTAACCGGGGACACGGCTATGATCATAGTTTTATTAACTCTCGAGAGTGTGTGGCACTTTCCCCACTAGACTCGATCAACCCATTCTATCCTTAACCCACATTTGGTGAAAAGGAAAGGTGAAGATCAAGCCGAGACTTTTCGGAAGCACTTTCCCAACCACTACTGGCCTGACCCGTTCACACCTACATCGTCTACATCTGCTTGTCAGGCCGGGTCGGTTCCATGCAACTTACTCTGTCAAGACAGAGCCCATATGACTAGTGGCTGCACTGGAAGCAAACAACAACAGGAGTGACATTGAATCTCTTTGTTCCTGGGTGGCCGTTCACAAGTGCACATACTCGGGTAGAACCATAGACATGGCCCCGAGTAGCCACTCAACATAAACCAAGCAACCAGTTGCCACCCAGGTGGTTCGTTAACTTAGTAGAGTTTTTTAACTTTCAAAAATCATTTGCTCTGCAATACGAACATCTACTAAGTTAATAGGAACCTAGACCTTTAGGAATAAGGGGTGGTAACTAAACATGGCTGCATAGCATAATAATAATAGCAATACACCTATCATGCATACTACTGAAATAGTAGCTAAGTGCAGTAATAAAATAGTAGGACTTTTATGCTGGAGTATCACTTGCCTTGAGGAAAAAGAGTAGTAGCTCTCGTTCACTCGTAAACTTGTACTTCGTTGCTCTCCGTTCAACTATATAAAGCACACATGGCAACCATTCAATACAACAACCAAAATACAACCATAGTAACAGACAATATTTAGAACAACAAGTCTTGGTTGGTGATTTAGAAATCTTAAGTATATTGTAGATGTGGTTGCAACAATTGTTTTATCGTGGTTACTATTTCACTTTAATAATTTATTATTTCACTTTAATCATTTTGGTCTTATAGGTGTGTGTGGCTTGGTCCTGGTTTCTTTGGATTGGGGCTAACATAAACCATAAGTGTAGATAGATACAACCTATCTAGGTTGGGGTCAAGAGTTGAGATATAAACTCAATACATAATTCCTTATGCAAAAGGAATCAATGCATTGGGGTTGGGGCTTGCCATTGGTTCAAGGGTTGGTCAACAAGGTTCTAAAACATTTTAATATCATGGTTTGCAAAACATATGCATGTTAAAGACTTTAACACAATTTTAATTGTTTATGTTCCAAAAATGAGTATGGACTTGGTTTTAGGTTTACTTGGGTAGAGACAAACATTATAGAAGGTTTTCTAAAAGAAAACAATTTAAAAGGATTTATAGGATTTAAACTATATCTTAAATACCCTCAATTGAGTTTACAAATTTTAAACCATTGTGAATACACTATAAATTGTTTATAAAAGAAGGGTTTTGTTAAGCATGTTCCAAGGATTCCAACAATATATTGTTTACAAAATTTGAACTTATAGATTTTAAATTATGTCAAATATACTCAAATTACTCATTTTAAATTTGAATACATTTTAATTGTCAAAATTGAAATATAACAGAACCAAAAGATTCTACATGTTCAGAGCTTTTCAAAAAGATATTATTTGTTAAATTTGGATAAAGGGTTAAAAAGTTATGATAGTTTTAAGTTGCAGGGACCATTCTGTAAATAGGCCATTTTATTTTATTTCGGAATTAACAGAAAATACACGGGCTGACTGGGCTGCTGACTGGGCCTGACGTGGCATCCACGTGGCGCTGACTGTGCGCTGACTAAGCATACCGATTCGGTTTTAAAATGTTTTAATCACGGCCGTTGGATCGGGATCGGACGGTCCAGATCTAGGGTTCCTCACCGGGCGGCGGATCTCGCCGGACTTGAAGAAGGCAGCGGCGCGGCGGCTCTGCCGTGGATGGCGGCGGAGCTTCGGTGGTCTCCTTGGCGTGGGGAGGCGATGACGAGGTGCAGCTCCGCACGTCGAAGAAGAAGGTGGCGGCGGGGTTGAGGCGCGCGTCCTGGCTTGGCGTGGAGGAGTGGCCGGAGACGTACGGCGGCCGGCGAGCTCGGGTCTACGATGCCCGTGTCGATTGGCTGCGGGGAAAAATAACTGGAGGGGTCAGAGAGATGCGCAAGTGCAAGGGGAAGAAGATGGAGGGGGTATCGGGCTCGGGGGTGTGCTACCTTGGCCGGAAACGAAGAAATACGGCGGCGGAAAAGCTCAACTCCGGCGAGCTATTGTGGCGGCCTGGCGGCGCGGTTCGAGATGGGAGAGGAGGGGAACGAAAGAGGGCGTCGAGGGCTTTATAGCGGTGGGGATGGGGAGGTGAATGGTGCACCATAACGCCCACAATCAAGAGGGGAGCCGATCGGGGAAGAAACGGCCGTGGGAGGGCAGGAGGTGGAAGACGATGACGTCACGGGGTCCCACCTGTCAGGTATTTCACCTTTTTCTTTATTCTTTTTCTGTTTTCTTTTATAACTTTTGATTTAGGCCTCCAAATTAAGTCAAATAAAATTGTAAAAATTTGTAAAATCACAAATAGTCAACATAGACATTTAGAAACTATTTTTGTCAAAAACATAATTACCAAAATATCCTTTTGTTTAAGATTGCCTTATATGGCTATTTAAAAGTATTTAAAAATAGTGTTTATTAACACTCAAAGTATTTAAATAAAAATCAGAGAGATAGGGTGAGAAATATAATTCAATGTGGTAACTCCTTTTTATGTTTCAAAAATAGTTTAGGATAAAACATTTTATGATACAAGGCTTGGAAAGATGTTTAAATCATTTTCTCAAATACCTCAGGGTTTATAAATAGGATAATATTTTAAATAAAGCCAGAGAATGATATGGGCATTATCATTCAAATTTATAAATCCTTTTAAACAAAACATTTTATAAAACAAAACTTGAAAGCTATTTATTTTGTTTTCTCCAAAAGAAATAGAATTTAAGTATCACCCTACTATTTATTTTAAAACCCAATAACCAAGTGAAAGTATTATCTGGAAACTCTTTTTAAATATTATGTTTCCCAAAACATTAGAGTTTATATTTGAAGATAAATCCATTTAAGGATTATAAATAGCTTTGTTGAATTCAAAATAATCTTTTATAAAATCTTTTCTTGATTTTTGGAGACTTTGTTTGATATCTTTTAAAAAGTTTTAAATTTTTGTGATTTTTACAGCTTTCCAAAATTTGGGATGTGACAAACCTACCACCCTTAAAGGAATCTCGTCCCCGAGATTCGGAGCGGCTAGATAGAAAGATGGGTTTAGAGTTTTTAGTTTTAGGCAACTTGGTGGTCTACCACCCTTAAAGAAAATTTTGTAGGCAGTCTTGAACTCTTTTCTCCAGGTTAGGGTTTTCGAATTAGTCTTCATATCTCACGGGTGTCATAATTGTCGGTATTTTCTCCTACTTTGCAATGATCAATCCAATAGGACATTTTTGGGGATGAACTCATGCTTCATACATTTTGGTCATAGTGTAGCATACGTTGTTCTCCTCCAGGCGACTCGCTTCAACTGGGTCTTTAGCTTCTGGTTGACATCTCTCCATGCAACAGAACGTCCATTCTAACGGATATCTCATGGTGGGTCAAAATCTTCTTTAAGGAATATCTTCTTTGTATCAGTGGTGGTTTTACCTCACCGTATATTTTTACGTTTTTCGGCAACACTTGCCTCACATAGGATTTTATTACACTAACCTCCCTAAGATTAGGCTTATCCACGTCGTCTCTCTTATAGGTTTGTCTCTCAGACTTACCATTCCTCATAGCAAGTGCATGAGATGAGTAGTCGTCATGGTAGCTACTCCATGTCGCACTCAAATCACTCCTTGTACAAGATTTGGGAAATCTCGTAACTAACTCTCGGTCAATCTCACATGTCTAGCAGAAAGTTTCCAATCTGTAAGACAACCTGAACTAGCTAACGTTTCATAAAAGCTAGGGTTCACGTATACTTCTGCACACGTTAACGGCAAGTTAAACTCCGAAAGCACATCTTCTTGGAAACCAATTGTTGACATGTATGTTCTAGTTCCCGTTGTGTCAAAGGACTTCACAGTAGTATAAACATATATATGTTGTAATATTCTCAGCATACCAAAAGTGTCACATACTCCTTTTTGTTCTCATAGGTCATCACGACGTTATTACAATTATTCATCAGCTTGCATATAACCTTCATATTTTATTGTCCTCCGGACTCTTTCCACTCTCTTATGCTTTCCTTCCTTGCTGAACTCCCGGAAAGGCTTTATTGGCTCCGGAGCTGAATGGGTAAATAATCTGCTCCTTTGCCGGGGTATAGAATGTAAGAACTCTCTTCTCAAAATCTACGTGACCATTGTATCTGGTTAGCCAGTCTCGGCCTATAATTGCATCCAAACCTATCAGGTCCAGTGCAAACATGTTGCTCGGAAGTAGGTGTGGACCAATCCTTAAATTCGTCCCTTGGCATTGTGCCTCTGCTGATCTCTTCCCTTCTGTGGAGGTTACTCGTATATGTCTCTTGATCGTCTGATGGGGTATCTTATTTTTGCTCACGAATTCCTTTGATAAGAATGAATGTGTAGCCTCTGTGTCAAACAGTACTGTAGCAGGATAAGAATTCACCATCAGTCTTTCCACAAATAGATTTGGTCTCATGATGGCCCTCTCGATGTCTATCGAAAATACGTGTCCCTTTTTGTTATGGGGTCTCTTGAAATCAGGATTACGCTCCTTATGTGGACATTCCCAGCAATAATGTCCATGTCCTCTACAGCTGAAACACTCCACATGGCTTAGGTCCTTCTTCTTTTTGAAAGCTTGACGTATATTTTTATTCGCTTCCTGTACCATGGGGTAAAGACGACAATGAGTTGGTACATGATTATCTCCTTCACACAAGTAGCACTTGACTTGAGTTATAGGATAACCCCTTTTGCGAAAGTTTGTGTCACTATGTGGCCATTCCTCTTGACAATCCATGGTGGCATGGCCTTCTTCTCCACATCTCTTGCACACTCTGGGCCATGTCATGTTGTTGTTACTATTCTCTCCAAACTTGTCCTCTATCCGGATCTGACTCTTCTGGCCTACTGCTATTGGTTGAATTAACTCTTGCGTGACACTTGGTTCCTTGGTGGAAATATCTTGTTTGATGTTGGTGTTTGGTGGTTGAGACATCTGTTTTGTTTTAGCAAAGATAAGTTGAGATTATAAAGATTCGAGGTTAAGATTTATCACTTCACACTTATAGGTTAAAATTTACCAAATCAAAACATTTAAAATACAATCAACTATCTCAACTAATTTTTTGAAAATCTTGGTTTTTGAACAAACAAACATCTTAACACAAACATATTAATAAACATTCCAAGCAATTCAAAACATCGTACGGGAAAATAGGTAGCATCGTACGCAAAAGTCGCAAAAGTACTGCCATACCACAATCTGGTAGGTCAATACACAAGTTTATTTGTCGTTCAACGACTTATTAGGGCGGGTTGGGTCTCTACTCGTCCTGGATCCTGGCGAGAAACTTCGCGGCGGCCTCGGTCTTGCGGTGCTTCCGTCCAGAACTAGTCTTCCATGTGCTCGTCGAACTCTCTTCCCCATCTGTAGGGGGTATCTCACTCTCCTCTGGTTCTCCTTCAGATGATGCTGCAGTTGACTTGGCGGCGAGGCTAGCACACTGTTCTCTCAGGACTTCTATCTCAGCTCGCTGACTCCTCACCTTGTCCTTCAACTTGAGGTTCTCCATCTCCAGCTTCTGGTTAACTTCTATGAACTTCTGCTTCTGGGCTTCATGACCTGCTGCCACTTCTTCTGCCTTCTCCAGCTGCTCTCTCTGCTTCTCCACCATCTCCTTGGCTTGATCCACAATCTTCATCTCTGATCGTAGCTCAAACTCTGTAGTGTAGACCAATGTCTCCAAGTCCTCCAAGTGTAGCTCATCCAAGCCCAGCTCACTACGACCCTCATCAGTCCAGAATGGCATTCCTCGCTCATCTCGCTTACCAAAGCGTCTATAAATAGACTCAGGGGGTAAGTGATCCAAATACTGCTCGCAGATACGGGACAGTGCCTCAAGTTTCGCCATTAACAGTCCGGACCTCCAGGAAGGATACTTCTTTTTGAACACAATGGGAGTAGTGGGTGTACCAATCGGCCTGGACAGAACCTCCGTCTCTATCTCCCAACGGTGTACGGTAGGTATGTTGGAAGGTATCATCCGGCCCTTGAAGATAGGAGGTACAAGGCTCAAATCATGACATACTTCTAGCAGCTGTCTTCCAAAAATGCAGTTGGCGTGGTCGGTCGGAACTCTCATACGGGTGTAGGTAGTCATCTACAAAAGTTAGACAAAAAGAAATTAGACAAGAGGTACGATGGTTAGTCAAAAGTAATGCAATTAAATAACTTAAGTAATAAAAGACAAAATTTTGAAAATAGGTTTTCATTTTTCCTATGGTCAACCTAATTCTATGCCAAACCTAAGGTTTCGAACCTACAGGCAACACAATGCTCTGATACCATCTGTAGCGGACCTGCACTTAAAATCTGGCAAGATCCCTGTGTTCTGTGCTAGTCCCTGGATCGAATAGCTAGCACCACAGTTCAAGATGTAATATCATGCAAATGCGTCAATTATCTATTACATCGAAGATCCAGAAAATAAAATAATTCAATGCAAGCTGCAAAGTCAAACTTGCATCTTACAAAGTTTTGCAGCGGATCACATATATATAGCATGGAGCCTCATCATCTTCATGCGCCACAGGCAAACATGTCGGCTGAAGACTCGAAACCTAACACGTTCCTTACCTTACGACGGAACAACCTGCAACGATAAAGAGTTGCAACAAAGTGGGTCAGAACCATATAAAATGGATCTGGCAAGTGACACTGGTGGACACTTATTGGCAATAACTCTAAAACCTATATGCTTATATGGCTGGTGGAGCTGAGAGGCTCTTTGCGTAAAGCAAATTTTTATCCTATTCTTTCTGGAAAACATTTTCCTTAACACTACAGGGCATCACACCCTTACGGCTTGATCACAACTCAACTTTTAATTTCAGAAATTGGAATGATGAGAATTCTCCTTCGACATCCATGTCCAGTTGCTCAAATTGTCCGTAACCGGGGACACGGCTATGATCATAGTTTTATTAACTCTCGAGAGTGTGTGGCACTTTCCCCACTAGACTCGATCAACCCATTCTATCCTTAACCCACATTTGGTGAAAAGGAAAGGTGAAGATCAAGCCGAGACTTTTCGGAAGCACTTTCCCAACCACTACTGGCCTGACCCGTTCCCACCTACATCGTCTACATCTGCTTGTCAGGCCGGGTCGGTTCCATGCAACTTACTCTGTCAAGACAGAGCCCATATGACTAGTGGCTGCACTGGAAGCAAACAACAACAGGAGTGACATTGAATCTCTTTGTTCCTGGGTGGCCGTTCACAAGTGCACATACTCGGGTAGAACCATAGACATGGCCCCGAGTAGCCACTCAACATAAACCAAGCAACCAGTTGCCACCCAGGTGGTTCGTTAACTTAGTAGAGTTTTTTAACTTTCAAAAATCATTTGCTCTGCAATACGAACATCTACTAAGTTAATAGGAACCTAGACCTTTAGGAATAAGGGGTGGTAACTAAACATGGCTGCATAGCATAATAATAATAGCAATACACCTATCATGCATACTACTGAAATAGTAGCTAAGTGCAGTAATAAAATAGTAGGACTTTTATGCTGGAGTATCACTTGCCTTGAGGAAAAAGAGTAGTAGCTCTCGTTCACTCGTAAACTTGTACTTCGTTGCTCTCCGTTCAACTATATAAAGCACACATGGCAACCATTCAATACAACAACCAAAATACAACCATAGTAACAGACAATATTTAGAACAACAAGTCTTGGTTGGTGATTTAGAAATCTTAAGTATATTGTAGATGTGGTTGCAACAATTGTTTTATCGTGGTTACTATTTCACTTTAATAATTTATTATTTCACTTTAATCATTTTGGTCTTATAGGTGTGTGTGGCTTGGTCCTGGTTTCTTTGGATTGGGGCTAACATAAACCATAAGTGTAGATAGATACAACCTATCTAGGTTGGGGTCAAGAGTTGAGATATAAACTCAATACATAATTCCTTATGCAAAAGGAATCAATGCATTGGGGTTGGGGCTTGCCATTGGTTCAAGGGTTGGTCAACAAGGTTCTAAAACATTTTAATATCATGGTTTGCAAAACATATGCATGTTAAAGACTTTAACACAATTTTAATTGTTTATGTTCCAAAAATGAGTATGGACTTGGTTTTAGGTTTACTTGGGTAGAGACAAACATTATAGAAGGTTTTCTAAAAGAAAACAATTTAAAAGGATTTATAGGATTTAAACTATATCTTAAATACCCTCAATTGAGTTTACAAATTTTAAACCATTGTGAATACACTATAAATTGTTTATAACAGAAGGGTTTTGTTAAGCATGTTCCAAGGATTCCAACAATATATTGTTTACAAAATTTGAACTTATAGATTTTAAATTATGTCAAATATACTCAAATTACTCATTTTAAATTTGAATACATTTTAAATTGTCAAAATTGAAATCTAACAGAACCAAAAGATTCTACATGTTCAGAGCTTTTCAAAAAGATATTATTTGTTAAATTTGGATAAAGGGTTAAAAAGTTATGATAGTTTTAAGTTGCAGGGACCATTCTGTAAATAGGCCATTTTATTTTATTTCGGAATTAACAGAAAATACACGGGCTGACTGGGCTGCTGACTGGGCCTGACGTGGCATCCACGTGGCGCTGACTGTGCGCTGACTAAGCATACCGATTCGGTTTTAAAATGTTTTAATCACGGCCGTTGGATCGGGATCGGACGGTCCAGATCTAGGGTTCCTCACCGGGCGGCGGATCTCGCCGGACTTGAAGAAGGCAGCGGCGCGGCGGCTCTGCCGTGGATGGCGGCGGAGCTTCGGTGGTCTCCTTGGCGTGGGGAGGCGATGACGAGGTGCAGCTCCGCACGTCGAAGAAGAAGGTGGCGGCGGGGTTGAGGCGCGCGTCCTGGCTTGGCGTGGAGGAGTGGCCGGAGACGTACGGCGGCCGGCGAGCTCGGGTCTACGATGCCCGCGTCGATTGGCTGCGGGGAAAAATAACTGGAGGGGTCAGAGAGATGCGCAAGTGCAAGGGGAAGAAGATGGAGGGGGTATCGGGCTCGGGGGTGTGCTACCTTGGCCGGAAACGAAGAAATACGGCGGCGGAAAAGCTCAACTCCGGCGAGCTATTGTGGCGGCCTGGCGGCGCGGTTCGAGATGGGAGAGGAGGGGAACGAAAGAGGGCGTCGAGGGCTTTATAGCGGTGGGGATGGGGAGGTGAATGGTGCACCATAACGCCCACAATCAAGAGGGGAGCCGATCGGGGAAGAAACGGCCGTGGGAGGGCAGGAGGTGGAAGACGATGACGTCACGGGGTCCCACCTGTCAGGTATTTCACCTTTTTCTTTATTCTTTTTCTGTTTTCTTTTATAACTTTTGATTTAGGCCTCCAAATTAAGTCAAATAAAATTGTAAAGATTTGTAAAATCACAAATAGTCAACATAGACATTTAGAAACTATTTTTGTCAAAAACATAATTACCAAAATATCCTTTTGTTTAAGATTGCCTTATATGGCTATTTAAAAGTATTTAAAAATAGTGTTTATTAACACTCAAAGTATTTAAATAAAAATCAGAGAGATAGGGTGAGAAATATAATTCAATGTGGTAACTCCTTTTTATGTTTCAAAAATAGTTTAGGATAAAACATTTTATGATACAAGGCTTGGAAAGATGTTTAAATCATTTTCTCAAATACCTCAGGGTTTATAAATAGGATAATATTTTAAATAAAGCCAGAGAATGATATGGGCATTATCATTCAAATTTATAACTCCTTTTAAACAAAACATTTTATAAAACAAAACTTGAAAGCTATTTATTTTGTTTTCTCCAAAAGAAATAGAATTTAAGTATCACCCTACTATTTATTTTAAAACCCAATAACCAAGTGAAAGTATTATCTGGAAACTCTTTTTAAATATTATGTTTCCCAAAACATTAGAGTTTATATTTGAAGATAAATCCATTTAAGGATTATAAATAGCTTTGTTGAATTCAAAATAATCTTTTATAAAATCTTTTCTTGATTTTTGGAGACTTTGTTTGATATCTTTTAAAAAGTTTTAAATTTTTGTGATTTTTACAGCTTTCCAAAATTTGGGATGTGACAGTGAGCCACAAATGAAGATTAGCTCTGATCAAAAGTGTCATAGCAGCGATGGCCGCATATTTCCTCGTAGCTTTTGCAGTGGAGCTGTTGGTGATCAAGAAATTTAACAAGCTACAAACGGTGTTCTTATGGGCTCCACATGAAGTAGTAAAAGGGAGCAAATGTAAGGTGATTTGGAAGAAAATATGCACTCCAACTGAATATGGTCGGCCGGGATTCAAAGACCTGCAGGCTCCCAGCTGAGCCCTTCATCTTTGTTGGGAGTGGTTCAGATGGGATGACAAGGAAAGGCCATGAAAAGGGACTGCCACGCCCTGTGACCTGTCTCCTAAATTATTTCCACATGCACTACTATCACCATCAGGGATGGTGAAACTGCTCGTTTCTGGTCAGATAGATGGCTCAGTGGTGTGTTTCCCGGCTCTATTGCGCCAGAGCTTTTTGTTCTTGCCAGGAGGAAATCGTTCTCGGACAAAGAAGCATTGGCAAATGGAAGATGGCTGCGCTGGCTACGAAGGATTAACACTGCTGAGCAAATTGATGCTTTTGTGAATCTCTAGATCCTTATTCAAGGAGTGAACCTGACTGATGGCAGGGACAAGATTAGTTGGAACCTGACAGCAGATGGCTTGTATTCAGCTAGCTCAGCATATGCCATGCAATTTTGTGGCTGAAGGGAAGGTCAAATACTTGTTTAGGCTTTTTATCCAAAACAGGAATTGGACTGCAGATAGACTCAAGGAGAGAGGGTGGCCGCATGATGACGCCTGCTGCCTCTGCCATCAACAGCTTGAAACGGCGGCCCACTTGACATTGCACTGTCCCTATGCAAAGGAAGTTTGGATGCATTTCATAGTCGCACTCGGGGGCAGTGCAGCTGCTGGCAAGTTCCATATCGATCAGCCAGTGGTAGGCAAAGGCTAGACGTGGCAAGAAGGATGGGCACATGAAGAGCAAAATGAGTTAAGCATTGTATACCTTCGTCCGTTTTGCCCTCTGTTCGTCCGTTTTCCCTGCCTCTATCGATCTTCCTCCCCTCCGGTAGGGTTTAGGGACGACAATACCCTTCAGCGCTGCCACAGAGGCAGTCCTACAAACACCGGCCACGCACCACCCAAACAACCAGGTAGACTATTTCCGTTTCATAGTTTTACACTTTTATTACATTTGATGGAAGCAAAAGAAATGAATTGGACATACTGTCGGGGCAACAGATCCAAAACCCTCAGAACAGGGGGCGTCGTGCACGCAAGGGTTTCACACTTTCACTGCCAGGAAATCCGATTATAGCACGCTCGCGACGGACGCGAACTAGCCGTGAATGCCATGCTCGTCATCACACAACCTAAAATAAAGCCTTCTGGGCGGGCGCGCCGGTTTGGTAAAGTTTGTTAGTTATTTTGAAGTGTACAGTGAAATTGTTTGTCACTCCAAAGATACAAAGACCTCAAACTGTTATGAGTTCATATTGGCGGCTGACTCTCTGGACATGTATGATCTAAAAGAAACATAAGAGGGTGCCATTACCAAAATATGTACACACGTATTTAATAATCCTAACACTACCAAATCAAGTAATCGTAAAAAATGGAAAAAAATGCCATGAGTAGCTTCTCAGAGGGGCGACAAGAATTTGAAATAAAATGACCTGTTCATGGTGGATTGTTGGAATACGATATTCTTTGCAATCACAACACATGAGTACACATATGCACAACTATACTACATAACTGTTACCATAAATATGTTCTAGTTCCATCAAAAAATATGCGCTACCATCCATCCACAGCAAAAACTGAACAAAAAGATTTGAAGAAAAACTCCATAGACACCGAGGCACATTGCAGCAAGATGTATAATAATTCTTCCACATGGTTAGCATTTAGCATTGTACACGTGTGTTGTACAGAGATACAACTGTATATTTTGATCCTCTGTGTGTTAAAATATGTACTATATGGCTTCCTACCAAGCAAGTTGAAAGAAAAATCACTGTGCTACATGTTTGGGCTCGTTGAGTTGTCGGTTATAAAAGAAACATGCCCATGGTCATATGAACGTATAAATGAAATCTAATTCCCTGTCTGCTACTGTCTATGAAGTTTAACCCTGTCATTGCTGATTGTGCGATTGAAGGACACACTGTAGATGCAAAGTAATACCCTTCAGCGCTGCCACAGAGGCAGTCTTACAAACACCGGCCACGCACCACCCAAACAACCGGGCAGACTGTTTCCGTTTCATAGTTTTACACTTTTACATCTGATGGAACCAAAAGAAATGAATTGGACATACCGTCGGGGCAGCAGTTCCAAAACCCTCAGAACAGGGGGCGTCCTGCACGCACATGATTCACACTTTCACTGCCAGGAAATCCGATTATAGCACGCCCGCGGCGGATGAGAACTGGCCGTGAACGCCATGCTCGTCAGTGCACAACCTCAAACAAAGCCTTCTGGGTGGGCGTGTCAGTTTCTTCTTTGGTGTGGCCAGGACAGTAATCCTCGCCAGCAAGATGTATCCTCGCGAGAGGGCTATGACTGAAACCAAATTTCAAGGAATAGAGACGAACCAGGACGAATAGACGGCGGTGCTAGGTTTATGCAGCTGGCCGAGGCGACACGGATAGTGGAAGACGGGCAGAGGAATTGAGGAGGCGGCGGGGAGGGGTGGTGGGGGCTCGAGTGGCGCCGCCCAACGCGTCCGCAGCGGCTGTGGTGATCGCCGAGCTGATCATGGCAGGGGCGTTGGTGGGAGATGGAGATCGATTTAGCTAAACCATTTTGGTATGTTCCGTGATTTGGGATCGGGGCACGCCGAGCGGATCATGGCAGGACCTGGGCGAGTGAGTCCGTGGGCAGAACATTCTGTCTGAGCCGCCTGTCTAGGTCGCAGACTATCGGAGAACTATAGACTATTGGATTTTGTCAGGTGGATCTGATCAGAGGCTTCTGGTTGTTCCATGTACAATTGTTTTGGTGGCCGTAGAGAAGTTCTAGAAGTTTTGATTTGGATTAGATTTAGATTCATGAAGTAACGAGGGATTAATCATATCTAAGTTAATGGTTGGTGAAATTGCAACCTCCATAACAATGGTGGATTACTCAATGCGTTCCAATATCGGTATTTTTTTTCTATAATTGTATCTTACTCGCCATCAAATAGTTTGTCCATGAGAGCAAATGGATAATGTCTCCTGACTTCCTCTCCTAAGAATACAACCTCATGCATAACCAATGGAAACTTTGATCCGCAACTAGTTGCGCCCGCACCTTATTTTCGTTGTGCCACTTCCAAGCGTCCAAAAAATATCACATTAATTCGAAACATTGGTTGTGTTGTATCTAGTGGATCTGCAAAGTTTCAGCAAAAAATATGAAAAATTGTGACCTGTAGAAAATGAGAAGGCATAATATTTGAATAGTAACTATTAATGTTCCGAATTAATGTGACATTTTTTGGACGCTTGGAAGTGGCACAACGAAAATAGGGTGCGGGCGTAACTAGTTGCGAAATATTCGCACTCCATAACCAAGCCATTCCATAACAACATATTATGAATTTTTATTGATAACTTCAGGTTCACATAGCTTATCAAATATAAACTGAAGTTCTACGAACAATGCTTGCAGTTGCATTGTCCGCGGAAAAACTTATCACACCAATACTCGGTAGCATTATAACCCCAGGCCGACACGCAATTATTCTTGCATGCAACATCGCTGCAGAACACAAGCCGAAAGTGAGTCCACTCACAATTCTCTGCATCCAACAAAAAAATAGAAGTCACAATATAATAGTGAGAAAATAATTGATATGACATGCGTTGTTAAACCAATTAATGCATACAAGTTTAATTTTTTCAAAAACCTAAATGAAAACTAAGAATGTCCATCAAAATCATATCTAAGAAATCAGAAGCGAATGTTTTATTGAAATATTATGTAGATATTTTTTTGTTCATCCTTTGATGAGATAGCTTATTATCCTCTAGGAATCTTACTCGAAAACAACAAAAGAGAGAACATACCTGCAAAAGTAGTGCTTGCAAATACCACAAGCATCACCACCATAATACAGGCGAAGGAAGACCGTTCGTCCATTCTTGAATTCCACACCACGTAGAATTGTGAGATCCAACGATTGTCTCTTGAGGTTTTTGTCTCATGAGCCAAAGGTGCAATTTATAGTGTTGATATGGGATGCCGTGCCATGACACAAGATATACTGATATAATGGCGAATCTTGTAAATCTTGTAGGTAGTAAAGACACAATATACTGCATCCAAAAGATATAATGGCAAAATCTTATATGATATACTGATATAATGGCGAATCTTGTAAATCTTGTAGGTAGTAAAGACACAATATACTGCATCCAAAAGATATAATGGCAAAATCTTATATGGGAGTATGTCCAACGATTAAGGCGTCACCACAATCACGGGCCATATTTATTTGCATGCAAAATGAGAGATTTTTTTCGTGCAAAATTACAGCATTAAAGATCTCTCCCCGCAAAATCAAATCGATCGGGTGATAATCAAGAGCCATCAATGAAATCGCACCGAAAAATCACAGCGATGATATGGTACGTACTCCTACCCGGGAGTACGTCGCTCCTTCAGACGCTCACGGTGTGCGTGCGCCCATCGATGCGCTCCTTCCGCATTTTTTATGGACAATGCTGAGCGTCCTTCGGAGGTTGTGAGGGCATCCGTAATGCTTGCGGATGAACCACCCCATAAGGTAGGGCCCACTACCTAAGCTTATTGCAATTCAGCTCCACCACAATGTATCTTGTTAGAAGCGCACCGTAAGGTAGGGCCAGCTCGTCAGACAAAATTGGCAAAGGCCAACCGCCCCCGCAGTTCCTTCCCGCGATTCCCCTCCTCCTCCTCCAACCCTATCGCGTTGACCCCGGAGAAATCTCTCGATCTGTCTCTCTCGCGTCTCTCCGGTGGCCTGATCCACCTCTCACCCACGTACGGCGACGGAGAAGACGGTGGCGGCAAGTGGCGGCCGCGGCATCCATGGGAGGAGGAGCTGGGAGCGCCCGCGTTGTCGGCGGTCATGGGAGGAGGAGGTGGGCGGCGCCCGCGTCGGAGATGGCGGAAGCTGTCGTCAGCCATGGGAGGAGGAGGTCGTGTGGCCGCGTCGGAGTTGGATGCTACTGCAGAGGCCATGGAGGCAGTAGCGACGGCAGCCATGGCAAGAGAAGATGCAACGGCCGTCAGTTCTACAGCAGGTACAGCACTCCCTCGATTGATTGCTCGTTCAGCTAGCAGTAGTTTGTACTTGTACAGGACTTGCCGATGGAGTTATATGGGGGAAGACATAGAATATTTCACCAATAAATATTCAAGTAGTTGTACATCAGATCCATCCCTAGTTTGCACTGGTTTTGTCCACACCGTTACATATCTTAGCTGATTAAATTGCAAAAGTGAAATGTTTCACTGCAATAATGATGATAAACTTGAGCAATTACATAGCAAAGGCAGTACGTTCCTTGCCCAAAATGTCTAGAACATGCTCATGCCGGAGTAGTTTTGCATCCGTGTACGTTGAAGTGTCCTTAGCCAACAGGTCCAAATACGTTTGCATCTTAGTCATTTTTGTCCTCTCTTTAGATGCTTCTGCTGTTTGAATCAAAGCTGCTGATCTCTTTGCAATAGCATCATGAAACAATAACATATCTTCAGATGGCTTGTCGTCTGAAGAAGATTGTGCCTTTCCTTTCCCTTTTCGCTTCTCCTTTGCCTTCTTCTGCCCTTCTGGTCGCTTCTCTTTGTCTGCATCCTCTGTTTCTTGGTTGGAAGATGATGTGTATGCTCCAGATTCTGAGATCTTTGCTCTCTTGTTCTTCTCATTACCATATATGTTCTTCCACTTGGGCTGGTCACGTAGTATTTCCCACAAATACTCCAATGTGAAAGGTTTTTCCTCGTTTTCTGATTTGAACATCTCATGAGCTCTATCCATAAGCATTTTATCACACTGCCCACTTGCATAAGTGCTCTTTATTCGACCATGAACACCATTAAAGTGTTGAATGATCTTGTTAATAGTGCTCCAATGACTAATCATTTGCTTCACTTTCCTTTTTGTTCCATTTACAGGTCTGTTGCTGTTGAACTCATCGGCTACTTGTATCCAGTAGTATGCTGACTTCTTCCCATTGCCTCTCTCACAATCAACAGAATGTTTCAGCCATGAACTCGCAAGCCACCTGTTCTCCTCTTCTGTCCAGTTCATGTGCGCCACTTTCCTCCCATCTTCTTCGCTGCTATCAGATTCTTCAACGGGAATTGTCTGTGTTCCTTCTCTTCCGGGTCATGGAGTTGCTGATTCTGATCCATTTGAAGATGTGTTGCCCATACCTCCAAACAAAGCAACAGGTCGAAGAAGCGGCGATGATCGAGTTGCAGCAAATGCATAAGCTTCATGAGGTGAGTGCCCCAAACTTACTTGCTGCTGTAAGCCTTGATAACTTGCTGGAGATTGAGAATATTGCTGGTAGTTATTTGGAGATGCAAAGGGATTGAAGTTATGCATGAAATTGGGTGGTGGAATGCTTTGCATATATGGGGAGTGGGGATGGGGATTTGCATGATGCTGTGAGGGTGGGTAGCCTACAGGATATTGCAAACTTGCATCTAGCTGATGTTGATTTGGAGCATCTGGAACTGGATGGTTTTTGTGTGGATCCATCTAAGATTTTCGAAGTAGTTGCCTCTGTTTGAGAAGAGAACTGATGAGATTGTGTGTATATGATGAGATTGTGTGTATATGTAGGGAGAAGGCTGTGCGGAAGCTGATCGGAAGCATCGGTGTGCAACGGCTACTTTTGTCCAACGGCTTTGTGTCCAAATATTGTATTTTATTCCTGTGTGTACTGCAGCTGTAAAAGTATTGTTATTATATTCCCTGTGGATCACCCACAAGCCTGTGGGTTGCCTTTAAGTTTTCTAGCTTGTGGATGGGTTCCACAATGTATCTTTCCATCCAATTCGCAAAAAAAAAAAATGTATATTTCCATCCTTAAGGTCTACTTTTTCTCTTACGGTGTGCTCTTGTGGCACATTGCGGATGCCCTGAGCGCTTCCAACCTCCGACTCCCGGTCATGACACGTGTCCCTTTTTTCTAAAAGCCCACGTCTGTTCTATGTAGCAAAAATCGGTTTTGTTTTTGCTGCATAGGTGCAAAAAACTTAGACTAATGCAGTAAAAAAGGTTCTTTATAAAAATATAAGAGAAAGAAGGATTTCGACGGAGACCTTGCCGGAATACATGTAGGAAAAAAGATATGCTAATGTAGAAAAATCACTGGACGGTTGTAGCAAAAAAAGTTTCGCCGGAGATCTCGCCGGAATCCACGTAGCAAGACGGATATGCTAATGTAGCAAAATCACTGGACGCTTGTCGCAAAAACAATGTTGTAGCACGTCGGAATCCACGTAGTATGCTAATATAGCAAAATCATTGAACGTTCGTAGCAAAAAAAAAGTTCGTCGGAGGCCTCGACAGAGACCTCGCCAGAGATCACGTAGCAAAAAAATTATTCTAATAATGAAATTCACAGACCATATGGAGCAAGAACGAATCTGACTTCGCCGGAGAACGGTAGTAGCAGAAAAAGAACTTCTCTGATGCAAATTCAAAAAGATGCGGCGACAAAAATATCTTATGATGATTCAAATCCACATAATGATAGTATAAATACAAATATTCCTAGGATGCAAATTGAAAGAATCTGATGCAAATTCACAAGATATTTGTAGCAAATAAAAATCTTCCTGATGCAATTCCAAAGTAGGGTTATAGCAGAATTTCTTGCCATATGATGCAAATACGTATGACGGTGGCAACAGCACCCACCTCGCGCGCTCATAGAAACGGCAACCACCACTAGCAGCATCGCTGGAAGCCGATGATAGCAACACCACCCTCCGGTGGTAGCATCACCGGAAGACGATGTAAGCAACACCACCCTCCGGTGCTAGCATCGTCGGAAGCCATTGGTAGCAATACCACCCGCCGGTGGTAGCATCGCCGGAAACCGATAGCAGCAACACTGGCAGCAACATCGCCCGCCGCCATGGCCATGGCTACACCTCGACGTCACCGATGGAAGCGTCGCCGCACAAGGAACAAGGCCTGCAAAAAACTGTGGGTGCGGTGGCGCGAGACTCAGACGTGGACGGCGGCGACGCGACGGTGACCTGCTCGCACGGAGATCTGGCTATGGTCAGATCTTGGAGTAGACGAGGGATGGTGGGAGCAAGTGCTAACGGCCGATGGGAGAGGTCCCTAGTGGCAGAGGAGGAGAAGAGGCCGGCCGGCGGCGGCAGGGCGAGCTAACGTTGTGGAGCGCGGGGGAGCGACGGTGCCATCGAGACAAGAGCCTCATCCTCTGTTTTGCTTTGGGAATACAGGAAGGGGATGAGGATGCTTCGAGAGGATAAGCAAGCGGTGTAGGACTAGAGGTGGGCCCAATACGTGCAAGTCGGAGGACGGAGCCTCCGACGGAAACATAGCGTTCTCCATATTTTATCCTGTACCGTTGCCAAAAACAAAAGGAAATACTACGGGGTAATACTAATCGATCGTGCGCCTTTTCGGTTTGAATATCAGGTTTAACCTTATGATTAACGCGGTGGTGCATAGCTAGCTCCATCGAGATTCGAGAGGGAAAAGCAGGCGTCGGCAGGAGGGATTAGCTAGGGAGCGCGCCCGCATTAGAGCAAGAACAATAATGTAGCCCGCTGTTGGCTATAAGCTCATGACAAGTCATCTACAGCCTTTCTAAAATAAGCATATGTACAATAGTCTAGCTCTTAGCTGGGGGGCTCTAGTGAGTATTTAATTAGTCAATGTCTGCTATGCATGCACGCAAGACCGTGGAGGATGATAGAGCCAGCCCTACTGCTCACGGCTCACTGCAGACTACAAGCCGGCTGTAGTTTCTCGGTTTCTTCCCTGGAGCCAGGCAATAGATATAGCACCCGGTTTTTCTCTCTCCTTCTTTCTCTTTCCTACAGCTAGAATTTTTGCTGATGTGTTAAAGCTTATAGCCTGCTTACTGTGTCTATTGTGCTTGCTCTTAGGACATCTCCAGCGGGCCGACGCATACCGGCGACGCATCCTTTCCAAAATCGTCCGAATGCGTCGGCCCGCGGATAGATTTTGCGTCGCCGTCCGGCTGGCCTAGCATGCGCGCCCAGCGGCCCGACCCATCTCGTCCGCACTGGGTTTTTTCATTTAAACATGAAAACGATGCGAAATTTAAAATACGCGCCAAATTGCAGAAAATTAGACAAAGTTCACACATACGCGTCCCCCTGGCCATTGACTTGCATGCAAACGGAACGAGGCACGCACGACAGTCGACAGCTCGACCTGACCTGCAGTCTCAGCGGGCTCCCAGCTTGCGGAGGAAACGAAGCTCCCCGAGAGTCCCGCGACGAGCCGGCGATCGAGCTGCAGACCAGTGCGTGTGGCTCTGGTTTGTAAGGTACGTGTAAGGTTTTGTAAAAAGAGGATCTAGTTTGGATAGGGTGAATCACTCAAGCTGAAATCATGTGACCTCTTACTGAAAGGTCTCAGGAATAAACAGTTGACACTTCCTTCTTATTGTGACACAGGAATATTCTAACGTTATTATTTCGTTTGTTTTATGCATAGATGGCAAGCTTGGCAACTTCGGCTTAGGGAGGCAAAAGCACAGCTGCACAGGTAGGCAACACGTCAATCCGTATGTTATAATTTGATCCGAATCATGATCTCTTCATTTCACTCCCTGGAACATCGGAGCATGTTGGTTGTTTGCTAACCCTTATGCAGCTAGCTGTGGTGACAGATTAACATATCTACTAGGGAAGTTGTAGTAGTGTGATACGAGAAGTTTTGTTGCAGCACGCCGCATTTGACCTGCTACCTATCTAACATGTAGCATCAAGCTGTATCTTAACCAAGCATGCAATCTTGCTTCGTAACCATTTGTGCATTAGCGCATTCAACCAATTAATAAGAGAAAATTACAAAAAAAAACACCATAATTCGGGATAGGGTTTCAAAAGACCACAAAAAAGTTAAAAGTTTCAAAAAAAAACACACTTTTCGGGACAAGAGGTTTCAAAAAACACTCATTCGAGTTTGAGTGCCCTCTAATCATAAAACTAACAGGTGGGGGCCGTTGTCAGGCTAACGTGGCGCACTTGGACGGCCGCGCGTAGACGGCGTTGAAGGCGCTGTCTTTTTTCAACTGGACCCACATGTCAGGGTTTTAATAATTATAGAAAATAATAAAATGCTGACACTGGGACCCACTTGTCATATATTTACTAATTAAGGAAAAAAGGAATTACCCGTGCCCAGCTGAGGCCGCCGTTTCCAGGTTTCCGGCGAGGTCCTAGGTTTCCGGCGAGGTCCTACGCCGCCGCTACTGCCATGACCAGCTGAGGCCGCCGTTCGACTCGCCCAGCTCTCCTCATCCACCAGCCCCGACTCCCGCAAGCAGGTGCAGTCCCAATCGACGAAATCGGGACCTCCGTCCCCGATGCCGGCCACCATTGACGCCATCGATTGCGGCCACCGCAGACCTAGAAGACGACTCCATAAGCTTCGTGGTGATCCCCTAGACCTCCAGGACCTCTCCTCTGTCTCCCTCCCCTCTAGTACGTCATCCCGACGGTTGCCTACAAGCGCCACCGCTGTCCGCCGCAGTGCTCGTCGCTCCGGCGACCAATAGGTAGCGGTGCCACTATCTTCTGGTCCACCATGTCGTTCTCTCTCCAATGCCCCATCTACGCGTCCAGACTTGCTCGGAATCGTCGAGACCGTGGTCGACTGGGAGATCCACCACTGATGACATCAACAGCCGACGTCATAATTCCTTTTTTTTTCTTATCTTTTAGTAATTTCTGTTTTATTTTCTGTAATTAGTAAATATATGACAGGTGGGTCCCAGCGTCAGCATATTATTATTTTCCATAATTGTTAAAACCCTGACATGTGGGTCCAGTTGGAAAAATATTGACGGTTCTGACAGCGCCTTAATGGCCGTCTATGCACGGCCATCTAGGTGCGCCACATCAGCCTAAAAATGGGCCCCACCCGTCAGTTTTCTGATTAGAACGAACTCAAACTCGAATCAGTGTTTTTTGAAACCTCTCGCCCCGAAAACGGTGTTTTTTTGAAACTTTCAACTTTTTTGATGGTCTTTTGAAACCCTAGCCCCAATTTTGGTGTTTTTTTTTTGTAAATTTCTCATTTAATAACCCCAAAACGGCTCAAGTGATGCGACCTGGGATGCCAAACAAAGTGCACACATAACTCTTAAGGTCGTTTCCCGGTGGAGAGGCCCTCCAGCGCCTGCCCCACGGGAGCTCCAAAATTGACCCAGACTACCGATCACACCCTTGACCTTAGCAAACAGGGTACTCTTTTTCAAAATGTAAAAAATTGGCAAAAGTTCCAATAAATTGTATAAAGACTACGACTCGCTGCTAATTTGTGTAATTGCTACAATAAATCTTAAAATAGACGGTAAAAAACATGTATGTCGATGGATAATTTGGATCATGTTAAAAACATGTATATTTAGGCATTTTAAGCCTGCAATCCATGGTTACGGATCTACTCCCTCCGTTTCGGAATATAAGACGATTAGTAGATGCTTATTTCACTGAAAGATCTGATTTCTTCGAATTTCCTTTCCTTTCCTTTAGGGTGATGGGCTGATCATCTCCCGTTGCGTTTTAGAATCGTTCCGACCAGGTGAAAAACGTACAAAAAGACATCGATACCCCTAAACTGAATCGGCATCGTCCCCGATTGCCCGGCTTCTTCCCCGCATCGCCGCCCACACCTCGCCCAGATCGGTCTTTCCCGCCTGCTCGTCGCCAGGTGCTGCTCCGAGCCCCCCTTCCGCTCGCCCAAGGAGTCTTCCCCACTCCCGCTCTGCTCGCCAGAGTGTTGCCGCCCCTCCCGCTCTACTCCTGCTGAGGGCCGGCAAGGTGCTCCCGGACGTACGCCGGCGAGTCCCAGCACACTCTCCGCCGGAGATCTGCAGTAGCACCACCTCACCTGCTTCTCCTCCTCACCGCCCGAAGTGCTCCTGCTCGCCCAACACCTCTCCGTCGGCGATCTTCAACAACAACACCTCACGGCATGTTCACCAACAATCTTCAGCAGCACTCCATCAGCAGAACCTCACTGGCAGTTCACCGGCGATCTTCAGCAGCAGCAGCACTTCGTCGGCAGTACAGAAGCAGCAGCAGCACCCTGTCGGCAGTACAGAAGCAGCAGCAGCACCCCATCAGCAGCAGCAAAAGCTCTTCTTCTCTTCTGCATATAAAGCATATCTGTGAGCTATGATTCTACAGGACTCTAACAGTACTCCCGAAGAGGAAGACAGTGGGAACATCTATGAAAACGAAATTTTGGCAACTGAAAGTTTGATTTAGGTTTGCAGGCTAAACGTCGCATCTTACTCAATTAAGCAAATCACATTTGCAGGAACATCTATGACAATGAGAAGTGCATCATGGCAACTGGTATTGTCTCATTGGATAAGAAAATGGAGTAAAAGAATAATTGTAGAAGCTCATGATTATGAAAATGAGAAGTCCAGGAGCAATGTTTATCAGTAACCTTCGGTCTAGATGCCTTCCGGTGTTCTGCCTTGGTTCATGCGATATTTCAGTTGCCAATATTTTATTTTCGTAAGTGATAAAAATGTAAAAAGGTTTGCTATGCGATGAATACACAAACTTTTGTTTACTGGAGTACAAATTTTACTCAACTAACTCTATTCCTACACACCGAGCTACGAGTATATTGATGTCAAATCTTAACACTTCATATTGTTTTGTACGGAAAGGTAATAAATAGGCGTTTAGAGACACCAACCAACTGATTACATTATGTCATTATCAGACAAACATACTATATCAGACCACCCAGAGCTAGCAGGTTAATAGCCACTTTAGTTTGAAGCAATATATTACATGCATCAGCCAAAGATCAGACCTATTGGCACAATATCAAGTCTTATACATGGATCTTGAGACAACTAGACAGATCTACTACCAGTGAGCTAAAACTTTAGCTGGTCAATGCCTAGCTCACTTATGCAAAATATAACAAATTAGTAAAAGTAGTTCAAAGTTTAAGGAGGTTCTCGTTTCTTGAAACCCAACTTTTTGGCTCTAATGTTTTCAAAAACGAAAGTACAAACTGATCATATGTTTGGTGTTTATCACCATACCACATTCGATAGCCCTGGAGCTTTTGTTTGACAATCAGGCGAATCATGTCCATATCTGCCACGAGAATAATCTCTCTTATTATCGTTCTCTACTACAGGTCAAACAACTGAAACCTATTGCGATAAATAGCACCTCGGCCAAATTAGGCTAATAAAATTAAGAAGCAAGAAACTATGTTTCATCCGAAGAAACAATCCTACAGCAATTTAAACAAGTTGGATTACTTGGAGTATTGAACACTTCAAATACTGAACAATTCCGAGTAAGGAAATAGGGAAACATGATATGTTCGACTAGAGCAAACACTAAATTTTCCAGTGACTGAATGTTTGTACTCCAACTTGACTGAAAGTTTCAACTAGGAGTACTACTGAATGATGTTAAGAGTCCATAATGTGGAGTAATTTCTGCTCAATATTTCCCATCAGGACAGAGTAATTAAACTACATCAGCAAGTGCGTACTGATGATGAAATCATTAGAAACACTTGTCATAATCTGATGACTAAAGGTACCAGGTTCAAACTACAGGTTCATTCCAATTAGTGCTAGTATAAGAATCATTCCAATTAGTGCTATTATAATATTAATTCCAATTAGCGCCAGTATAAAGCTCCATTCCAAGTAGTTTCAGGATTATTTCATGTCAAGAACTCAGGATTATTATTGTCTTTAGGTTCAGACTACTCCAATTAGTGCCAATTACTTTTTCTGAGCCTACTCATAGTATTCCTAAACGTGGTTGTAAATTGTAATCCACATACTCCAAACAAAGCTACTAAAGCAAGGACATGGGAGCCAAATCTCGCTGCAAGGATGTGCGAGCCAAATCAAGGACACGAGTACAAAGCTCTAAATGAAGCAACCATAACGGGACGGAGGGATCATGGGACCAAACCATGGCAAGCGCGAGGTCGAAGACGACGTGGGCTCGGTTCTGCAGCAGCGAGATGGCGGCGCGCCGGAGACGGGCGGGCGAGACGACGGCCTCGACGGCCACCGGTGCTGCTGCAGGCCTGCAGCTGCATCTGCTCCTGGGCGTCACCCTCCCCGTGCTCCGCGTCTGCTACCTCAGCCGTGTCGTCGGCGTCGCCCCGAGCCTCACCAATCCCAACTTCACCGGCCTCCTTCTCCTTCACGCCACTGTCAACGGATCGATCTTCGCCGTTCACAGATCTTGGGACATCGCTCGGTTTCTTGGGGAAAAAATCTGACCTTGAATCGACGGAGCCGACGCTTTAGGAAGATGCGAGAGATTCAGCGAGTGGGCGTGGGGGAGTCAGGCGGCGGAGTGCGGGGAGCAGTCAGCGCCTCAGCGGCGTGCGGGGAGCAAGGCGGTGTCGTGGCTGGAGCAGAGAGCAGAGACTGAGCTGTCGCGCCGACGAGAGAGAGTCCGTGTGCCAGGAGCGGCGAATTTTTTTTAAATAATACACTTTTTTTTAATTTCGGAAAATAATACACCTTTTTAAAAATTTACAAAAATATTCTCCTGTCGCGGTGGGCCAGCGCGATTGATAACAAATGCTAAATTATGTGGCTAGCAGCAGCCCACCTGGCTCAGCCATCCCCTGCTGGGCCTGGTCGCGCTGGGCCACCGCGACCAGGCCCAATCGCGCTGGGCTACCGCGACCAAGCCTAATCTCGACGGCCCACTGCGAGAGGACAACATTTTTCGAATTTTCTCAAAATGTGCAATATTTTCCGAATTAATTAAAAAATGTATTATTTAAAAAAATTCGCGCCAGGAGCGTGGGGTAAAACAGGAAACTCGGGAAATTTCGTAGCGTGACAAGTTTCGACCATGAAACTTTAAAACATCTTATCTCTACTACTTAAAAATACTAAACTGGTTCCCTATTCTCCTCACCTCCACAATACGTTTCGTCCTGCGTCGCTTCCCTCGTCGCGCTTCCTCTCCCTATTCGTGACCCCACTCCACGAACGCAAATCACGCTGTTTTTTTCCCCAGGAGTCAATGACCCGCTCGATCAATCCACCCCCAGACGCCGTGATCGCTGTCAACACCCGGATTTTTAAGTCCAGATGCCGTCTATTATGCCATACATCGCAATCCCAGAAATATCATTTTTGCGAGACATAATAGATTGATATCACAGAACATCATTTATTACAAACCGTAATCGTCTTACAAATAGATCTCGAAAGATCAAGTCTTACAGTAGTGGGTGTAAAGACCAAATACAACTTCACACAGCGGAAATAAAAGTAATAAAGCCTCCGTCTTCAAGGCAGTCACACAGCGAAAGACACGTCGTAGGGTCCATCTGTTCCACAAGCAATGGTTGACTCCTGGAGGCGGTCCTAGTTGTCGTAGACGTCCTGGTCACCATCTCCGGGATACTCCTCTTCATAGTCTGGCCGTTTGAATAGCCAGGGACAAAGCCGTGAGTACTTATAAAGTACTCGTAAACTAACACTAAATTAAGCATTAACAACTATATTGGGTGTCCTAAGCTCTAAGTTCATTTTGCACAAAGCTAGTTTTATTCCTTAACACTTAGTAGTAAAAGACTCTTATGGCAAAACAAATACTCATGTGGGAACATTAGTGTCATTCCCACAACTCTGTTGTGATTCAGGTCACCACCACCAAATTCAAGTCAAGTCAAGTTCAAAATTTAGAGAATCTCTGACAACGGAACAGTATGGCCTTTCCAACTGCCCATGACCGCGGGCGCGGCTATTCGAATAGTTTTCACTCTGCAGAGGTCGTACTCTTATACCACAACATTTGCATCCATCCGTCAGGGTTAACTAGCCCTGAATTATCATACTCTGTATGCGGATCATCAACCATAACCTTTCACTTACATACTCTAGTACAGGCACCTCCCCTATGAGCGTGGCCTCCCAGTTATGGCAAACCGCCATCCCAGGAACTGCATAGGCGGTTTAAGTCACCCTTCCAGTTCAATTCATTACGTTTGTCAAGGGGGCAGCTTTCGGCATAACCCCTATGGTACTTGTCCAGGAGGGAACCCATACTAAAGTACATAAACTTCCAGTTAAGCCCTACCCAGATTCAGGTATTGTGGGGGTACAGTAAAATTGGAATGGTATCGCATCCGAACCCAACCATCAGTTTTTGGTCCACAGTCACTTTGTCAGAAGGTTGGTCATATTCACCTTCAAAATTTCCATTAGAATGAAACCCTCATTCCAAAGTTTTCATAGTCACTAGACTCACGTGTTCCCACCTAGAGTGATCAAGTTTTTAACTTTAGCACTAGCAACTAGTCAGGGATGATATCTACAAGTGAGGGTGCTAACTAAATTTCAGTAGCTAGACTAGAACCTTGAGAGACTTGTATTACAACTATACTCAGACAAAGGTGAACTATAAAAATACTTGAGAAAAGTGAAGCTTTGCAAAAAAGACTTGGAATGGGAAAGGTTCCCTAAAGAAATAAATTGCCATGGTGCCTTGCTATGGTATAGCCTGCACTAATATTGCTTGTATTGGTATTAGCTTGCCTTGATTGGTACAATTGGCACAGTTGGCGCAGTGTTCCTCCTCTTCTCCGCAGATGTTCTCTTCTTCTTCTTCGTAGCCTTCGGTACTAGCGTCTATAGACGAATACAAGACAACAATCACCAAACAATACTTAAGTAATCTAGATAACCTTAGTGGTTCAATCAAGACGATCTATCACCATCACAAGGATTTAATACCATGAGTGTCTTTATTTTTCCTTGTTGGAAAAGTAATTTCCACTCATTGAAATTTATTAAGATTTAATATTCTCAAATAATAGAATATGGGCTTAGGTTGACCAAAGTCACCACCACATATTTATTGATTTGGGAATGTGATTTAAATGAGATGCTACATCTCATAAAGTTTAAATACTATTTTTTGGAGAAGTAATTTCCACTCATTGAAAATTACCTCAATTTAATATCCTCAAAATAATACAATATGAAGTCATGCAGGACTAAAGTCATGACTTCACATTAGAATACTTGGGAAAGTGATTTAAATGAGGTGCAACACTTCATAGTATTTATCTAGGGTTTTAATTTATTTTTAGAGAAGGATGCTCCATTTATGGAAGTTTAATATTTAATATTCCCAATTAATAAAATATGAGGTCAATTTGACCTAATGTCATCACCTCATATTCATTCACTTGAGAATGGGATTTAAATGAGAGGCTACCTCTCATAATATTTTTGCTAATATTTTTGATAATTTAAATGGGGTAGAATTGACTACATAGTCATTTATTAAATCTAGCCCATGATCATGGGGAATACCCATATCATATTTTTACATATCCAGATAGAGTATCTGAAATGTATTTTTGAGAAGTTGAATCAACCAAAAAGGAGCTATGGTTGATTTTATAAAAATGTTTGAAGTTGCTAAAGTGCCTGTTTTGTTATTTTTGGTGTCAGTGACTTATAAAGAATCAGGGGTTGAGCTTTACTAATTTGGTTAGATAATGTTCCAAGCTTTCCAAAAATACTTGGTTCATAAATTTTGGCCAAGTGGATCTCTCAGAATTAAATTTGGAAGTTGAGTGAATTCACTGCACTAAATAAAATAGAAAAACTAAATTTGAATCAGCTGGACTGGGCGGGAAACGCTAACGGGCCAGGCGGGAAGGAAATGGGCCGGCCCAGTGGCTCTGGCGCGTGAGTGAGCGCCTGGCTAACGGGACCCGCCTGTCAGCGGCAGGGTTTAAATGCCGAAGCGGTACGCTAGCTGGACCGTTGGATCAAAAGAAGATCGGACGGCCAATCGTCGTCTCCATCATCGAACAGAATCAATGGCGAGCCGGAACCCTAGCGGCGGAGCGGGGGTCTACCGGGAGCTTACCGGCGGTCTGCTGGCGTCGGAGACGGGGGCAAATGGTCGAGGAAGGTCAGGCACATCGATGGAGGGGCGCAGCGTCGCGGGAGGTGGACTGGAGCGTCACCTCGATGGTGCTCCTGCCGGCGGTGACTCCGGCGAGAAATTGGGTGGCTCGGGGCTAAATTGGACAGAGGGAAGCTTCGGGGAGTGAGAGAGGTGAGAGGGGAAGCTAATTGCGTGAAGAAATGGAGAGGGGGAGGCGTGCTCTTATAGGCTCGACGGTGAGGCGGGGGTCACGGCCGGGTCGACGGTGAGGGTGGCGCTACGGGCTGCGAAAGGGCAAGGGGATGGTGGCGTTCTGATCCTGGTGTTATGGCGGTCCTCTGGGGCAAGGTGGCGCTGGCAGAGGGGGTCTGCATCGTGCTGGCCGCGTGCGCGTCCGTGAGGTCCGCGGCGGACGGTGTCGTCGTGCATGATGGCGACAGGGCGCGAGGGAGGCAGAGGGGGTGTCTAGGAGCATCATGGTGGTGCGGCGCATGCTCGGGCAGAAGAAGGGGGCTAGAGGAGGTCTGCAAAGGCGAGGCGAGGCGGCGTCCGTGCGTGCACCATGGCACGTCCTGCGGCAGGATCGACATGTCGAGGACCGTGGGCGTCATCTTGTCTGGGGTGCTTGGGGCTTCCTCCTGGCTTGGGCAAGATGCTGGCGTGCTCAGTGCAGAGAGGGGAAGCAGAAGGACATGATGAGGGAGGCTAGGGCAAAGCAAGAACCTAAGTGCCAAGGAGGGGTGCCATTTTGGCCGGCATGCCCTTGTCCACTTGCACCATGGCAGGGTGCCATCAAGCCAAAAGTGCAGCAAGGACCCTGAAGCATGCTAGGAGGGGGCTAGTCTCACTTTGCAGGGAATGGTGGGGTTTCACCATAAATGGACATTGGATTCTGTTTGAGTTTGATTCAGCCCACAATGTGTTTGATCAAATGGCCGAATGAAAACTTTTGTTGAATTTGGCCAAACCAAAAATTGGGGATGAGGCCAATAATATTTGAAACATACCAGTGGCCTTGGTTTGCAAAATAAAAATTATTAGCTGAAAATCACAAAGTGGTGTGATCTTAATTCAGTTAATTAATTCCCACTTTGCACCTTTATTAAAATCAGTTGGGAGTGTTTCTGCATGATTGGCCAAGATCAAAATGATCACCTTGATATGGTCTTACAAAGTATGCAAGAAAATAATGGGGCTAGGTTTAGAAAAGAACTACTATTGATGCCCAAAGTGGGCATCATGATAATAATTCCTGAAATGACCATATGCACCTAAATGCATTTTTTTATTTTCTCTTTTGCTTTTGTCTGGTTCAGTGGGTTGAGGTTGATTTAGAAGATCACTTCGTAGCATTGGTTGAGGCAGAGAAAAAAGATTTGGTGATATTGGCATTTTGGGAAAAATCTGAATTCTAATAAAAGATTGCCACTTTGGCAATTTATTGTGAGAGTTTGAAAGTGAACTAGCCATGGTGGCCAATATAAAAGTTTTTCACTTTTATTTGTTCTTTGATACTGTGCAAAAAGGTCAGGGGGTTTAATTTAGACATCAATAGCTAGGGAGGCTCAAAGAGGGCATGCTGATAATATTTTCAGACTTAGCCATATTCAAAATTTGGCTAAGTCCTAATTTTTCTTTTTGGTTTTATTTATTCAGTGAGTGTTAAGATGAGTTAGGAAATGTTTTCAATTACTCACTACCATGCTAACATGGCCAGAGCAACATTTCACTCAAAGATATTAATAATAATTTAAATGCATAGTGACCTATGCATGCAATTTTATTTATTTCTATTTTTATTTTTCTTTGTATTTTCCTTTCCATTGGTTTGTTGTTCTCTGATCCTAAGATCATTGAATTTGGGGATTCAAAGTCACTTCACACAATTTAAACACACATTCACCCAAAATTAAATGCATAAGGGAATTAAAAATGAAAGTTTTTGTTGGCTCCATTTTTTGAATAAAATGGAAAATGCTTTTCTTTTGTTTTCAAAATTTTGGGGTGTTACAAACCTTCCCCCCTTAAACAAAATCTCGTCCCGAGATTTAAGAAAAGTTAGGAACCTAAGAGAGATTGAGCAATTCAGTCTTAAACAGAAAACATACCCATCACGACAGTTGGTGCTTCCTGGGCTTCTGCGGCAGTCATGCTGTAGAAACGGCCGTTGCGGTTGTTCGGGTTGCCTGGGCCAGACTTCCTTCCGGCTGCGACACGGCGCTGTTGTTGGTCTAGTTCATTGGGCTTGGGGGCTGCATTGTTAGCTGCTTTCGCCAGTTTCTGGGGGCATTCATTGGAGTAATGTCCCTTGTTTCTACATTCATAGCAGGTCACATTGGACTTGTCTCTCGGGTCAATAGGTATGGCATTGCTTCCAGTCCTTGGGGCATGGTTGTTGAAGTTGTTGTTGTGGTTGTTGCCATGGTTGCTGTTGTTGTTGTTGTTGTTGTTGTTGCCTCCGGGCTTTGGGTGTCCTCCATAATGATTGGGATTGTTCGGACGAGATGTCGAAACAGGTGGCCTGCTGGTTCTTGGTGCATATCCTGCGGGTGAGCTGGTACGGTATTTCTGGGCGTTGTTGGGTCCGTTCTGGTGCATCATATGGCGCTTGCGGTTTTCATTGGCTTGGTTGAGCTTTCCTTCCATCTGGATGGCAGAATCCACTAACTCTTCCAAGTCAGCGAACTTGATGTTCACTAACACTGTCTGCATCTCATCATGCAATCCATTTAGGAATCTTTCCTTCTTCTTGGCAACTGTGTCCGAGTCATCGGGGGCATACCTAGACAAGGTGAGGAACTTGTCACGGTACTCCACCACACTCATTCTTCCTTGCTTCAGGTCACGGAACTCATCTCTCATCCTCATAACCAAACCCGAGGGCACATGGTATCTGCTGAACTTGATTTTGAAATCCTCCCAGGTCATCAATTGTCCTCCATTCAGGGCACGGGTACTGTTCCACCAGGCTCTGGCAGGTCCAGATAGATAGTGGGTGGCAAACAGCACCTTGTCGGCTTCGTCAACTCCTGCAACTTCCAAGTTGTTCTCCATGGTCTTGAGCCAGTCGTCCGCATCTAGCGGCTCTTCAGTATTGCTAAACATTGGTGGGTTTGTATTCTGGAAATTTTTCAGCTTGGATCCAGGGTGATCATGGTTTCCGTTGCCTTGGTTATTTTGGGCCATCTGGGCTATCTGCTGCATTGCGGCAACGTTGGCTTGACGCTCAGCTCTACTTTCTTCTCTTTCTGCCATCATCATTTGCAGAAGTTGCACCACGGGGTCCTGGGTTGAGCTGCTTCCGGTGTTGCCGCGGGTAGGAGGGGCCATCTGAATCATTGAGGTAGATCATCAGATAAGGGGGAAATTTCTATGGTTTGTTTTGAGGTAAAATTTGAAAATTTCAAAACTTGAAAACTTGAGTAGTGTTGAGGGGGTAAAATCAACAACACTTTTTCATTCATACCAAACATCACATATTACAATGCTAACACACCATTGGTTTTTAAGAACCATTCACTCGTTCTACGATACAAGGGACGGGATACAAACTCACACTAGTGCTCTCTTACACTTACGTAGGTGGAAGTTCTATTAAAGTGACCTAGAGATACTACTCTTCATTCTAGAATGGTGGGTTCTTCATCTTCCTTCTCCAGCTCCAGGGATGCTATCCTCGTACGGAGGCGAGCGATGATGCAGTCCTTCTTGGCGTGGTCGAGGTACATCTGGTTGACATGGGCACGGGAGTTGTCCAGCTCCTCGCGGGTTTCGTGCAGCATGAAGTCCAGGTGCTCGGCATGGTGCTTCAGTTCTGGGTGCGGGGGCACAGTTAATGGTTTTCCCATGGAGTCATGTCTTGGGTAGTAGAAGAAGCGAGTTCCCTCGATCTTGTTCACATTCTGCCCACAGAGACGGGCAAATGCTTCCTGTACGGCTTTGGTTATTACTTCCATCCAGTTTTTCCCTTTCACAGAAAACCAGGTGGTTTCCCAGATTGGGGATCCCTTCTTTCCTCTCAGATCTGTGGTAACCACCCATTGAGTTTGTCCTCCTAGCTGATTGTTGAGTGGCACTCCAAAGAACTCGGGATATGGGCGTCCCAGATGTTCAACTAACTGCTCCAGGTCCTTTTCAAACATTAGGTCTCCTCCATGACCCAGTTGGTAGGACTCACAGTTGTACTCCATCTCTGAGCCAATTAGAAAAGGTAAGAAAGTGAAGTGAAGGGATCAAGTGTGCAAAATTTTATGTAGAAGTACAAAGAAAAATAGGACATGTATTTCTCTTTTTGAAAAGATTTCAAGGGTAAGAGGAGAATAAGTTTTCATAAATATTCACTTCATTGGTTTTTAAAACTATGGTTTTCAACGTCCATTCTAACTAGGGCTCCTAAGGTCAAACAATGGCTCTGATACCAACTTGTCAACACCCGGATTTTTAAGTCCAGATGCCGTCTATTATGCCATACATCGCAATCCTAGAAATATCATTTTTGCGAGACATAATAGATTGATATCACAGAACATCATTTATTACAAACCATAATCGTCTTACAAATAGATCTCGAAAGATCAAGTCTTACAGTAGTGGGTCTAAAGACCAAATACAACTTCACACAGCGGAAATAAAAGTAATAAAGCCTCCGTCTTCAAGGCAGTCACACAACGAAAGACACGTCGTAGGGTCCATCTGTTCCACAGGCAATGGTTGACTCCTGGAGGCGGTCCTAGTTGTCGTAGACGTCCTGGTCACCATCTCCGGGATACTCCTTTTCATAGTCTGGCCGTTTGAATAGCCAGGGACAAAGCCGTGAGTACTTATAAAGTACTCGCAAACTAACACTAAAATAAGTATTAACAACTATATTGGGTGTCCTAAGCTCTAAGTTCATTTTGCACAAAGCTAGTTTTATTCCTTAACACTTAGTAGTAAAAGACTCTTATGGCAAAACAAATACTCATGTGGGAACATTAGTGTCATTCCCACAACTCTGTTGTGATTCAGGTCACCACCACCAAATTCAAGTCAAGTCAAGTTCAAAATTTAGAGAATCTCTGACAACGGAACAGTATGGCCTTTCCAACTGCCCATGACCGCGGGCGCGGCTATTCGAATAGTTTTCACTCTGCAGAGGTCGCACTCTTATACCACAACATTTGCATCCATCCGTCAGGGTTAACTAGCCCTGAATTATCATACTCTGTATGCGGATCATCAACCATAACCTTTCACTTACATACTCTAGTACAGGCACCTCCCCTATGAGCGTGGCCTCCCAGTTATGGCAAACCGCCATCCCAGGAACTGCATAGGCGGTTTAAGTCACCCTTCCAGTTCAATTCATTACGTTTGTCAAGGGGGCAGCTTTCGGCATAACCCCTATGGTACTTGTCCAGGAGGGAACCCATACTAAAGTACATAAACTTCCAGTTAAGCCCTACCCAGATTCAGGTATTGTGGGGGTACAGTAAAATTGGAATGGTATCGCATCCGAACCCAACCATCAGTTTTTGGTCCACAGTAACTTTGTCAGAAGGTTGGTCATATTCACCTTCAAAATTTCCATTAGAATGAAACCCTCATTCCAAAGTTTTCATAGTCACTAGACTCACGTGTTCCCACCTAGAGTGATCAAGTTTTTAACTTTAGCACTAGCAACTAGTCAGGGATGATATCTACAAGTGAGGGGTGCTAACTAAATTTCAGTAGCTAGACTAGAACCTTGAGAGACTTGTATTACAACTATACTCAGACAAAGGTGAACTATAAAAATACTTGAGAAAAGTGAAGCTTTGCAAAAAAGACTTGGAATGGGAAAGGTTCCCTAAAGAAATAAATTGCCATGGTGCCTTGCTATGGTATAGCCTGCACTAATATTGCTTGTATTGGTATTAGCTTGCCTTGATTGGTACAATTGGCACAGTTGGCACAGTTGGCGCAGTGTTCCTCCTCTTCTCCGCAGATGTTCTCTTCTTCTTCTTCGTAGCCTTCGGTACTAGCGTCTATAGACGAATACAAAGACAACAATCACCAAACAATACTTAAGTAATCTAGATAACCTTAGTGGTTCAATCAAGATGATCTATCACCATCACAAGGATTTAATACCATGAGTGTCTTTATTTTTCCTTGTTGGAAAAGTAATTTCCACTCATTGAAATTTATTAAGATTTAATATTCTCAAATAATAGAATATGGGCTTAGGTTGACCAAAGTCACCACCACATATTTATTGATTTGGGAATGTGATTTAAATGAGATGCTACATCTCATAAAGTTTAAATACTATTTTTTGGAGAAGTAATTTCCACTCATTGAAAATTACCTCAATTTAATATCCTTAAAATAATACAATATGAAGTCATGCAGGACTAAAGTCATGACTTCACATTAGAATACTTGGGAAAGTGATTTAAATGAGGTGCAACACTTCATAGTATTTATCTAGGGTTTTAATTTATTTTTAGAGAAGGATGCTCCATTTATGGAAGTTTAATATTTAATATTCCCAATTAATAAAATATGAGGTCAATTTGACCTAATGTCATCACCTCATATTCATTCACTTGAGAATGGGATTTAAATGAGAGGCTACCTCTCATAATATTTTTGCTAATATTTTTGATAATTTAAATGGGCTAGAATTGACTACATAGTCATTTATTAAATCTAGCCCATGATCATGGGGAATACCCATATCATATATTTACATATCCAGATAGAGTATCTGAAATGTGATTTTTGAGAAGTTGAATCAACCAAAAAGGAGCTATGGTTGATTTTATAAAAATGTTTGAAGTTGCTAAAGTGCCTGTTTTGTTATTTTTGGTGTCAGTGACTTATAAAGAATCAGGGGTTGAGCTTTACTAATTTGGTTAGATAATGTTCCAAGCTTTCCAAAAATACTTGGTTCATAAATTTTGGCCAAGTGGATCTCTCAGAATTAAATTTGGAAGTTGAGTGAATTCACTGCACTAAATAAAATAGAAAAACTAAATTTGAATCAGCTGGACTGGGCGGGAAACGCTAACGGGCCAGGCGGGAAGGAAATGGGCCGGCCCAGTGGCTCTGGCGCGTGAGTGAGCGCCTGGCTAACGGGACCCGCCTGTCAGCGGCAGGGTTTAAATGCCGAAGCGGTACGCTAGCTGGACCGTTGGATCAAAAGAAGATCGGACGGCCAATCGTCGTCTCCATCATCGAACAGAATCAATGGCGAGCCGGAACCCTAGCGGCGGAGCGGGGGTCTACCGGGAGCTTACCGGCGGTCTGCTGGCGTCGGAGACGGGGGCAAATGGTCGAGGAAGGTCAGGCACGTCGATGGAGGGGCGCAGCGTCGCGGGAGGTGGACTGGAGCGTCACCTCAATGGTGCTCCTGCCGGCGGTGACTCCGGCGAGAAATTGGGTGGCTCGGGGCTAAATTGGACAGAGGGAAGCTTCGGGGAGTGAGAGAGGTGAGAGGGGAAGCTAATTGCGTGAAGAAATGGAGAGGGGGAGGCGTGCTTTTATAGGCTCGACGGTGAGGCGGGGGTCACGGCCGGGTCGACGGTGAGGGTGGCGCTACGGGCTGCGAAAGGGCAAGGGGATGGTGGCGTTCTGATCCTGGTGTTATGGCGGTCCTCTGGGGCAAGGTGGCGCTGGCAGAGGGGGTCTGCATCGTGCTGGCCGCGTGCGCGTCCGTGAGGTCCGCGGCAGACGGTGTCGTCGTGCATGATGGCGACAGGGCGCGAGGGAGGCAGAGGGGGTGTCTAGGAGCATCATGGTGGTGCGGCGCATGCTCGGGCAGAAGCAGGGGGCTAGAGGAGGTCTGCAAAGGCGAGGCGAGGCGGCGTCCGTGCGTGCACCATGGCACGTCCTGCGGCAGGATCGACATGTCGAGGACCGTGGGCGTCATCTTGTCTGGGGTGCTTGGGGCTTCCTCCTGGCTTGGGCAAGATGCTGGCGTGCTCAGTGCAGAGAGGGGAAGCAGAAGGACATGATGAGGGAGGCTAGGGCAAAGCAAGAACCTAAGTGCCAAGGAGGGGTGCCATTTTGGCCGGCATGCCCTTGTCCACTTGCACCATGGCAGGGTGCCATCAAGCCAAAAGTGCAGCAAGGACCCTGAAGCATGCTAGGAGGGGGCTAGTCTCACTTTGCAGGGAATGGTGGGGTTTCACCATAAATGGACATTGGATTCTGTTTGAGTTTGATTCAGCCCACAATGTGTTTGATCAAATGGCCGAATGAAAACTTTTGTTGAATTTGGCCAAACCAAAAATTGGGGATGAGGCCAATAATATTTGAAACATACCAGTGGCCTTGGTTTGCAAAATAAAAATTATTAGCTGAAAATCACAAAGTGGTGTGATCTTAATTCAGTTAATTAATTCCCACTTTGCACCTTTATTAAAATCAGTTGGGAGTGTTTCTGCATGATTGGCCAAGATCAAAATGATCACCTTGATATGGTCTTACAAAGTATGCAAGAAAATAATGGGGCTAGGTTTAGAAAAGAACTACTATTGATGCCCAAAGTGGGCATCATGATAATAATTCCTGAAATGACCATATGCACCTAAATGCATTTTTTTATTTTCTCTTTTGCTTTTGTCTGGTTCAGTGGGTTGAGGTTGATTTAGATGATCACTTTGTAGCATTGGTTGAGGCAGAGGAAAAAGATTTGGTGATATTGGCATTTTGGGAAAAATCTGAATTCTAATAAAAGATTGCCACTTTGGCAATTTATTGTGAGAGTTTGAAAGTGAACTAGCCATGGTGGCCAATATAAAAAGTTTCACTTTTATTTGTTCTTTGATACTGTGCAAAAAGGTCAGGGGGTTTAATTTAGACATCAATAGCTAGGGAGGCTCAAAGAGGGCATGCTGATAATATTTTCAGACACTAGCCATATTCAAAATTTGGCTAAGTCCTAATTTTTCTGTTTGGTTTTATTTATTCAGTGAGTGTTAAGATGAGTTAGGAAATGTTTTCAATTACTCACTACCATGCTAACATGGCCAGAGCAACATTTCACTCAAAGATATTAATAATAATTTAAATGCATAGTGACCTACTGCATGCAATTTTATTTATTTCTATTTTTATTTTTCTTTGTATTTTCCTTTCCATTGGTTTGTTGTTCTCTGATCCTAAGATCATTGAATTTGGGGATTCAAAGTCACTTCACACAATTTAAACACACATTCACCCAAAATTAAATGCATAAGGGAATTAAAAATGAAAGTTTTTGTTGGCTCCATTTTTTGAATAAAATGGAAAATGCTTTTCTTTTGTTTTCAAAATTTTGGGGTGTTACAAACCTTCCCCCCTTAAACAAAATCTCGTCCCGAGATTTAAGAAAAGTTAGGAACCTAAGAGAGATTGAGCAATTCAGTCTTAAACAGAAAACATACCCATCACGGCAGTTGGTGCTTCCTGGGCTTCTGCGGCAGTCATGCTGTAGAAACGGCCGTTGCGGTTGTTCGGGTTGCCTGGGCCAGACTTCCTTCCGGCTGCGACACGGCGCTGTTGTTGGGCTGGTTCATTGGGCTTGGGGGCTGCATTGTTAGCTGCTTTCGCCAGTTTCTGGGGGCATTCATTGGAGTAATGTCCCTTGTTTCTACATTCATAGCAGGTCACATTGGACTTGTCTCTCGGGTCAATAGGTATGGCATTGCTTCCAGTCCTTGGGGCATGGTTGTTGAAGTTGTTGTTGTGGTTGTTGCCATGGTTGCTGTTGTTGTTGTTGTTGCCTCCGGGCTTTGGGTGTCCTCCATAATGATTGGGATTGTTCGGACGAGACGTCGGAACAGGTGGCCTGCTGGTTCTTGGTGCATATCCTGCGGGTGAGCTGGTACGGTATTTCTGGGCGTTGTTGGGTCCGTTCTGGTGCATCATATGGCGCTTGCGGTTTTCATTGGCTTGGTTGAGCTTTCCTTCCATCTGGATGGCAGAATCCACTAACTCTTCCAAGTCAGCGAACTTGATGTTCACTAACACTGTCTGCATCTCATCATGCAATCCATTTAGGAATCTTTCCTTCTTCTTGGCAACTGTGTCCGAGTCATCGGGGGCATACCTAGACAAGGTGAGGAACTTGTCACGGTACTCCACCACACTCATTCTTCCTTGCTTCAGGTCACGGAACTCATCTCTCATCCTCATAACCAAACCCGAGGGCACATGGTATCTGCTGAACTTGATTTTGAAATCCTCCCAGGTCATCAATTGTCCTCCATTCAGGGCACGGGTACTGTTCCACCAGGCTCTGGTAGGTCCAGATAGATAGTGGGTGGCAAACAGCACCTTGTCGGCTTCGTCAACTCCTGCAACTTCCAAGTTGTTCTCCATGGTCTTGAGCCAGTCGTCCGCATCTAGCGGCTCTTCAGTATTGCTAAACATTGGTGGGTTTGTATTCTGGAAATTTTTCAGCTTGGATCCAGGGTGATCATGGTTTCCGTTGCCTTGGTTATTCTGGGCCATCTGGGCTATCTGCTGCATTGCGGCAACATTGGCTTGCCGCTCAGCTCTACTTTCTTCTCTTTCTGCCATCATCATTTGCAGAAGTTGCACCACGGGGTCCTGGGTTGAGCTGCTTCCGGTGTTGCCGCGGGTAGGAGGGGCCATCTGAATCATTGAGGTAGATCATCAGATAAGGGGGAAATTTCTATGGTTTGTTTTGAGGTAAAATTTGAAAATTTCAAAACTTGAAAACTTGAGTAGTGTTGAGGGGGTAAAATCAACAACACTTTTTCATTCATACCAAACATCACATATTACAATGCTAACACACCATTGGTTTTTAAGAACCATTCACTCGTTCTACGATACAAGGGACGGGATACAAACTCACACTAGTGCTCTCTTACACTTACGTAGGTGGAAGTTCTATTAAAGTGACCTAGAGATACTACTCTTCATTCTAGAATGGTGGGTTCTTCATCTTCCTTCTCCAGCTCCAGGGATGCTATCCTCGTACGGAGGCGAGCGATGATGCAGTCCTTCTTGGCGTGGTCGAGGTACATCTGGTTGACATGGGCACGGGAGTTGTCCAGCTCCTCGCGGGTTTCATGCAGCATGAAGTCCAGGTGCTCGGCATGGTGCTTCAGTTCTGGGTGCGGGGGCACAGTTAATGGTTTTCCCATGGAGTCATGTCTTGGGTAGTAGAAGAAGCGAGTTCCCTCGATCTTGTTCACATTCTGCCCACAGAGACGGGCAAATGCTTCCTGTACGGCTTTGGTTATTACTTCCATCCAGTTTTTCCCTTTCACAGAAAACCAGGTGGTTTCCCAGATTGGGGATCCCTTCTTTCCTCTCAGATCTGTGGTAACCACCCATTGAGTTTGTCCTCCTAGCTGATTGTTGAGTGGCACTCCAAAGAACTCGGGATATGGGCGTCCCAGATGTTCAACTAGCTGCTCCAGGTCCTTTTCAAACATTAGGTCTCCTCCGTGACCCAGTTGGTAGGACTCACAGTTGTACTCCATCTCTGAGCCAATTAGAAAAGGTAAGAAAGTGAAGTGAAGGGATCAAGTGTGCAAAATTTTATGTAGAAGTACAAAGAAAAATAGGACATGTATTTCTCTTTTTGAAAAGATTTCAAGGGTAAGAGGAGAATAAGTTTTCATAAATATTCACTTCATTGGTTTTTAAAACTATGGTTTTCAACGTCCATTCTAACTAGGGCTCCTAAGGTCAAACAATGGCTCTGATACCAACTTGTCAACACCCGGATTTTTAAGTCCAGATGCCGTCTATTATGCCATACATCGCAATCCCAGAAATATCATTTTTGCGAGACATAATAGATTGATATCACAGAACATCATTTATTACAAACCATAATCGTCTTACAAATAGATCTCGAAAGATCAAGTCTTACAGTAGTGGGTCTAAAGACCAAATACAACTTCACACAGCGGAAATAAAAGTAATAAAGCCTCCGTCTTCAAGGCAGTCACACAACGAAAGACACGTCGTAGGGTCCATCTGTTCCACAGGCAATGGTTGACTCCTGGAGGCGGTCCTAGTTGTCGTAGACGTCCTGGTCACCATCTCCGGGATACTCCTCTTCATAGTCTGGCCGTTTGAATAGCCAGGGACAAAGCCGTGAGTACTTATAAAGTACTCGCAAACTAACACTAAAATAAGCATTAACAACTATATTGGGTGTCCTAAGCTCTAAGTTCATTTTGCACAAAGCTAGTTTTATTCCTTAACACTTAGTAGTAAAAGACTCTTATGGCAAAACAAATACTCATGTGGGAACATTAGTGTCATTCCCACAACTCTGTTGTGATTCAGGTCACCACCACCAAATTCAAGTCAAGTCAAGTTCAAAATTTAGAGAATCTCTGACAACGGAACAGTATGGCCTTTCCAACTGCCCATGACCGCGGGCGCGGCTATTCGAATAGTTTTCACTCTGCAGAGGTCGTACTCTTATACCACAACATTTGCATCCATCCGTCAGGGTTAACTAGCCCTGAATTATCATACTCTGTATGCGGATCATCAACCATAACCTTTCACTTACATAGTCTAGTACAGGCACCTCCCCTATGAGCGTGGCCTCCCAGTTATGGCAAACCGCCATCCCAGGAACTGCATAGGCGGTTTAAGTCACCCTTCCAGTTCAATTCATTACGTTTGTCAAGGGGGCAGCTTTCGGCATAACCCCTATGGTACTTGTCCAGGAGGGAACCCATACTAAAGTACATAAACTTCCAGTTAAGCCCTACCCAGATTCAGGTATTGTGGGGGTACAGTAAAATTGGAATGGTATCGCATCCGAACCCAACCATCAGTTTTTGGTCCACAGTCACTTTGTCAGAAGGTTGGTCATATTCACCTTCAAAATTTCCATTAGAATGAAACCCTCATTCCAAAGTTTTCATAGTCACTAGACTCACGTGTTCCCACCTAGAGTGATCAAGTTTTTAACTTTAGCACTAGCAACTAGTCAGGGATGATATCTACAAGTGAGGGGTGCTAACTAAATTTCAGTAGCTAGACTAGAACCTTGAGAGACTTGTATTACAACTATACTCAGACAAAGGTGAACTATAAAAATACTTGAGAAAAGTGAAGCTTTGCAAAAAAGACTTGGAATGGGAAAGGTTCCCTAAAGAAATAAATTGCCATGGTGCCTTGCTATGGTATAGCCTGCACTAATATTGCTTGTATTGGTATTAGCTTGCCTTGATTGGTACAATTGGCACAGTTGGCACAGTTGGCGCAGTGTTCCTCCTCTTCTCCGCAGATGTTCTCTTCTTCTTCTTCGTAGCCTTCGGTACTAGCGTCTATAGACGAATACAAGACAACAATCACCAAACAATACTTAAGTAATCTAGATAACCTTAGTGGTTCAATCAAGATGATCTATCACCATCACAAGGATTTAATACCATGAGTGTCTTTATTTTTCCTTGTTGGAAAAGTAATTTCCACTCATTGAAATTTATTAAGATTTAATATTCTCAAATAATAGAATATGGGCTTAGGTTGACCAAAGTCACCACCACATATTTATTGATTTGGGAATGTGATTTAAATGAGATGCTACATCTCATAAAGTTTAAATACTATTTTTTGGAGAAGTAATTTCCACTCATTGAAAATTACCTCAATTTAATATCCTCAAAATAATACAATATGAAGTCATGCAGGACTAAAGTCATGAATTCACATTAGAATACTTGGGAAAGTGATTTAAATGAGGTGCAACACTTCATAGTATTTATCTAGGGTTTTAATTTATTTTTAGAGAAGGATGCTCCATTTATGGAAGTTTAATATTTAATATTCCCAATTAATAAAATATGAGGTCAATTTGACCTAATGTCATCACCTCATATTCATTCACTTGAGAATGGGATTTAAATGAGAGGCTACCTCTCATAATATTTTTGCTAATAATTTTGATAATTTAAATGGGCTAGAATTGACTACATAGTCATTTATTAAATCTAGCCCATGATCATGGGGAATACCCATATCATATTTTTACATATTCAGATAGAGTATCGGAAATGTGATTTTTGAGAAGTTGAATCAACCAAAAAGGAGCTATGGTTGATTTTATAAAAATGTTTGAAGTTGCTAAAGTGCCTGTTTTGTTATTTTTGGTGTCAGTGACTTATAAAGAATCATGGGTGGAGCTTTACTAATTTGGTTAGATAATGTTCCAAGCTTTCCAAAAATACTTGGTTCATAAATTTTGGCCAAGTGGATCTCTCAGAATTAAATTTGGAAGTTGAGTGAATTCACTGCACTAAATAAAATAGAAAAACTAAATTTGAATCAGCTGGACTGGGCGGGAAACGCTAACGGGCCAGGCGGGAAGGAAATGGGCCGGCCCAGTGGCTCTGGCGCGTGAGTGAGCGCCTGGCTAACGGGACCCGCCTGTCAGCGGCAGGGTTTAAATGCCGAAGCGGTACGCTAGCTGGACCGTTGGATCAAAAGAAGATCGGACGGCCAATCGTCGTCTCCATCATCGAACAGAATCAATGGCGAGCCGGAACCCTAGCGGCGGAGCGGGGGTCTACCGGGAGCTTACCGGCGGTCTGCTGGCGTCGGAGACGGGGGCAAATGGTCGAGGAAGGTCAGGCACGTCGATGGAGGGGCGCAGCGTCGCGGGAGGTGGACTGGAGCGTCACCTCGATGGTGCTCCTGCCGGCGGCGACTCCGGCGAGAAATTGGGTGGCTCGGGGCTAAATTGGACAGAGGGAAGCTTCGGGGAGTGAGAGAGGTGAGAGGGGAAGCTAATTGCGTGAAGAAATGGAGAGGGGGAGGCGTGCTTTTATAGGCTCGACGGTGAGGCGGGGGTCACGGCCGGGTCGACGGTGAGGGTGGCGCTACGGGCTGCGAAAGGGCAAGGGGATGGTGGCGTTCTGATCCTGGTGTTATGGCGGTCCTCTGGGGCAAGGTGGCGCTGGCAGAGGGGGTCTGCATCGTGCCGGCCGCGTGCGCGTCCGTGAGGTCCACGGCGGACGGCGTCGTCGTGCATGATGGCGACAGGGCGCGAGGGAGGCAGAGGGGGTGTCTAGGAGCATCATGGTGGTGCGGCGCATGCTCGGGCAGAAGAAGGGGGCTAGAGGAGGTCTGCAAAGGCGAGGCGAGGCGGCGTCCGTGCGTGCACCATGGCACGTCCTGCGGCAGGATCGACATGTCGAGGACCGTGGGCGTCGTCTTGTCTGGGGTGCTTGGGGCTTCCTCCTGGCTTGGGAAAGATGCTGGCGTGCTCAGTGCAGAGAGGGGAAGCAGAAGGACATGATGAGGGAGGCTAGGGCAAAGCAAGAACCTAAGTGCCAAGGAGGGGTGCCATTTTGGCCGGCATGCCCTTGTCCACTTGCACCATGGCAGGGTGCCATCAAGACAAAAGTGCAGAAAGGACCCTGAAGCATGCTAGGAGGGGGCTAGTCTCACTTTGCAGGGAATGGTGGGGTTTCACCATAAATGGACATTGGATTCTGTTTGAGTTTGATTCAGCCCACAATGTGTTTGATCAAATGGCCGAATGAAAACTTTTGTTGAATTTGGCCAGACCAAAAATTGGGGATGAGGCCAATAATATTTGAAACATACCAGTGGCCTTGGTTTGCAAAATAAAAATTATTAGCTGAAAATCACAAAGTGGTGTGATCTTAATTCAGTTAATTAATTCCCACTTTGCACCTTTATTAAAATCAGTTGGGAGTGTTTCTGCATGATTGGCCAAGATCAAAATGATCACCTTGATATGGTCTTACAAAGTATGCAAGAAAATCATGGGGCTAGGTTTAGAAAAGAACTACTATTGATGCCCAAAGTGGGCATCATGATAATAATTCCTGAAATGACCATATGCACCTAAATGCATTTTTTTATTTTCTCTTTTGCTTTTGTCTGGTTCAGTGGGTTGAGGTTGATTTAGAAGATCACTTTGTAGCATTGGTTGAGGCAGAGAAAAAAGATTTGGTGATATTGGCATTTTGGGAAAAATCTGAATTCTGATAAAAGATTGCCACTTTGGCAATTTATTGTGAGAGTTTGAAAGTGAACTAGCCATGGTGGCCAATATAAAAGTTGTTCACTTTTATTTGTTCTTTGATACTGTGCAAAAAGGTCAGGGGGTTTAATTTAGACATCAATAGCTAGGGAGGCTCAAAGAGGGCATGCTGATAATATTTTCAGACTTAGCCATATTCAAAATTTGGCTAAGTCCTAATTTTTCTTTTTGGTTTTATTTATTCAGTGAGTGTTAAGATGAGTTAGGAAATGTTTTCAATTACTCACTACCATGCTAACATGGCCAGAGCAACATTTCACTCAAAGATATTAATAATAATTTAAATGCATAGTGACCTATGCATGCAATTTTATTTATTTCTATTTTTATTTTTCTTTGTATTTTCCTTTCCATTGGTTTGTTGTTCTCTGATCCTAAGATCATTGAATTTGGGGATTCAAAGTCACTTCACACAATTTAAACACACATTCACCCAAAATTAAATGCATAAGGGAATTAAAAATGAAAGTTTTTGTTGGCTCCATTTTTTGAATAAAATGGAAAATGCTTTTCTTTTGTTTTCAAAATTTTGGGGTGTTACAATCGCCTTCCTGTTCCGTTCCTCCCATCAGCAGTTCCACAAGGACGCGCCTCGCTGCCTACATCATCCTCGAGCTCGATGGGAGGGCCCTAACGGAGGGGCACCGCCGCCACGTCCTCTCTTCCACCACCGCATCAGTCCCTCCCACTTCGTGTATCCCGCGTGGATTCCAACTCCAGTAGAGGCGATCACCCCTGGCTATCATTGGTGGCAAGACGCAAGCCTCGCGAGGGTGGTCGAAGTCACTGCTCGTGCTGCTGGAGGGAGAGGGTGGGTTGAGGGGCTCACGAACTCTTTGATGGGATGAACCCGGCATCAATTCCTTGAGCACGAGACGGGCCTCCCAGCTTGTTGTTTTATCTTACTTTGTGGTACGCTCATTCTTCCTCCTAGATCGCAATCTAGGTTTCCTGCGGGTTGGACAAACATTGGGAGAACTGGATTTTGAGTTTACTGTTATTTGGGACTTAGGTTTTCAGTAGCGGGTTCTCGCGTGTGCGTGTTCAACGGCATGCTCGGCAACATCCTGCTCGATGACAACTTCAAAGCTCAGGTTCTGTACTTTTTACAGTGCAAAGAAAAACTGCCGTGATGTTTCTGAAAATATTTGCTGTTGTGTGGATGGTATGTTCAGTTCCTGACGAGATTCGAATGCCCTATTCACAATCCAGATCGCGGATTTGGGCTTGCTACGCTAGCGGAGAACAAAGTCACGCTCGTCTCCACGCCTGTGATTGGCACGTTCGGGTAAATAATCTTTGCAGGAGACATACTTGCTGCACGACCATTCATCTCATCTAGGGGAAATAAAATGGGGAACTTACACGACTGCCAACTCTGCATTTGTGCTGAATACAGGACTTACCCCGAGCATGCCTCGACAGGGAAGCTGACGGAAAAACCTGACATGTTCTCCTTCAGCATCGTGTTCCTAGATAGTTGTGACATTACATTAATTGTGCAAGTAACTGTGATAGCATGTTGTATCCTTACTCCTAGCACGACGCACCGGAGTTTTATGTCAGTTGTTTCCGGAGTCGGAGGCTTGTGATCTTTTGATACTCTGAATCTCTAGCTGCGGTGATAAAAAGGAGCAAATTCCATCCAACTTACAAAGACAACTAATTTGAGGATACACTAGGTTTGTAGTATTCTCACTCGTCAGGTACCTGCTGGTGACTATTGGAGCAAAAATAAAAAGGTATCAGTGTGCTGTATAATTGCAGTTATTCTATTGCCTAATTCTCTACGTTCCCTATATATATTTTCCAGGTGCAGATCCTAATTGACAAGACCGAGTTATGCAGGACTATGTGTATGTGTACTGTTTGGATTACAGGCAAGTGATACTCTGCTTAGGCCGCGCTTGGCAGTCAAGTATAGTTTACGGCTCCGGATTTTTCACAGGAGTATTTCGACGTGCACGGTCCGCTGGCTGTAACATTCGGACTGCTGTTTGGATGTTCCGGTATTTTAGCCTGTAATCATGTAAACACACGTTCTGTAGAGTCACCGGTCGAATCAGATCTTGCGCCACCGGTCGAGTCGCAGCCGCCGGTGCTCGTCGCTGTTCTTGCGCCGTCAGACCCGCCGTTGCCGTCGCAGCCACCGGTCGAGTTGCAGATCATGCGCTGCCGGACGCGTCGCAGCCGCCGGACGCGTCGCAGCCGCCGGTCGAGTTGCAGATCATGCGCCGCCGGACGCGTCGCAGCCGCCGGTCGAGTTGCAGATCGTGCGCCGCCGGACGCGTCGCAGCCGCCGGTCGAGTTGCAGATCGTGTGCCGCCGGACGCGTCGCTGCCGCCGGTCGAGCAGATCGTGCGCCGCCGGTGCTCGTCGCAGATCTTGCGCGGCCGGTGCTGCCGGTGCTCGTCAATGGAGCTCGCCGCTCGCGCCGGTGCTTGTCGCTGGCGCTCGTCGCTCGCGCCGGTGCTCGTCGCTGCACAAGCTCACGCCGCCCCCATCCACCACCCGCCGCCGCTAGGGTTCCAGTTTCTCTCGGGAGTCTATCGACTGGTGCGGTGCGGGCGGAAATGAAAAGGACCTCCTGAGGTCCGTCAACTTTACAGTGGTAAACGGGCCGGCAAAAATTCGGAGCCGAAAAAAAAACGCCCAACCAAGTGCGAATACTGACCATGGGCCGTAACTAATGAGGATCCGTCTAAAACCGCCGTTTCGGGCTAAAATACGCCCAACCAAGCGGGGCCAGACTTTATTTACCCATGTTTGCATATTTCGTAAGCTATTTCATGTCTCCTCATGTGGTTAAAGCTGTTTGGCCAAGCTATGTGGCAGAAATGGATTATTTGCTATGTGGCCGAGCATGCCGCTGAACAGCAGGTTTTGCTGCAGGATTGAACTGCTAAATGTACCGCATATTCTATGATGAACCTTTCTTTTGCACGTGCATATATGATGAACATAACACTCTTGGACATGTTATGCTTTAATTTAAGTAGTTATGTGTAACCAAAGGGGAAAACAGTTCGTGCACTTTGGTATATTTTGATAAAATGTCTCAGTTTGTGCTTTAAAATGAAGTTCAAAAATTAATTATATTATTTCTACTCAGCTTTAGCATATGATTAAATATCACGTTTTCACATGGTTACTAGGCTTGCAAATTCCATCAGGTGATCAAATTATGCAGGATTTGAGGCAATTCAAAGAGGTTTTTGACCTGCTCCTATCTTTGTACTGTTGTTTGGCAGGTATGCATGCTTTCTTGGAAGAATCATGCTAGCTACTGCATGTTTGGAGCTCTCCTGGAGGTAAGGCTGGGAATTACTTAGAATTTGTGACAGTGTGGAGTATGTTCATGCAGGTATTTGCAGATTGCTCAAATGAACTTCCTGTCATATTGCTCAACCAGATGTGTCCGGCCTCATTGTACTGCAACTCTTTAAGAAAATAATTGGACTTTTTCTTCTATGCATGAGTATGAATTGCACACATAATTTTTTCTACTGAATATAACAAACTGCCGATGCTCCAGGAGTGTGTGGTATCCCATTCCAGGACAATAAACAAAGGACGCGTAGAATTCATTGCCTTGTCAACACCCGGATTTTTAAGTCCAGATGCCGTCTATTATGCCATACATCGCAATCCCAGAAATATCATTTTTGTGAGACATACTGGATTGGTACCACAGAACATCATTTATTACAAACCATCATCGTCTTACAAATAGATCTCGAAAGATCAAGTCTTACAGAAGTGGGTCTAAAGACCAAATACAAAAATCACACAGCGGAAATAAACGTAGTAGAGCCTCCGTCTTCAAGGCAGTCACACAGCGGAAGAAACGTCGTAGGGTCCATCTGTTCCACAGGCAATGGATTGACGTTGGGAGAAGTTCCTAGTTGTCGTAGACGTCCTGGTCCTGCTGTCCATCTTTCGGGTTCTCCTCTTCATAGTCTGGCCGTTTGAATAGCCAGGGACAAAGCCGTGAGTACTTTATAAAGTACTCGCAAACTAACACAAAAGTACGAACCAACAACTATAGAGGGTGTCCTAAGCTCTAAGTTTAATTTGCACAAAGCTATTTTTATTCCTCACACTTAGTAGTAAAAAGACTCTTATTTGCCTAAAGCTACTCATGTGGGAACGTTAGTGTCATTCCCACAACTCTGTTGTGAATCAAGTCAACTTCCCATTTCAAGTTCAATAGTTCAAAATTTAGAAAACATCTGACAACGGAACAGTATGACCAACCCAGTCGTCCATGACCGCGGACGCGGCTATTCGAATAGTTTTACACTCTACAGAGGGGGTACACTTTCACCACAACATTTGATACATCCGTCAGGGACAGCCCTGAATAATCATACTTGGTATGCGGATAATCAACCGAAACCTTTCAATTACATACCCTAGTATAGGCACCTCCCCTATGAGCTGGGCCCCCCAGTAATGACAAACCGCCAGTCTGGGACTGCATAGGCGTTTCAAGTCACTCCTTCATTTGTTGGTTCGTGTATCATTGGAGGCAGCTTTCGACATAACCTCTATGGCACTTGTCCGCAGGGAACCCATACTAAGGTACATAAGTTTCCAGTTAAGCCCTACCCAAAATCATCAGGTATTGTGGTTGTACGGTAAAGCTGGACTGGTATCGCATCCGAACCCAACCATCAGTTTTTGTCAAATTCAATTTGTCATTAAAGGTCATATTCACCTTCAAAAATCTTCATTAGAATGAACTCATCATTCTAAGGTTTTCTAGTCATTCAGACTCAAGTGTTCCCATCTAGAGTTAGTAATATTTCTTTAGCACTAGCAACTAGTCATGGATGAGATCTACTAGTGAGTGGCAACTAACTACATTGTAGCTATCTAGACTCAAATTGTAGCTCTTATAGTAATTCTATACCAGACAAAGGTGAACTATAAAAATACTTGAGAAAAGTGAAGCTTTGCAAAAAGACTTGGAATGGGAAAGGTTCCCTAAAGAAATAAATTGCCATGGTGCCTTGCTATGGTATAGCCTGCACTAATATATCTTTCATTGGTATTAGCTTGCCTTGGTTGGTGTATTGGTCGAAGTGTTCCTCCTCCTCGTAGGTGTTCTCCTCCTCCGGATAATCTTCCGGGCTAGCGTCTATAAATAAATACGGGATACACAAGCACCAATCAATACTTAAGTTCTACTTATCACACATTGCTCACACAAGTGATCTAGTATCACCAAAAGATTTAATACTAGGGTTTGGGATTTATTTCCTTTTTGAAAAGTAATTTCCACTCATTGAAAATTACCAAGATTTAATATTCTCAAAATAAAATATGGGATCATGTTGACTCATGTCATCACCTCATATTATCTTGGGAAAGGTGATTTAAATGAGAGGACTTCTCTCATAATATAGGATTTAATATTTTTGGAAAAGTAATTTCCACTCATTGGAAATTACTATGATTTAATTTCCTCAAATAATACAATGTGAAGCCAAGTAGACCAAAGTCATTACTTCACATTATATTACTTGGGAAAGAGATTTAAATGATATACTAAGTCTCATAAAATTTATCTAAGATTTTTGATAATTTAAATGGACTAGAAATGGCCACATAGCCATTATTTAAATCTAGCCCATGATCATAGGAAGCACCCATATGATATTTTTACATATTCAGATAGAGTATCTGAAATGTGATTTTTGAGAGTTTGAATCAACTCAAAAGAACTTATGGTTGATTTTTATAAATGTTTGAAGTTGCCAAAGTGACTGTTTTGTTAATTTTACTGTATGTGAACTATAATAAATATGGGTTTTCAACCAATTTATTTGGATAGATAAAATCCTGGGCTTTCCAGAAATATTTTATTTACTAAATTTGGACTAGTAGATATTTTTGAATCCAATTTTGAATTCATGCAGCAAAACAGAAATCAAATAAATAGGAAAAATCTGTTTGAATAAAAAGGAGGAGGCGGGAAGCGGAATGGGCCGGCCCAACAGGCTCCTGTGCTGCGGGCTTAAATAAAACAGAAAAGGTTTATTTTAAAATACTGGGCTACGTGGGAAAATACTAACGGGCCGGCCCAAATGCACACAGGCGCGCACCGGGCCGTTTTTTAAAATCAACCAGCGCCGGGGGGTGACGTGGCTTCATCTGGGGCGTTAGTCTTACCGGGGCAGATCGGATGGCTCGCAGTCGTCATTTTCCTCGACGAACCCTAGATGCAGAGAGGGTCCGGCGAGGGGGCTCCGGCGGGTCTCCGGCGTCGGCGATGGGGGCAAACGACTCAGCGGTCGAAGGGAAGTCCAGGGGTAGTCGCGACGCGTCGGGAGGTGGTCAGAGGCGTCGTCTCCTTCTGCTCCGGTTGGCGGCGGGGCTCCAGCAAATTCCGGCGACTCTGGTTGAATGGGGACGGGGGACTGGGTGCTGGAGGATGCTGAGGGAGAGGGGGAGCGGATGGTGTGCTCAATCGAGTCCGGGAGGTGCTGCTTAAATAGGCTCGACGAGGGGCTCAACATCATGGCGCCGGTGGATGGTGGAGGTGGCGCTCGGGGTCGCGAAAGGGCAAGGTGAGGTCACCGTCCTGTTCAGCTCGTCACGGCGGTCGTCACAGGGCTCATGGCGCAGGGAATGGGGCGGTGGTTCGGTGGGGCGACGTGCGTGTCCTGTGCTGCGCGTCGGTGGCATGGCGACGGCCACCTCGATGTCGCTTCAGCTCTGCAGGGCGTGAGGATGACGAAGGGGTTGTCCTGCGAGTTCCTGGTGGTGAGGGGAGTCGACGGGCAGAGGCTGGTGGCAGGGCGACGTCTCGATCAGCGAGTGCGTCACGGCGTCCACGCGGGGGAGGGAGTCCATCGTCGGCATGGACGCGGCACTGATTTAGGTGTCATCCGTGTTTGATTGATCTGATCGTGCACGATGGGGTTCAGTGGAGAGGAGAGGGAAGCAGAGGCAGGGTTGGCAGAGAAATGGGGAAGTGGAGGGAGTAGTGGAGGGTGGAGGTCATGTAACATGGCAATGCCATGCTCTTGGTCACATGGTGCAAGTGGGAGAGAAGAGGCAGAGGTATGGCAAGAGTTAGAGGGATGCAGAGGCACTGTGGGGATGCAGAGGGAGGTCAGGGGTGGTCAGGGGTGGACTTAGTCCTCAATTCCGGCTAGCATGGGCACAATCTTCTTCCCTGCCCGCAAGCTGCTCGATCAAATGGCCGCAAGACAAAAATATTTGGATTTTGGCAAAGTAAAAATTGGGTGAGGTCCCCAAATTATACCACATCTACCAGTGCCATTGGTTTGCAAAAAGGAGCTGATTTGATAAGAATCCCAAAATGGGGTGATCTAGAATCTGATAAAACATTGCCACTTTGGCAATTTATTGTGAGAGATAGAAAATGAATTAGACCAAGTGATCAACATGAAAGTTGCTCACTTTTATGTACTAATTGAGAATGTGCCAAAAGATTGAGAGGTTTAGTTTAGAAAACATAAACTGGAGAGGCTCAAAGTGGGCATCAGATGAATTTGGTCAAAAATGACCAAATGCAAATTTGGCTAAGTCTTTAATTTCATTTTTGGTTTTCTTTATTCAGTGAGTTGTCAAATGAGTTAGGAAATGTTTTCAACACCCCATACCATGCTATCATGGCAAGGTGACATTTCCCTCATTTAAATGAAAGATAATTTAAATGCATATGTGACATATGCATGCATTTTATTTTATTTTATTTTTATTTTTCTTAATATTTTCCTTTCCATTGGTTTGTTTGTTTTTTATCCTAAAAGGATTGTTTTGAGTTAGAAAAGTTTTCCAAACAATACAAACAAACATTCATGGCATAAATCAGTCACATAAGTGACATAGAAGAGAAATTTTTGTAAACCCTAATTTTTGGGATATTTGAAAAAAAAATTCCTTGTCCTGAAAAATTGAGATGTTACAAACCTTCCCCCCTTAAACAGAATCTCGTCCCGAGATTCAAGAAAAGTTAGGAACCTAAGAGAGATTGGGCAAATGGGTTAACAGAAAACATACTCAGAGCAGTGGCGATGGCTTCAAGGGCTTCGGTGGCTCTCATGCTGTTGAAACGACCGTGGCGGTGGTTCGGGTTGCCTGGGCCAGACTTCCTTCCGGCTGCGACACGACGCTGTTGTTGTGCTGGTTCATTAGGCTTTGGGGCTGCATTGTTGGCGGCTTTCATCAGTTTCTGGGGGCATTCATTGGAGTATTGACCCTTGTTTCTGCATTCATAGCAGGTCACATTGGACTTGTCTCTCAGGTCAATAGGTATGGCGTTGCTTCCAGTCCTTGGGGCATTGTTGTTGAAGTTGTTGTTGTTGGCATGGTTGTTGTTGTTGGGGTGGTTGTTGTTGTTGTTGTTGTTGCTGTTGTGGTTGTTGTTGCCCGGGGGTCTTGGTGGTGCACGGTTGTCGTTGTTTCCTCCTGACATTGGGGGTCTTGATGCACGTCCTGCAGGTGAACTGGTGCGGTACTTCTGGGCGTTGTTGGGTCCGTTCTGGTGCATCATACGGCGCTTGCGGTTCTCGTTGGCTTGGTTGAGCTTTCCTTCCATCTGGATTGCAGAATCCACTAATTCCTCCAGGTCAGGAAACTTGATGTTGACTAACACTGTCTGCATCTCATCATGCAGTCCATTCAGAAATCTTTCTTTCTTCTTAGCGACGGTGTCGGAGTCATCTGGGGCGTACCTGGACAAAGTGAGGAACTTGTCCCGGTATTCCACCACACTCATTCTTCCTTGCTTCAGATCACGGAATTCATCTCTCATCCTCATAACCAAACCCGAAGGTACATGGTATCTGCTGAACTTGCTCTTGAAATCTTCCCAGGTTGGCATGTGTCCTCCATTTAGTGCACGGGTACTGTTCCACCAGGCTCTAGCAGGCCCTGCCAGATAGTGGGTGGCGAACAGCACCTTGTCGGCTTCATCTACTCCTGCAACTTCCAGGTTGTTCTCCATAGTCTTGAGCCAGTCATCAGCATCTAGTGGCTCTTCAGTATTGCTGAACATTGGTGGGTTTGTATTCTGGAAATTCTTCAATTTGGATCCCTGGTGATCATGGTTTCCATTGCCTTGGTTGTTGCTAGCCATCTGTGCTATTTGCTGCAAAGTGGCAAGGTTGGCTTGACGCTCAGCTCTGCCTTCTTCTCTCTCTGTCACCATCATCTGCAGAAGTTGCAGTATTGGGTCCTGGGATGAGCTGCTTCCGGTGTTGCCACGGGTAGGAGGGGCCATCTGAACATTTGAGATAGATCATAAGGTGCGAGGGAAATTTCTATGGTTTGTTTGGGTAAAATTTGAAAACTTCAAAACTTGAAAACTTGAGTAGTGCTGAGGGGGTAAAAACCAACAACACTTTTTTATTCATACCAAACATCACATATTACAATGCTAACACACCGTTGGTTTGAAGAACCATTCATTCGTTCTACGATACAAGGGACGGAATACAAACTCACACTAGTGCTCTCTTACACTTACGTAGGTGTAAGTTCTCCTACCGTGATCTAGGGATACTACTCTTCCTTTAGAATGGCGGGTTCTTCATCTTCATGGGTACGGTGCTTGTGGTTGGCATAAGGCACGAGCGTTGTCCAACTCCTTGCGGGTCTTGTACAGCATGAAGTCCAGGTGTGCTACATGGTGGTTCATCTCCGGGTGCGGTGGCACAGTTAATGGCCTTCCCATGGCGTCATGTCTTGGATAGTAGCAGAAGCGAGTGTTCTTGATCTGGTCCACGTTTTGTCCACACAGACGGGCAAGTGCTTCCTGCATGGCCTTGGTTATTCCATCCTTCCAGTTGTTTCCCCTCACAGAAAACCATATGGTTTCCCAGGTTGGGGATTCCAGTTTTCCTCGAAGATCCGCAGTAACTACCCATTGCGGTGGTCCTCCTGACTGATTATTGAGTGGCACTCCAAAGAACTCGGGATACGGGCGTCCTAGATGTTCAGTCAGTTGCTCCAAATCCTTCTCGAACATTAGGTCTCCTCCGTGACCAAGTTGGTAGGACTCACAGTTGTACTCCATCTCTGAGCAAACAGAAGGGGTAAAAAAAAGTGAAGTGATCAAGTGTGCAAAATTTTATGGAGAAGTATAAGAAAAAGTAGGGCATGTATTTCTCTTTTTGAAAAAGATCTCAAGGGTAAGAGGGAGAATAATTTTTTCAAAAATATTCAATTTGTTTTGAAACCAAGTTTTTCAGACGTCCATTCTAACTAGGGCTCCTAAGGTCAAACAATGGCTCTGTTACCAACTTGTCAACACCCAGATTTTTAAGTCCAGATGCCGCCTATTATGCCATACATCGCAATCCCAGAAATATCATTTTTGCGAGACATAATAGATTGGTACCACAGAACATCATTTATTACAAACCATCATCGTCTTACAAATAGATCTCGAAAGATCAAGTCTTACAGAAGTGGGTCTAAAGACCAAATACAAAAATCACACAGCGGAAATAAACATAGTAGAGCCTCCGTCTTCAAGGCAGTCACACAGCGGAAGAAACGTCGTAGGGTCCATCTGTTCCACAGGCAATGGATTGACGTTGGGAGAAGTTCCTAGTTGTCGTAGACGTCCTGGTCCTGCTGTCCATCTTTCGAGTTCTCCTCTTCATAGTCTGGCCGTTTGAATAGCCAGGGACAAAGCCGTGAGTACTTTATAAAGTACTCGCAAACTAACACTAAAGTATGAACCAACAACTATAGAGGGTGTCCTAAGCTCTAAGTTTAATTTGCACAAAGCTAGTTTTATTCCTCACACTTAGTAGTAAAAAGACTCTTATTTGCCTAAAGCTACTCATGTGGGAACGTTAGTGTCATTCCCACAACTCTGTTGTGAATCAAGTCAACTTCCCATTTCAAGTTCAATAGTTCAAAATTTAGAAAACATCTGACAACGGAACAGTATGGCCAACCCAGTCGTCCATGACCGCGGACGCGGCTATTCGAATAGTTTTACACTCTACAGAGGGGGTACACTTTCACCACAACATTTGATACATCCGTCAGGGACAGCCCTGAATAATCATACTTGGTATGCGGATAATCAACCGAAACCTTTCAATTACATACCCTAGTATAGGCACCTCCCCTATGAGCTGGGCCCCCCAGTAATGACAAACTGCCAGTCTGGGACTGCATAGGCGTTTCAAGTCACTCCTTCATTTGTTGGTTCGTGTGTCATTGGAGGCAGCTTTCGACATAACCTCTATGGCACTTGTCCGGAGGGAACCCATACAAAGGTACATAAGTTTCCAGTTAAGCCCTACCCAAAATCATCAGGTATTGTGGTTGTACGGTAAAGCTGGACTGGTATCGCATCCGAACCCAACCATCAGTTTTTGTCAAATTCAATTTGTCATTAAAGGTCATATTCACCTTCAAAAATCTTCATTAGAATGAACTCATCATTCTAAGGTTTTCTAGTCATTCAGACTCAAGTGTTCCCATCTAGAGTTAGTAATATTTCTTTAGCACTAGCAACTAGTCATGGATGAGATCTACTAGTGAGTGGCAACTAACTACATTGTAGCTATCTAGACTCAAATTGTAGCTCTTATAGTAATTCTATACCAGACAAAGGTGAACTATAAAAATACTTGAGAAAAGTGAAGCTTTGCAAAAAGACTTGGAATGGGAAAGGTTCCCTAAAGAAATAAATTGCCATGGTGCCTTGCTATGGTATAGCCTGCACTAATATATCTTTCATTGGTATTAGCTTGCCTTGGTTGGTGTATTGGTCGAAGTGTTCCTCCTCCTCGTAGGTGTTCTCCTCCTCCGGATAATCTTTGGGGCTAGCGTCTATAAATAAATATGGGATACACAAGCACCAATCAATACTTAAGTTCTACTTATCACACATTGCTCACACAAGTGATCTAGTATCACCAAAAGATTTAATACTAGGGTTTGGGATTTATTTCCTTTTTGAAAAGTAATTTCCACTCATTGAAAATTACCAAGATTTAATATTCTCAAAATAAAATATGGGATCATGTTGACTCATGTCATCACCTCATATTATCTTGGGAAAGGTGATTTAAATGAGAGGACTCCTCTCATAATATAGGATTTAATATTTTTGGAAAAGTAATTTCCACTCATTGGAAATTACTATGATTTAATTTCCTCAAATAATACAATGTGAAGCCCAGTAGACCAAAGTCATTACTTCACATTATATTACTTGGGAAAGAGATTTAAATGATATACTAAGTCTCATAAAATTTATCTAAGATTTTTGATAATTTAAATGGACTAGAAATGGCCACATAGCCATTATTTAAATCTAGCCCATGATCATAGGAAGCACCCATATGATATTTTTACATATTTAGATAGAGTATCTGAAATGTGATTTTTGAGAGTTTTAATCAACTCAAAAGAACTTATGGTTGATTTTTAATAAATGTTTGAAGTTGCCAAAGTGACTGTTTTGTTAATTTTACTGTATGTGAACTATAATAAATATGGGTTTTCAACCAATTTATTTGGATAGATAAAATCCTGGGCTTTCCAGAAATATTTTATTTACTAAATTTGGACTAGTAGATATTTTTGAATCCAATTTTGAATTCAGGCAGCAAAACAGAAATCAAATAAATAGGAAAAATCTGTTTGAATAAAAAGGAGGAGGCGGGAAGCGGAATGGGCCGGCCCAACAGGCTCCTGTGCTGCGGGCTTAAATAAAACAGAAAAGGTTTATTTTAAAATACTGGGCTGCGCGGGAAAATACTAACGGGTCGGCCCAAATGCACAGAGGCGCGCACCGGGCCGTTTTTTAAAATCAACCAGCGCCGGGGGGGTGACGTGGCTTCATCTGGGGCGTTAGTCTTACCGGGGCAGATCGGACGGCTCGCAGTCGTCATTTTCCTCGACGAACCCTAGATGCAGAGAGGGTCCGGCGAGGGGGCTCCGGCGGGTCTCCGGCGTCGGCGATGGGGGCAAACGACTCAGCGGTCGAAGGGAAGTCCAGGGGTAGTCACAACGCATCGGGAGGTGGTCAGAGGCGTCGTCTCCTTCTGCTCCAGCCGGCGGCGGAGCTCCGGCAAATTCTGGCGACTCCGATTGAATGGGGATGGGGGACTGGGTGCTGGAGGATGCTGAGGGAGAGGGGGAGCAGATGGTGTGCTCAATCGAGTTCGGGAGGTGCTGCTTAAATAGGCTCGATGAGGGGCTCAACGTCATGGCGCCGGTGGATGGTGGAGGTGGCGCTCGGGGTCGCGAAAGGGCAAGGTGAGGTCACCGTCCTGTTCAGCTCGTCACGGCGGTCGTCACAGGGCTCATGGCGCAGGGAATGGGGCGGTGGTTCGGTGGGGCGACGTGCGTGTCCTGTGCTGCGCGTCGGCGGCATGGCGACGGCCACCTCGATGTCGCTTCAGCTCTGCAGGGCGTGAGGATGACGAAGGGGTTGTCCTGCGAGTTCCTGGTGGTGAGGGGAGTCGACGGGCAGAGGCTGGTGGCAGGGCGACGTCTCGATCAGCGAGTGCGTCACGGCGTCCACGCGGGGGAGGGAGTCCATCGTCGGCATGGACGTGGCACTGATTGAGGTGTCGTCCGTGTTTGATTGATCTGATCGTGCACGATGGGGTTCAGTGGAGGGGAGAGGGAAGCAGAGGCAGGGTTGGCAGAGAAATGGGGAAGTGGAGGGAGTAGTGGAGGGTGGAGGTCATGTAACATGGCAATGCCATGCTCTTGGTCACATGGTGCAAGTGGGAGAGAAGAGGCAGAGGTATGGCAAGAGTTAGAGGGATGCAGAGGCACTGTGGGGATGCAGAGGGAGGTCAGGGGTGGTCAGGGGTGGACTTAGTCCTCAATTCCGGCTAGCATGGGCACAATCTTCTTCCCTGCCCGCAAGCTGCTCGATCAAATGGCCGCAAGACAAAAATATTTGGATTTTGGCAAAGTAAGAATTGGGTGAGGTCCCCAAATTATACCACATCTACCAGTGCCATTGGTTTGCAAAAAGGAGCTGATTTGATAAGAATCCCAAAATGGGGTGATCTAGAATCTGATAAAACATTGCCACTTTGGCAATTTATTGTGAGAGATAGAAAATGAATTAGACCAAGTGATCAACATGAAAGTTGCTCACTTTTATGTACTAATTGAGAATGTGCCAAAATATTGAGAGGTTTAGTTTAGAAAACATAAACTGGAGAGGCTCAAAGTGGGCATCAGATGAATTTGGTAAAAAATGACCAAATGCAAATTTGGCTAAGTCTTTAATTTCATTTTTGGTTTTCTTTATTCAGTGAGTTGTCAAATGAGTTAAGAAATGTTTTCAACACCCCATACCATGCTATCATGGCAAGGTGACATTTCCCTCATTTAAATGAAAGATAATTTAAATGCATATGTGACATATGCATGCATTTTATTTTATTTTATTTTTACTTTTCTTAATATTTTCCTTTCCATTGGTTTGTTTGTTTTTTATCCTAAAAGGATTGTTTTGAGTTAGAAAAGTTTTCCAAACAATACAAACAAACATTCATGGCATAAATCAGTCACATAAGTGACATAGAAGAGAAATTTTTGTAAACCCTAATTTTTGGGATATTTGAAAAAAAAAATCCTTGTCCTGAAAAATTGAGATGTTACATAACGGAGTCAGTAGCTTCCCTTCTTCCAAAATCTTGTGTACCCTTTGTTGCAGTTCAGTGGTAGCGTGATTATAATTCTCCTTTTAATTCAGAATGTCTTCGTAGATAGGCAGTTGGAGGAGCTGAACTCTAAAGTGATGCTTGTGAAGCACGGGTCCAATCAATGACGATTGTCGAGCTCCAACTATTGCTATCATCTTCTTCAAACGAAGGTAGGAAGTTCTAATATCTTTCCTTACTTATAGTTGTGCATTCATACATGCCAATCTGTAACATTTACAAGCTGGTTTGTTTTTGGTTGTGTAGTTTGAATGATAATAATTCATAATTTGACCAGCACAATGTCCACATCGCGCGTTCTATACAAAGCTAGAATAAAATACCATGTTGACATCCTCATTCAGTCGAAATGAATTTCTGATGACATTCTGATTAGCATGCCCTGGAATGGTACCTAACTTAGATTGGACAGTAAAAGATCATTGAATTAATCTTACATCCTATTCTCAAATTTTAAAACTGATAGCCTAATAGACATATTTAATACCCTAAATGTAATCTCTCGGTCATAGATCATGTAGATTAGATCATCCTGCTACCTGAAATTACCCTAAAACTCTGAACGCCTAACTCACACACCCCAAGTAACGTGTTTTGTGTAGAAGAGCATGTGAGAGGGGTGGGATGGCTGATTCTTTTCTTTGAATGCTATCAAGCAATATAATTCAATGTCATATCTATACGACAAAGCGGCCAGGTGTGAGGGAGGGCCAGGATAGAGACTTTAAGATGTATAGATATCCATTTTTTACACGAGATACTAATTTATTGTCTTACGAAAACATCTTATATTTAAGAACATAGGGAGTAGGATTCTTGTTTGCTTTCTACAGTGATATGTTGATGGTTTAATTGGAGTGGTTAACAGTAGAAGAAAAATAATCTTTCAACTTTGGAGGGCCCATTGGCATTGGACACAATATGTTCTTGCAGGTGAGCTTGAGGAAGATGATGTAACATGGGAGTGATGTACACAGAGGCGGTAAGATATTTTTTTGATGCTTGTCTTGTTAGGAAACTGAGGGCATGCCACACTTAAAATGCAAGTTCTTGAAAAAGAGCGAAAAATGCCACACTTAGGAAACTGAATTTATTCTTGAGTATTGGGTTCATTTTATTAAGAGGCATATTCTTATGGTTTTAAAATTTATTTGTCTTCATAACTGAGGTATGATTGATGTTGGTCCATAGTGTCGCACATGTTTTTTTCACACTTAAATTCTTACGTGCATCATATATTTACGTGTGCAGAAAGGCACTTACCGGTCCGTGGCAACACACCTTGGGATCACCTTTTTGTCAATGCTGTGGTCAGAGTGAAACAAGTAATTACTTATTTCAAGGATGCTCTCTGGTGCATTATGCATGGAGAGTACTGAGTTGTGCTTTTGCTTTCCGAGTATTACAAAGAACATGGGATGATTCGGTTGATACATGGATTCTGGGTTTTGATGTGGCTTTGGTGGGATTTGCGGTATTACTGTTGTGTGTGTGGAACCTAGGCAATCATGCATGTTTAAAGTTCAAATAAGTAACAACCCCTAATGAAATGATCTTCTATGTCAGTCAAAATTTATAATCGTGTGTGATATTGCAGGCAAGTGAGGGAAATAAGATGGTCTTAGTATTAGTAGGTGTGCCTCATTATAGCCTTGTAACTCTCAACGTACATAAAAATGCATTGTTGTTTTATAACGTTGAGTAGGTAATTGTTTGGATCCATTCGTCCCCAAACATGTCACAACCCTTCCATGTTTTCTAATTCTTTTCTCAAGTCAAGTTTGTTTCCATGGATATTTTTCAGTAATATACTTATACCTAATCTCAGTGTTTTGTTTTCTAGATCATAGAGGAGAAGATGGTCACATGTCAAAGGTAGTGCAGAGTAATGATGAGAGGAGTAAGTCTACACTTTGTTTTCCTCCATGGTGTATGATGGATAAGACACACCTAACGGAGTGAAGAAAAATGAAGGGTACATCTAGATATGATTGGTATAGAAGGCAAAATAGAAACCTCAAATATGCGCATTCTTTTTAGCAAAGCATGGACACCTAGATCCAAGTCTAATGGAATACTTAATATGTTATTACTATGTGCTTTGTGATATGTTGGCCATTTCACTTTAGGAGATGCCTTTGGAAGGAATAGTTGTCTCTTGAATTTTCATGTCTATTATCTTTACATGGTAACCGAAGAGGAAATAGGAGGGATAGAGTTGATATTCGTCTCTGTATGGATGGAATCCACATGCCTTATGTTCAATTAGAATTTCTGAATTAGAAGTAAATATTTGATTAGTGTGTCAATATTTTATTTTGTGGCAGCACACAGGAGTAAAACATGTTGTCAGTGTATAGAAAAAAAGAGGCACTCTATATTTGTTTCTTGCAGATTTGCATTTTGTGTTATTGTTTAAGATCATTGCACTTTTCGGAAGTGAATTAGGATCAAGAAAATTATTCTTATTATTGACATGCTTACAAAATAAAATTGTCGCTAATTATCTTAAGCAAAGATGGCTAACATGGTGGGAAACTGCTAGATTGCACACAAGAAGAGATAGAGGTGCAAGAAGAGAAAGAACACATGTTGGTCCTTGGAGTGGTTAGGAGGAGTGAAAAAATGACAATGTATAGCGTTGGGTTGAATAGTACAAATTGTCGTAAATCACCTCTCTTGATGTTTTGTTTTCCCGTGGCAACGCACGGGCATTTATACTAGTGTTCTGAAACGGAGAGATATAGCGTATATGGGTAATCCAAGCATGTCAACGTACGTTGTTTATAATCTCAAAAAAACACCAATATGGGAGAGACACTCTTTCGCATATCTTCACTTGCCCTTATCTTGTATGTTGATCAACTTGCACTTAGCCTTGATCAACATATAATCTTTTTCTTTTAGCTTCGACTCCAACATATGGAGTTCAAGCATTCCATAAGGACCAACACTGCAAATATAACTCAAGGCACACATTAGTCCATAGAGATTGTCATTAATTACCAAAACAACATATGGGGGCAACCATGCTCTTTCACCATCACCGTCTCATCTCATCCCGCTGTAGCAATCGTCGTTGTTTTGTTATTAGTTCATTGGAATCGTATCCCGGGTATTGATTACCACTTGTAGTTGATGCTTGAGAGTTTTATCGGTGAATTATCTTTACGATCAGATTGTTACCCTTATTCATATCACCTCTGATCATGATCTATATGATGTCTTGTGAGTAGTTCGTTTGGTTCTTGAGGACATGGGGAAAGCCTAGTTGCTAGTAATTGCATAATGTTGAGTAATATTTAATGGTTTGATTTATGTTGTGGTGTTATTCCTCTAGTGGTATCGTGTGAACGTCGACTACATGATACTTCACCTTTCAAAGGGCCTAGGGGAATGCATAGTGTATTTAGTTTGCTTATGGTAGGGTTGCAGGAGTGACAGAAACCTAAACCCCAATTTGTGAACTAGTGCACTAGGAAGCGTAGGGTCTCGGAGTTTAAGGCTGTGGTTAGGTTTTTATCTTAATTACTTTCTTGTAGTTGCGGATGCTTTCAAGGGGTTTAATCACAAGTATGTATTTGTCCAAGTAAGGGCGGTGCATTAGCATAGGTCCACCCACACAGCACTTCATCAAAACATTGAAGGTTAATTACCGGCGTGCAATGAAACTGGCTAGGCAGAAACTCCCATGTGCCCTCGAGAACGTTTTAATCTTCATAAGTAACACAACCGGCCTGTCCTTTGAGCTTAAAAGGATTGGGCTATTTGCTGCAATTATTGTAGCACTCTTTTATTTACTTGTTCTTCATTTGTTCTTTAAATAAAAAATCCAAAAACATTTCTCTTTTAGTGCTTGCAGTGAAACCTTGCTGAAAACTACTTGTCAACACCTTCTGCTCCTCGTTGGGTTCGACACTCTTACTTATCGAAAGGACTACTATAGATCCCCTATACTTGTAGGTCATCATGGTACCTTCTCCAGACTGAATTCACATGGTCGGCTTCCCACTTGTTATGGAAATCCAGCTTTTTGTGCAGATATATATCACGAGGTGGACGGAAAACATCGTCGACCCCTTTTTGCCTTTGCTTCCGGATGAACTCCGTTTCCTTATTAGTGAGATCTAGTTTGCGCTCCGCGACTTTGGCCGCCTGTTCTTCCAGTAAGACGCGACGCTTCTCTATGTTGGCCAGCGATGCGTCGGGAGGAAGTGGAGTTAGCAGTTCCTGCATGTTTGCCATCCTTTCTTCGTACTCCATCTCTATCGCTGCTCCGAGTGTAGCATTAATGTCGTTACCATCAGCCGGTAAGTTACTGGATCCCTTCTTTGGAGCAAGTGGCAGGATGAAATCCACCTTTTGCTTTCCGGCTTCCGGAGTTGTTTCTTCGCCATTGGCGGGTTTCGAGGCGGCGGGGTCTCCTTTTGGATCGAAGATGACAACACCCATTAAAACCTCGACTGGGCGTCCTAAGCAAGACGCAACTTTCCGACTAAAGTCGCCGGATTCTCCTTTAGATTCAAGGTCCTGCTCCATAGGGGCAGTGTCCCCTGATCCGGCTTCTGAATCAGCCCCGGCCTACAAAGCATGGAGGATAGACTCAGGATCAATCATCGACTCGGTTGAGCCGGATTCTCCTAAGATGCCGACGAAGTGGAATTCCGGCGCCGCCATAGTAGAGTTTGCGTCGTCTTCAGAGTCTTCATCATCAGCGTCGAAAGCTAGATCAAGATTGGCAATCTCATCTGAGTCCAGATCTGATCCGTCTTCGAAGTTGCTGGGGTGGGTGGTGGGCATGCTTGAGATGAAGCCGATATCTTCCAAAGCTTTGGCGGTGAAGCCGACGAAGATGTCGATGCCGCCGATGGAGACCGTGGACCAGCCGGCAGGATCCTCCTTTGTCGGCGTCCAGAAGACGTCGTTGAGAATGTGGCCAGCTCCCGTCTTGTCGAAGTAGCTGACCAAGCCGAACGCGATGGTGTCGCCGATGCCGCCAGTAGATCCCGCCCGAAACGTAACACCGGACATCTCTTTCCCCACGGTGGGCGCCAACTGTCGTGCTATTGTTGAATCTCGCCGGGACAGGGGTGCCATCCGGCTAGGTAGAGAGGTGGGTGAAGGAGATGTAGGTAATTCTGGTGACGGGATGAGCACGAGTTTACCCAGCTTCGGATCTCGCAATGGTGGCGAAACCCTAGGTGCTGCTATAATTCACTATAAGGCAATATGAGCCGATTACAATGAAAGTTAGAGCGTGCCCTGAGGTGTCCCTTAGGTCGGCTTATAAAGGCGTCCGGACCTAGGGCTTGCAAGAAGAAACCTAACCGACTAAGTTACAAAGTTCTACTCTAATCTGGCTTGGGCCTTGCCTTGGGAGCTAAGTCGACTACAATGCAGGCCGCCTTCTGGAACCTTCCCTTAGTCGAATGGGCCTCCTACGTTTCATCGTACTGGGCCGCCCGGTAAGCTGGATTCGGCTTACCACCACTATGGGCCACCATGGTACGCTGGCTTTTAGTCACTTCCGTGATGATACTTGTTCGGCATATCCCCAACATCCATCCACGCAAAATGGTCGCATTTGGGCAGAATCTGAAATTGAAAAGATGAACCCTAATTCCCAAATCGGATAAAAACCCAGAAATTGGAGTCAGCAACAAGAAATTGACAGAGGGATAACTCAGATCTCACCTTCCCGAGCTCTGGCTTGCTCTCGCATTTCACATATTCGCGCCCAAGGTTGCCATTCTTGTTGGTCGATGTGACCTGCCGCTTCATAGGCGTGGTACGTTCGCAATCAGGGCAACTTTTCATCCGCACTGGACCATACGTGGAGCGGGGGCCTGAAGCGGAGCTCGACATCTGTTGCCGACATTGAAGCGCTTCGTCGCCGGAGAAGAAGGATAAAGGGAACGGGAGGATGCAGGGGAAGGAACGGGAGGATGCAATGGAAGAAGAAGCAATGGTCGCGGGGATGGCTCCGGCTGCTGTTTTGTATGAGTGGGAATAGTGGGTCCCACACGGTGAGTTGGATAAGTTGTGGGTCCCGTGCGGTGAGTTGGATAAGTTGTGGGTCCCATGCGGTGAGTTGGATAAGTTGTGGGTCCCGTGCTCATAGGGCATCCTATGCTGATGTGGATAAGTTGTGGGTCCCACCCGGCTCACATAATCCTAAAAGCTTGCGTTTAAGGGCCATGTCGGCCCTGGGCTATTTACGCACTCAGATCCGTCGCACGAGAGCTATTCTATCGAACTACGTCGCTCTCCTTCCAATTCCGTGGAAAAACGTTGTGCAGGAGCTATTCGCCCGTATATATATATAATATATATATATATATATATATATATATATATATATATATATATAGAGCAGGACTATTCTCGAACCCCCCTTAAGAGGTTCTAGAATAGCTATTCTAGAACCCTTCCCAAATAAGGACCTTCTGAACCCGAACCGGCCCACCTAAACCACCTTCTTCCCTCCAAACCGGCCCACGTGAACCACCTTTTTGCCTGCCACCCGACCCCATCGCCCCCAATCCCCATCCATGAACGTGCCCTTCTCCAGTTCTCCCCCACCTTCTTCCCCGGCGAGCCACCTCCCTTCCGGCCGGTGACCCGCGCGTCGCCCACGGGGAGTGGGGGCGACCTCCGCCGTGCACCATCGCCTGGAGGGCCCTGACCTACCGATGCCGCCCCGGGGAGGCCCCCGACCTCTGCCCCGCGCCGCCGTCGGGAGGAGCTCCGAACTCCGCGTCGCCGCCGGGAGGGCCCCTGGCATCCGCTGCACGCCGCTCGGGGAAGGCCCTCGATCTCCGCCCCGCGCCGCCCGGGTGGGCACCCACCTCCGCCGTGCACTGGAGGAATCCACGCGCCGCCTCCGAGACCCCTTGCTCGCCGACGGGTGCTGGCGACCTCCGCCGTGCGCCATCTCCGACCGGACCTCACTAGCCTGCCCTGGACCCGCTCTAGCTCGCCGCCGAGGACGCCCTTCACCTCCGCGTTGCCACCGCGCTGGTGCAGGGACACCGCCGCCGGTGCTGACCGCATCGGCCCTGCTCCAGGCCTCCTCGACTCCAGCGCGCCGTCCTGGAGGACGAGCTTCTCGCCATCGGCCTCCTCGTGCGGATGGGGATTGCATCCTCTTGTTCTGCCTCTGTTCCCCATCCTCCACTCAACTCCAGGAAGCGTGGCCCTGTGGAATTTCCTGGCGAGTCACCTGCATCTGAACTTGTTGCTCAGAGTTCAGAGGTTCATACGTTGGTTCAAGATGCACCGCCCGGGAGACCTGCTATTTCCTCATTCGTGCATCGATCTAGCATTTTTGCGCCCTCTACTAATGTGTGGTTCATCAGCGCGGAGAAGTTCACTATACAGAAAACAGAAGTTCACTTAAGAAACCGTAAAAGTTCAGCAGCAAAAAAATGGTCCATCAAAGAAGTTTACTCGCAAAAAAAATGTTTCGTCAAGAAGTTCACTCTAAAAAAACATGAAGTTCACTCGCAAAAAAAAATGAAGTTCACTTGCGTGTCGTGTGAAGGATGTGAAGTGCACTTTGGAAAACATTACGAAAAATCAAAATAACCGTGACATAGTACGCTCGTCTGATTCACCGTTAGGAGGTTCACTTACGTCTCACATAAAAGTTCACTCTCGTGACGAGGGGAGTTCAGAAATGGTCCGAGTACGAAAATCAAACAGGTCAAAAAAAATATCAAACAAGTCGAAAACATGACGTACCACGTTCATCCGGTGCTCCGTGAAGAAGTTCACATACGTGTCGGGAAGAAGTTCACATATTTGTCGGGATGAAGTTCACACATGCGAAGTTGGAAGTTCAGAAAAAACGAGAATTCTAAAACCATAGAATTTTGTATATTTAAAACTGCTTTTAAACCGTAAGGAATTTCGAAAAACTGCGTGAGATAACAAAGTTGCGGATTTTTCATAGCTTTCCAACGCCGTATCACTTGCATCAATCCGACAAATGGTTTGAAAATGGCGATCAAAATACCGTACGGTCGCGAAAATAGTGATAGTGTATTTTCAAAACTGCTCTTAAACCGTAAGGAATTTCGAAAAAATGCGTGAGATAACAAAGTTGCGGCTTTTTCATAGCTTTCCAACGGCGTATCATATGCATCAATCTAATGAATGGTTTGAAAATAGCGATCAAAATACTGTACTGTCGCGAAAATAGTGATAGTATATTTGAAATTCTTTAAAAACCGTAACTAATTTCGAAAACCTGTGAAAATGAAAAAGTTTCGTAATTTCCATATCTATCCAACGGTATATCACATGTCTCATTCCGATAAACGATTGAATGAAGTCCATCTACTCTGCCACGGAAGTTCATAATTGGTTCTAGAATAGCTATTCTAGAACTAGTTCGAGAATAGCTGACATATATATATATATATGTGTGTGTGTGTGTGTTGATTGGTCCACATGACCACATATAAGACCTGCTTGAATGTCATCACGGTTGACGGTTCTACCCCTGCTTGTTGGCGTGATCACACGTTCGCTGGGGAACCCCAAGAGGAAGGTATGATGAAGTAGAGCGTCAGTTTCACTTGATTACAAAACCAAGGTTGTCAGATCTAGTAGGACTTGGAGAAGGCTTAGCGAGTGTCAATCTACTCTGGCACTTATAGATTAACGCGGACCTGCACACAATGACAAACAAGTATTTTGCCCCAACAAAACAGAGAGGTTGTCAATCTCTCCGGCTTGCCGAACACAAAGGATTAATCGTGCAGATGTAAAATATAATGAGAGTGAAATATGACCAGTGAGCAAATGATGATGAAAAGCTATTAAAACGGTTGTAAACAATGTAGGAAAATAGGACTGGGGTCCACAGATCAGTAGCGGTGTCTCTCCAAAAGGACACATAATGGGTAAACAAATTACAGCATGGCAATTCACAAAATTGTGGGCACATAGCAATGCTATCATAAAACAATATAGTTCACAGTTTCATCTAATATGGGCATTACGTCAAAATGCATAGACTGTTATCCAACTGTATCTATGACTAATAATCCACCCCGGGATCGCTATCCAGCATGTCACCCAAAAGTACTAAGTTGCAAGCAACTGGTCATTGCAATAAGCATAGTGCATAATGTAAGCAATGTAAATAACAAAAGGAAATCACACCGCTGGTTTCTCCCTAGTGGCAACAACACATTTGTCTTAATCGTTTCTGTCAACCCGAGCTCAGACAAAGAGAGGCATGAACCCACTATCTAGCATAAATACTCCCTCATACAACAATAATAATTACTTGGCCAAAGCATCCACTAGCATAGGAGAGCATGCAAGATCATAGATAAAACATAACACATAGATAAACAAAAGTAATGACTTTCACAATTCATCGGATCCATGCAAACACAATCATGTAGGAGTTACAGATGATATGATCTTGATCATGATAGGCAGCTCACAAGATCTAAACAATGGAGTACAAGGAGGAGAGACAGCCATCTAGCTACTGCTATGGACCCGTAGTCCCGTGGTGGACCACTCACGCATCACTCCGGAGGCAGGCATGGTGGTGTAGATGCCTCCGGTATCGATGCCCCTCTCCAGCAGGGTGCCGGGAAGAGCTGCAGAACCCTCCCGAACTAGGGTTGGCGATGGCGGCGGCCTCGGACGTCTTCTAAAAATATGATCGGGTACTTAGGGTTTTCGGGTCGAAGACTAATTTATATACGAAGAGACGACTCGAGGAGGCGAAGGAGCCGCCCAGGTGGGGCCCAGGCGCGACCAAGGGTGGGGCCGCGCCTGGAGGGCGTCTGGAGGCTGTGGCCTCCCCCTCAGGGCGTCCTTCTGGCTCCGTCTTTGTTTCAGCTTGGAAATAAATCCCGTAAATTTTCAGCGCAATTCGAGAAACTTCCCAGAACAACTAATCTGAAACAAAAAAGACAGCACAAAACAAGAACTGGCACTGGGCATCTTATTAATAGGTTAGTTCCATAAATCATGCCAAAATGATATAAAAACATGTGGCACTGATATATAATCAAGCATGGAACATCAAAAATTATAGATACGTCGGAGACGTATCAACCCCTCATTAGAGCATGTGTGAAATGTGCTGGACTTACCGAAGAAATTGTAAGGGCAATCTCGACGAGGGACAAGTTTGTATGTCGGTTGCTCCGGTGAAGTGGGCACACCCGTTCTGACGTATACCGTACGTGGATCAGGTGCATGCGCGCCTAGTTCCACCACAAGCCATATTTCAGGAGGTTCTCCTGTAATCAGTTGCGAGATCGTCCGCCATGACTAGACCTTTAGAGGAGAAAGAGCGAGAGGTGGACACAGTTCAAAAAATGGAGTGATGGGTCATCAGATATTGGGCTTGGTTGTTTGGATACGGGAGCTAATACTTCTGGTCCGGTATACGTGTCGAAAAACAAAACTAGGCAAGTACAAACTGATATATACCTCACGACAATAATAACGGATCAAAGGGACTGGCAAAAATAGAGAAGACCGTTGTCGTCAGCCATTACCCACTCTCACATACTTCGTGAGATCTGGTGTGTGGCCAAGGTCGACAAAACTGATATATACCTCATGACAAACTGATACAAAAGGCAACAACGATGTCCAGAGGCATGGCCCCATGAGACGTGTTCTTCCCAAGGGTTAGCAGCATGGAATGTGGATCCAATGGGACACGTTCCGCCAAAGATTGAATTATATGTGGACAACCGGCTAGGAGGAGACGATAGAAGAATTGTCGTGGTATTGTCAAATCTAGCGGAGACAGGGGTGCCATCCGGCTAGGTATACGCCGATGGAAGAGAGAAACGTGGGGGAGGAACGTTGCGGGATTCCGGTGACGGGATTACACACAATTTACCTAGCTTCGGATCACACGATGGTGGCGTGATCCTACGTGCTGCTATAATTCACTATAAGGCAATAGGAGCCGATTACAATGATGTTGTGTGTAGCCTGAAAGGCTTGGTTGTGAGGTTCTCACCCTAAGGCTTCCCGTAGGCCGGCTTATAAAGGCGGCCGGACATAGGGCTTACAAGGAAAGTCTTGCCGACTAAGGAATAGGGGTCCTAGACTAATACGGCTTGCTAGCATTGTCTTGTGCGCCAAAGCGGTTGGTTGCTGGGCCTTCGTCTTGGATCCTTCTTAGCCGGCTTAGCCTTCTCCTTGCGCTTCAGCATACTAGGCCACCCGGTAAGCCAGCCGGCATTACCACCAGTGGGCCACCCTGGTATATTGGAATATGTACATGTCGATGATACCCCTATTTGGTATATCCCCGACAGTCAAACTGCAGGAGGCTCAGATCAGGCACTATCTGGAGAAACCACCACATCTGGTTTGGGTAAGGCAATCTGTAGAGAATGGTAAGGTAGAAGTGACGGCCAATGATATGATAGGTAAATATTTTAACGAAAAAGGGGGCTACGAGAAGGCGACCTAATTTTTTCCATTCTTTTTAATATATGTCAGTAGACGTTTTGGCAGTTCGAGTGGATATGCCGATGATACTATATTGCCAGTAGACTTTACGAAAAAGGAGCTGTGAGAAGCTCAAGACAATGGCCCTATCAAGCCTTTAATTCTTGACTTGCTAGATGATGGCTAGTAACATTGCAATATGCTGATGATACTATATTTATGTTTCAAGATGACTTAGATGTGCTAAATTTTTCAAAAAGTCTTTTATGTATTTCTGAACACCTATCTGGTTTAAAAATCAATTTCTTTAAGAGTGAAATTTATTGTCATGGTAAGGCTAAACACGAAATATAGAGTATTTTTTTAGGGGAACGAAATATAGAGTATACATGTACTTTCATTTGTGTTGAGGGGGGTTTCCTTTAAAATATTTAGGTCTACTTTGCATAATAAAAGGCTTAGAAGTATATATTGGAAACCTTCAGAGGATAGGGTAGAGAAGAAATCAGGGACATGGATGGGGAAAATGCCTATTATGGGGGCAGATTACTTTTGCTTAGATCATGCCTTAGCGATGTACCATTTTATATTTCTCTGTTTTCCCTTTGCCAAAAGGCACTAGCAAGAGGATGTATTTCTTTAGAGAAAGGCTTCTCTAGAAGGAAGATAAGGGGAAGAAAAAGTACCGATAGTAAAATGGCAGGATTTGTGTCAAACAAAAGAACGGGGGGAGGGGGTTAAGTGTGGTAGATCTTCTAGTTATGCATTTATTTTTAAGTGGATCTGCAAAATAGAGAATGAAGATGGTTTGTGGCAAGAACTTATCAGATATAAGTATATGCACTCTCTTTCATTGGCACATGTCAAGCTTAATCCTATATATTCTCTTTTTTGGTCCAGTATCTTGAAAGTTTTCGTAAAAAGGTTATTGGTAATGGTAAAAGAAGCAGGTTTAGGGAGGGTCTATGGATAGGTGAAAACCCTTTTCGCATTACTTTTGCTAGATTGTATAACCTTTCGCACAACAAAATTGTTAGTGTGGCCAAAGTCTTTACTCAAAGCTGAAAAGGGTTTAAATTGAAGGAGAAATCTGTGGGATGAGCTTGCTGATCTATGGTACAAACTACAGGATTGTGTAGACATGTTATATAGATGTAGAATATAGATGCAAATAGTTGTTATGTAAGTCTGGCCTGTTTACAGTCAGGTCTCTTTACTGTGCTTTGAAAAAGTCTCAGGTTAAAATCCCTTATAGGAATATATGGGTTTTGAAAACTCTTATAAAAATTAAAATATTCTTGTGATAGGTATTAGAAAAAGAATTTTGAAAAAAGGTGTTTTATTTGGTAGAGCATGGAAATGCACTGGTGGATGTATGTTCTATAGTGATGCTGAAACAATTGATCATCTTTTTTTAAGTGCCTTGTGGCAAGATACTTCGGGGTGTTGTTAGATGTGTATTCAATTTCAATCATATTCCTTGTAGCTTTGAGCCTTTGACAGTTTACCTAGTTGGGTTGAATCTTAACCTATGTATAACATGATCTTGTTATCAGCAGCGATAGCTGCGTTAATATGGAAAATCTGGAAGACCATAAATAATGCATGTTTTAACGGGATTTATCCACAGGATCCCACTCCGCAATATTTCGAGCAGCTCACTATATTTCTTACTGTGCTGGTTTGCAGAAAACAGAACATCCAAAACTGCAACGCAAAGGAGCAAAGCTCATGATACTGGTGGCAACTGAAGTTTCCCACCGAATACAAGGTTGGGACCGTTTGATCTTGCATCTGGTTGATTCCTGAAGACATGGAGTTAAAATTGATAGAGGACAAGTGTAGATTTTCTGCCTTGTTGCTTTGGCCTATGTCGTCCTGTAATAACGAAGTAGTTGCCTTTAGGGCCCGTTTGGCACCCGTCCCAAATGAAATGAAATGAAATGAATTCCAGACAAATGACAGGGTTAGGGACAAGAATTGACTTAACATAGCGAAGGCATTCTCTGGAATTCCAAATGAAATAACATTCCAATTCCGTGACATCCAAACAGGTTGAGCATGGAATCTGAAAATGAATTCCATACAAATGATGGGATCCAAACGACCCTTAGAGGTTTCGTTACTTGTGTGTCGTCGTGAGGTTTCACGTGGCGACGTCTATGTATTCTCTAGAAAATACTTTGTTCATCAGTTTTCATTTTCATTAATGAAAATTGGAAGCTGAGACACTCTTTAAATCAAAAAGGAAATACAAACTTTAGTTATCGTATATATAGACCCCGCAAAAAAAAAAAGTTATCGTGCATAGACCTATACAATTACAAAAAAGAAAAATATACAACTGGCGATCGGTCACGGGATTGCACTGTAGGTTGATGACTGACTGAAACGGACGTGTGTGATTTGACGACGCGCCGGATCGGAATCACACGACATCCACCACGCGAGCACACACACAATCGGCAAAGCACCAAAGCTGGCAAGCATGTGTACTATAAAGCTGAAGCTACACGTAACAGTGATATAGGATGGTAGAGTGATAGAGCGGTAGGGTATATTTTACCTACCACGAGGCCGTGATGCCCTAGAAATGGAAACCCTCCAAACAGCTCCCTTGTCGTGTGACCCTTGTCATCTCCTTCCTCGAGAACAAGCTCATCTCCATTTCTCCACTACCACATGCTTGCACTTGTAGAAGGCAACAGGTGGAGCTCCTAGCCAGCCACCTCTTGCTCATCTTCACGTGCAATATCTCTGTAGACAATGTGGCTAGCCTAGGCAGGAGCAAAAACCCTTCTTCCATTTGGTCTATAAATACCAGCCCAAGCTCTATTGCACTGCCACACACATCGAAAGAGGCAGATCAGTGAGCTGATCTAACCCCTTGTACACGCGCACAGTAGCTAGGCAGAAAGGCAGGCATGGCGAAGAAGGTGGCGGTGATCGCCATGCTGCTGGCCCTGAACCTGCTCTTCTTCACCTTCTCCGACGCCTCATGTGCAGTCTGCCCTAAGCCGGGCAGCGGCGGAGGTGGTGGAGGTAAGGGCGGAGGCAGCGGGGGAAGCCCCGGAGGAGGGAGCGGCGGTGGAGGCAGCGGAAGCAGCGGGGGAAGCAGCGGAGGCGGTAGTGGCGGTGGAGGAAGCGGTGGTAGCGGCAGCGGCGGTGGAGGGAGCGGAAGCAGCGGGGGAAGCGGCGGAGGCGGAAGTGGCGGTGGAGGCAGCGGTGGTCGCGGCGGCTGCGGTGGAGGGAGAGGAAGCAGCGGCGGAGGCGGGAGTGGCGGTGGAGGCAGCGGCGGTGGAGGGAGCGGAAGCAGCGGTGGAGGCGGGAGCGGTGGCAGCGGTGGTAGCGGCAGCGGCGGTGGAGGGAGCGGAAGCAGCGGTGGAGGCAGCGGTGGTAGCGGTAGCGGCGGTGGAGGGAGCGGAAGCAGCGGTGGTAGCGGCAGCGGCGGTGGAGGGAGCGGAAGCAGCGGTGGTAGCGGCAGCGGCGGTGGAGGGAGCGGAAGCAGCGGTGGAGGCGGGAGTGGCGGTGGAGGCAGCGGTGGTAGCGGCAGCGGCGGTGGAGGCAGCTGCGGAGGATGCGGCGGAGGAGGATCCGGCGGAGGAGGATCCGGCGGAAATGGAGGGCGGTGCCCGATCGACGCGCTGAAGCTAGGGGTGTGCGCTAACGTTCTGTCCGGGCTCATCAACCTGCAGCTGGGGACGCCGCCGAAGAAGCCATGCTGCAGTCTGGTCCAGGGCCTCGTCGACCTGGAGGCGGCGGTGTGCCTCTGCACGGCGCTGAGGGCCAACATCCTCGGCATCAACCTCAACGTGCCCATCGACCTCAGCCTCCTCGCCAACTACTGCGGCAAGAGGGTGCCCAGAGGCTTCCAGTGCTCCTAGACATGATCCATCCATGACGGACATCGATTCACCAATACACGTACGTGCGTGCATGGTATACCAGCATGCATGCATGCATGATCTATTGAGATTCGAGAATAAATTAATTGCTTAGCCAATAATCACTTGCATCTACTTGTTTTATTTGTTTCTTTATGTGCCTGGGTGTGCCTCTGTAGTGTGCTTTAGGCGTGAGTGAGGTTACATATGCTTGTCATGCATCGAGCTAGATCTACAATACATGGAGAGTTCTCTCCCGTGTGTGTGATCTCATGTAACGCGCTAGCTCTACCTGTTTCCTTTTCAAAAAGAGGTTTTCGTCTATCCTTTCCGAGAACTATAATTAATAAATTGATGGTCTTATAATTATATTTTTTTACGAATTGGTATGTGAACTCTCAGATTCGTAACTAATTCTGAATTCGATCATGTAGGTGCCTCTTTGTTTTATAGTCTACCTGCATCTGCATTAGGAGCTAGCGAGCTGCAAATTCACTCCAGTGAAGGGTCGAAACTCGAACGGACGGTCGTGTTTATCAGTCTGCAAGCTCGTAGATTTTGGCTTTGGAAAAGAATTAGTTCATCTATCTTGAGCTAACGTAAATAAAATTAAGATCATTAATTAGTTCATAATAAGGCATATCCTCTAACTTGAATAAAATTTAACATTATTAGCACTTACTAGTTCATTTAGCAACAATCGAGACGCATTACAAAAGCGGTAGCTTCACATTTCTAAGGGATTCCAAATTAAGTGACATCGATTTAGTATAACTTGTACCAAATCAAGATCACTTAATTTGAAATGGAGTGAATAGTAATTAATCAAAATTGGCGATTAATTAGGACTATCTCATCAAGCCCCTGTACCAGTGACCCGAGTGACCCTAATCCAGTGAGGATGTCATAGGTGCCATGACACCTCCTGAAATTTTTTAGAAAACCGTTTAACTACTAATATTTGGATCAATCTTAGCCAAAAACTTCAAATTTGTGAGGCCCAGGTAAGGGAATGTTTTTTGAGGTTGGCACCCCCACCGGTCTAATTCCCTATTACACCAACCGGCGGAATCCGCGGTTTGAGATCAGTGTCGTGTCTCCCTGGGACCGATGCATACATGTATAGTGCTACGTGGCCATTAGAGATAGAGAGAGATCTGTCAACTTGCATATGCGTGTCTCGTGCTTAATTAACTAAGTTTGTGGTGTTTACCTCGCAGATTAATTTATCCGCATATACTCATGGTTGGTTGATCACAGGGCTCACAGCTGCACGAAGCACCTGGCCGACAGTGATTAGTCGGCTCGCCCTTAAGAACAAGTCTAATAAGGCCACGTAAGCGGGTTATAAGGATTTGAATAATATATTTTTGATTAGTTGGATGAGAGAGAAGAAGAGAGAGAAGGGGAGCGGGCTCTCATGCAAGAGCCAGCTGCAGCACGTGCTCTTAGGCAGCTTGTGAGAGTATAAAGTGGGTCATGCATTCATGAAGTAGTACTTTTCTATAACTAAGATATAAATAACATGGCACTACCTTATAGCCAACAGCCGGCTATACTATTAACCTTGCTCTAAGCTGTGCTCCATAACATATGCATGTGCCAACTAGTCGTAGGTGCTGTTCCGGTGAAATCAACGTGGTACAGTATGTCGCCGGCTGCAAGTTGATCAGGACAATACGGGTATGCCGTGCACAGTAGGGTGGTACGGACTTATGCATATGCATAGCTAGATACATATATCACTAGCTACTTAGCTAGGCTGATCGGCCCAAAATACCTGCATGCATCTCACGGTCCAAGAAGGAGTAAAAAGATCTGCATGTCGGGTACAATCTTTTTTTCTAGTGGTAGGAACTAAGGAACGTCTTTTCTTAACTCATCCACATTCATCTGTATGCATTTGTGCCATCGCTCCTCCTCCCTTCGTTTCTAATTATAAAATATTTTAGATATTCCAATATTGACTACATGTAAACTGAAATGAGTGAATGTACACACTAAAAAACGTATAGGTGCATATAAATTTTAAAAAATCGAGAAAAACTAAAACGTCTTATATTTGTGTATAGAGGGAACACGTGTTAAAGGCTAATTTGGAAGGAAGGAATTTTGGAGGATTTTAATCCATATAATAAATCTTACGTAATTTCTTTGGATCATAGGATTGAACCCATCAAATTTCTAAGGAATCTATTCCCATGCCCTCTATTTCAAACTTCATTTCATTTATCTTTTAAGAAGTCTGATGCAGTCACACTCTTTCTCTCTCTACTTTCTCTTCTCGTTCCTAAAAAAAATATATGTTTATTTTCTGTGCACCATGCAAAGACATCTCTTACAAAATTCTCCTGTTTTAAAATCATGTAGCAATTGAAGAGCATGACATCTCAACACTTTGTTCATATTTCTACATTTTAAAAATCCTGAAATTCAAGGAGGCCTTACATTTTTTTGACTTAAATGATGCAGTACTTAGTCATTTTGATCACACCGAGTACCATTGGACGTTTTTTCAAGTTAACCAAGGAAATGACCAAAGTGACGTACGATATTACTGGTTAACTAGTACTCCCTCTCCGTTTTAAAATATAAGATATTTTATTTTGTTTGTTCACTTATTTTAAAACGGGGGAAGTACTACTTCATATTGACATGGAAATATATCACATGCAAATGCATGAGAGTACGTACGATGAGTCATGATGGCACACAGAAACGGCAGCCAATCAAAGCTAGCAACCATGATCCGGCCGGTTGGTGCCGACCAAGCTAGCTGTTGCACTTGCAGTAAGATCGATGCTGGATGGTCTACACTAGTGCCGGTCGGGCCTGGTCAGGGTCAGAGCGAGAGGAGGGGCAGCTAGCCCTGGATGGGCGAGTCGGTTTGTCAGGATGCGCCGCCCGTGAACCTTTGGTTTTGTTGGCTTCCCCGGCAGGGTCACCGCCGACGTGTCGTAGACTCGTAATACTATCGATCTATCTATAGGAAAGCCCCCCTCCACCTGCCGCTGCTTGCCTTTGTTTCTCGATGATCGATTTCGTTTATTTCCTGGCCATGTAAAGATTTGGGCGTGTGTTTGCATATGATTGTGATATTTTTGTAGTTCCGTGCCGGCTGGAAAAACTGTTTGCTTGCAGCTTGCTTGAAATTGGTAGAGATGATTACTATCAGATGCAATGTTTTGTGCACCATGTGATCAGGACCAGCGCTCAATGCTTTTCATCAACTTGAAGCAACGTAAACATATCGACAATTGATGATGTTAGGACAACAGAGTGAGACTGTTCAAGTTTAGTCTCACCTCGTCTACTGAAAGAGGATATGACCAACTTATAAGGGAGAGTATTCCATCTAATTTTAGTCCGGGTTTTTGGGATGGAGTTGGCTCTCTTCGTATAGTTGAGCCGTGTGCGCATAAACGTCTGAAAGTAGGCCAACTGTTGGGTTAGGTTTGAGTGAATGCTAACGTGTGGTATCAGAGCCAGCATCGTCATGTCCACCTAGGGGGCTTCCCAACATGATGGGACATTACGACTTAGGACCCCTCTGTAGGCTAGTAAGGATGTTCAAGTTTAGTTTCACCTCACCTACTGAAAGAGGTCATGACCAGCTTAGGAAGAGTATCCCTCCTTACTTTAGTCCGAGTTTTTTGGATGGAGTGAGTTCTCTTTTTATAATTGAACCGTGTGCGCATAAATGTCAAAAAGTAGGCCGAGTGTTGGACTAGGCTTGAATGGAGGCTAACAAATGAGCCATGGATGCCACTCGCGATTTCAATATATACAGTGTACATAGAGGAGAAAAATACTAATGCTGAAGTCTGAAGGAAACATTCATTTCGTACAAGACATCTTCCCTTGTTTTCGGATCCCACACACCGGATCATCACGTATGGCAGATGCCAATTCATACTGCGATGTTTTTCAATTCACGCCACGATGTGGTTTACCTGGCTCCGTTGGACATCATGCATGCCGCCAAATGGGCTGATGAGTCAGTCTTACAAGGATTCAACACACAAGTCTTGGGCTTTGGACCTCGGCCCTCTGTCCTTGAGACTACTACAAGTTGGGTCAAACGACCACACCCGCATTCTATTTGGTGTAAGGAGCGGAACCTTTGCTTATACCACCATGGATTCATTTATCAATTATTGTTCTAATTCGATCAATCGTATTATTGATCTTCGTGTGCACAATGGGTCCTGTATAAAACGAATATGAACTTTTGGATCTCACGCGGAGACTGGTCGCACGATCATGGTACATCGACAATAGATCCATCATGAAGTACAGGTACAATTGATCACATCAACAAGTATGAAACCGATCTAATACTTGGATAGGCAACCAAAAAATAAATATATCATATCCATTATTTTCGCATATAGTAGAAGCATGTAGCCCGAATCTCAATTGAGAAAACATCGGCTCTTATACCACTAGTGAGTATGGGTAGGCAATGCTAGCACAAAATAAAAACCTAACTTACGATATATATTTCTTTGGTTTTATTGGAAATTAGTCTACTTGATTTAATTTCCCGTTAGCCGATGATTTTTTAATGGTTTCGGCCATTAACTAAAACAGTGTGTTTCTAATTGCTAATGATCTTTTGTGTCACTGGATTTGTTTCTTTGTGTTTCTCTGCCGGTATGTAAAAGTACCAGTCCAGTGGAATGTACACCCTCCGGCCGCTCCGAATTATTTAACGTGTATTTGTTCAAATACGAATGTATCTATACGTGTTTTAGTGTGTAGATATGGATCCGTACATAGATAAATACGTCCCCGCAAAAAAAAACATAGATAAATACGTGTCAACTAATTCGAAACCGAGGGAGTAAGAATGTTCCAGTCTACTCGGGAGCATGCAAACCTATATTTGTTCCGGACAGAAAAGCTGGTTTTTGTTGGCACGACCATTCAACATCATAATTCACATTCTTTTACTTACTGTAAAGAAGCTTGTTATATTGTTCCAAAGAGAAGAACGATCGAGCTTCAGGTTCAAACTTCAAACAGGAAACGAAATAAGATTATCTTGCACGGCACATTACATTTCAAACTTCAAACCGGGATATGACAAAACAAGATTTAAATACTGCAAATTACATTTCATCAAACCAAAATACCAAATACACGGGTGTTACACGTGCTTCATCAACTACCAGACCCAGGCCAGCCGTATGTGTTGTACAGCCAAATTAAAACAAATGTCAACAAACCAAATGCATATACCAGAACACATGCACGCAAGAATTAAACTACTTTTGTTGACTGAAGTAAAGATATGCCGAAAGTAAAATTTAGAATGGACTAGAACAGAATGATACATGCATGCAGTGCAGTGCATGCTTCCATGGATGTGAGACTGCATGCTTAAGAGCACTGGAATCCCTTGGGCGCGGTCTTGCCGCAGTAGTTGAGGATGAGGCTGAGCTTGATGGGGATGTTGAGGACGATGCCGAGCACGTTGGCCTTGAGCGCCGTGCAGAGGCACACCGCGGCCTCGAGGTCGGCGAGCCCTCCGAGAAGGCTGCAGCACTTGTCGCCGCCGCCACTGGGGGGCTTGCCGATGCCGACGTTCACCAGGCCGAGCACGTTGGCGCAGGCGCCCAGCTTCAGCGTGTCCTTGGGGCACTTTTTGCCGCCGCCGCCACCGCCCGAAGACGGTGGGGGAGGGCACGGCATGGTGCTCGGGGGCGTGGGTGCCGGAGGCGGAGGGGTCGGGGTGGGAGGGGTCGGGTCGGGGTCTGGCAGCTGTTGCAGGCCTCGCTGAGGAGGAAGGTGTTGGCGGCCACCATGAGCGCCAGGAGGCACGCCGCGGAGAAGGTCGCCTTGGACGCCATTGCTGCCGGCCGGCTAAGCTAGCTAGCTCTAGCTAGTGAGCAGCAGCAGCTGGTAGGAAGCTAGCTAGTGCTGGTGAGTGAGTGAGGAGGAGGGTTTAGGTGTAAGCTAGCTAGGTTAGGGTGGTGGTTTATATAGCCCTCGCGTATCGATCTGTGTACCGTGTACGTGTACGTACGTTTCGTGCATGTGATCGGTGTAGGGTCTCCTGCGTACATGCATGTGATGAAGGGGGTCACACCTCTCCCAGCTGGCACATTAAGTGCCCCGTTGGAACCTAGCCAAGGCCCCAAAAATACGTGTCTCGCATCGCATCGTCCATATGTGCATCGAAAAATCAAATATCTACTCCGTGTACTTCGTGCCTTCAATTTGCCCCCAAAATAACATATAGCTCAGGACGTGTCAATGTACTATACTGAACATGCAATGAGCTGCATATGATAAACAGATTCTGAGCATGAGTCCAGGATAGAGACATGGAAGAATAGCTTCGTCAACAGGAGCTGATTAGGTTAGTAGCATGCTGCTGAAATATTTTGTGAGATGGTGAGCTGACATGTAGTGTGGCACACAACTGCTATTAGCAATAATTTTCCAGTTAACTCGAGAGAGGAGTGAGCTACGCAGAGTGCTAAGACCCTAAGCTAATCAGAGTGGGCATGGGCGATGGATGGGCGACCCTCCCCTGTGTGGTTAACCTGCAGTACACTATGCATCTGCCCAGCCAAGCTAGCTAGCTTCCTCCCCATGATGCTGATATCCTGTTGCCGACTGACCGTCCATCCATCCATCCATTGCGTGAGTGACAGAGTTGTTATGAAAGACCTAGCTAGCGGCTAACGGCAAGAGAACAAAACCCTAGCTAGAAATGGCCAAAGCGCCCAACTCATCGGGTTCCCCTGGACCAGCCGTGCTCTTGCACACACACGCAAGCGCAGCAAGAGAAACCAAGATGAAATCAATAATGCTTTCGGGGATTCATCATCCTACATGATAACATGAACCCACTTGCGTCGTGCAGTCTCTGCTAAGCTCCGAAACCACACCAAATGCCAGTACGCGTATACAGCGACCCGCAGGCGCCGAGCCAAAACGCACATACACCGGGCTGACACGGTCGCTAGTATTATTGCGCCCCCGTAACATCGTTTTCATTTCATTCAGAACCACGGGCAGCAGCCCTGTATCAGAGAGGGTTTACACATATCAGGGTGCTGGAAATTTGATACGGAATGTCTCAACATTAATTCGACCCCTCGTATCCCTGCGCTGTGCGAGAAACTGCTCGAAGCGGGCTCGTGATTCGTCGAGCTGTTGCGGGTGTCGGCAAAGAAAGATCCAGCTCGCGCTGAGACATGAGATGTTGACCTGTAACAACGAGACGGTCACAGCGAGAAATAAAGGGAACATCGACCGGCCATCGAGTTGTTGTTGGCGGTAACGGCTGAGAACCGGAGCGAAAGATTTGGTTACCATCATGTCTTGAGCAGATGAAATAGTCCGGTCCTTCTACGTCCTATTGCCGAGCTCTTCCACCCTCAGGTTCTCATATGGGTAGACCTTAGGCGTCTGCGAGGACCAATATGACAAGAGTCTTAGTCAGCTTGTGCACAACAGCTATCGAAAATCAAGAGCTTCTAGAAAAAAATCGGTTGCTACGAGTGTCAAGATGTTGAGACATGTAGGTAAAACAAAAATAAAAGGAAGTTCTTGCACCTAACAAGTTGACGTGCCAGCACAAAATGCCAATAGTTCCAAAACGTCGGATCACGTTACGATTTTCGATGTCCCATCAACACGGCATACCATGTTACTAGCACATATACATGAACGCAGAGTGTGCCAGTAACATCCAAATGAGGTGATCACAGTACCATGTGACCCTGGCAGTGGATGAAAGAGACCAACTTGTACTGAAGTTTGTATTTCAGTACAACTTTGATACTACTAATCTACAGCTTGTAATTCCCCAATGGAGCTACGCATTTGGAAGACCCAGCTGACTACTAGAACGGATCGGCTGAAACCCTCAAGTTTCCATTTTCATTGTTGGAACAGAAACACACCACCACACATAGAGTGGCACCGTGACAGCAAGTACAATCCTTGGAGGGGCAATTTGATTTTTAGCACCAGATCTAGTAAACTACTGCATCAGCATAATACAAAACTACTATAGGTGTGTTTGGATCAGAGTCAGTTGGCCATCCTAGCCTTGTCGAGCAAGGACTGGCATTTGGTTGATGCAAAAGTGTTTGCTTTTGGTTGCTATTTGGCTAGTAACTGCCAGTAAAAGCTTGCCCAGCATGGAGAGCTGAACTTGCTCTCCCTCGACCGAAGCGAGCGGTGTGCAGCAAAAGATCGGTGTTAGTCAGTTGCGTATGTGCTCTCCTTGAGCAAGGTCATGCAACAAAATGACAAGCTTTGCTCGTCTCAGCCACGGCCGAAACTAGCTAACTGAACCTAGCCTAGCTAGGTACAGTGAGCAAAGGATCCAAAACACTCTATGTTTACTTCTAAAACGCACTATAACAGTGACTAACAAATTTGGCTAGCCTAATTTTCAATGTTACTGCAACAAAATCGCCAATTACTCGTCCATGTCCATGGTTAAGTAATGACTCAGCAATACTGGACAGTAGCACGATATGTCAGAACAGACAAGTAAACAGTAGCACTGTCGTGGGGCATGGTTCCAGTATATATTTTGTATGGCGAGAACCGACAACTACATGCAAATACAAAACTAGAAGAATGGTTAAATCTTAGTTCAACTATATATTCCTAACAGCCTTATGCATAAGGGAATTCCATTTGCTCTCGAACAGTATTATTAAGGTGCATGGTGCAACCATCCACGGAGGATTGTAGTATCAAAATAGCTTAAGAAACCAGTTGAGGAATCCTTTCCAATTTAACTTAAAAAATAATAATACTCAGCAGCCAGACTGTGAATATGATGGAAAAGGAGCGCCTCACTTCATTAACTATACTTATGTTGTGGAGCTACTCTTTGATGAGCAAACCATACAGTGAATGGTCTGACTTACTAGAGGCCATTGTTCACAAAACCAGACACATGTCTGACACCTCCAATGCAATTATCAATGTGCCAATAAACATGGTTTTTCCTGAAAATATACCTAACTAAAAGTTCATGGATCCACAAAGCGGCCCGTTGGCCGTCCCTAGCTCCCCATAGTTCTGATCTGGGAACTGCAGCTGCCAGCCGGATGGGTTCCCTGCCTACTGGGCTTGCTGCTAGCTAAATGGGATTCTAGGGATGAACGGGGAACCTAATGCATTTTCGAACTAGTACGCGTATTTTACAGCAGGGGGAGTTAGAGAATACATGCATAATTGATTCTTCTTGACAGAAATAACGTGTGTGCAAATGTCCACCCATGTACCCCTGTAGTTCCACCCATTATGGCAGCATAGGTCGAAACTGCAGAACAGGTGTGCACAGCATGAGCAGTCATAAAGATATTTCATGTGTGATGCATTTCAATGCTAGAGTTGATAACAGGGATATAGTTATACTTAGATGGCAATTGATTTTTCTCAATACCCACAAATCCATGACCATCATTTCGATTTCAATTACAGCACGAAATTTTCCCTATCAATGTAAAAGACGATTCTTGTGCCTAGCAAAGTGCCGAGTAAAGACTCTACAAATCTAGCAGTAACATCAGGGCCGGCCCTGAGATGTCAGGGCCCCGGTGCAACAAAAAAGATAGGGGCCCTTACACAAATAGTTATAAAGTGATTTATATACAATTAATATCAATTTATACACATAACACAATTTTCTCCAAATTTCAAAAGACATGTTAGTATGTTACACAACGCAATTGTCATCAGACAGAACGACAATGCGACAAGGAGGCGACCTGGAATGGAGATGCATAGCGCTCGCTGGTTTTTTTAAATTTTAGCTATATAGGTTTTTGTGTTGTGCGTGCGTTGCCTGCTATCATTTGGGCTGAATCGGTTCGTAGATTTTTTTGTAAGCAAATAGGCCTACATGTACGTATCTGTGTGAGGGCCCCTAGCAGCTGTGGGCCCTGTGCCACCACACATGCTGCACATGCTCAGGGCCGGCCCTGAGTAACATAAAAGATCTAAAGTCTAAGCTATATCTAAACCTCTTGCTGATATGTTATCAGTCAAGACCATGCTTCTTTAAGGTGGTTGTGATCCGAAGGGTTGACCAATTTCAGACAATTTAGTCTTAGGTTCTGCACAGTACCTAACAAATGTCCTTCATAACTCGGGCAACCTGAACAGAAGGGAACATCTAATGTGCAGTTTGATAAGCATATGTAGAAAAGCACAACAGAAGTGCATAGCATGAGCTGTGAGAAAGCCGCAAAAAAAGGACGACGTCATGCTTGAGACACTGCCGTGCTAGTAACAGTAGCAATTGATCTCGCTAGACTAACTACATAGTTTTGTGATTGCAAAGTGACAACTTTATGGGTCCACTAGAGTGACAAGACAAGAAGGTCCAAGTTGAAAGTTAAATTATTATTAAAGTTTGTTCTGATCTGTTACCAGTTATGGCCTAGTTTGCGTAGGGTGGGTGTAATCCGAAAAGATGGCCAACTTTGACCAAAATTCTCTATGCTTGTCGTAAATCTATGTTACGTGGATATTAGCGTCGGCACACATTTAATCAGCACAAATTGTCATAAAGACATTTAATAGAGACATTGCCTCGAGACAGGGAGATGGCATCGTTGATCAGTAGTGTTGGAGTCGTGTAGTATTAGTGTCCTAGGAGAGTCTAGAATATTCTAGTGCAATGTTGGAGTCTGAGTTGGTGTCCTAGTAGTGTCGAGAGTATTCTTGTGTATAAGTTAAGAAGTAAGCCTAAGTTGAGCTATATATAAGAGGATGTGGAGGTCCAAGGGACTATCCAATCCAGAAATTTCCCTAAAAAAACTACATGGTATCAGAGCTAGGCTCCTCCTCCCAACCAGAGCCACCACCGCTACACCACTACAGCACCAACTCCATTATCGTCAACAACAGTGGGCGCATTGTAGTCACTCAGGCGGCACCCCGTTACTCTATGTAGACGGTAGCCACCTAACGTTGCGAGGTGCGTCACGTGAGCCTTGGTTACTGCTCCGAACGGGGCCATGCTCAGAAAACTTGTTGGATTTGGAGAAGACAAGGAAGAGTGGTCAATTTGGTGGAGAAGAGGGGGGGAAAGGTTGGAGGTTGATCTGGCTAGAGTGCCCCTGATCTGATGGGAGATGGCAGATCCGGCAGGCAGTGTGCTAGAGTGTGTGGCTCTGCTGCAGCTCATGGCTGGAGCACCAAAGATTTGGAGGAAATGAAGTAGTGCATGTGTGTGCGGCCGCATAGGCGCGCTTGCGGCAGGTGGCCTAGCATGGCCAGGAGGACATCAGAAGGTGTGGCTGGCCGCTTCAGGATAGCTCGGTCATGGCGCGTAGCGGAGACGCTGTCCTCTATGGCCTCCAGCGACTTTTCGGCAGGACCAATGGTAGGGAGCGATGCGAGGCCGGTCTGGAGCGGTGGTTGGCTGCTGAGCTGCGGCGGTCAACAGGAGACACATGCACACAGGGAGGAGGCTGCACATGAATCAGCAGGAGCTCCCACTGTGTGCAGTAATTTGGTGGCTCGGGGAACCAAGTGTGTGCGGGCAGGAGGTGCTGTGCACAGGTGAAGGACTGAGAAGGAAAAGATACGAGGGAGGAAGAAGAATTAGGTGGATTGGCTGCTGGTGAGGCTCGGTGTAAACAAAGGTGGCGATGGTGCTGTTGTGGGCTTGAAGACCATGTAAGACCAGAGGAGAGCTGAGAGAATGGAGTTTGGTGAGAGGAGTAAGAAAGGATCGCCGCAACATCGATAGGGGGTTGACAAGAGAAGTGCAGTGGACAAGAAGAGGTGTGGTTTACTCTTTGATGTGTTGGGCATGTGCTTGTGCTGTGCTAGTGCTAATGCTGCAGGAGGATGGTCTGGGAGAAGAAGAGTGGAGTGTTGCAGCAGAGGAGGGGGAAATGGAGAGGAGGCTCTGGAGCTGAGATGGAGTGGATCTGAGAGGAATAAGAGTGTTGTGATTCAGTGCTTGTGTTGTGTGCTTTGTGCTACACAGAGGAGTAGACTCGTGTGTATTGTGCTGAGAACAGTGCCTTGCTCTGCTTTTCTTTGTCTGCTGCTATGTAGAGTGTTAGAGCCTGAATTAGTGTCCTAGTAGAGTCTAGAGTAATTCTAGTGTATAGGTAAAGACGTAAGCCTAAGTTGAGCTATACATAAGAGGGTGTGGTCGTGTGGAGGTCCAAGGGACTATCCAATCCAGAAATTTCCCCCAAAACAAATAAAATTAGCAATTGTGTTTTCTAGACTATGTTCATACTTCATCGACATCATCATCATTTTGTTTCCATTACATTACAAAATGTTCCAGATCAATGCAAAAGAGAGTTTTGTGCTCATTAGAGTGCCGGACTCTACAAGTTTAACACTGACAAAACAAGGCCTAAGTGTAAACTATTTACAAAATCCGTTAAGGCCTTATTGTAAAGATATAATTGACCAATTTTGAAGAAGAAAAAATCTTCCTGCTAACTGCAAGTCTAGTGTACCAACATACGGGTGTAGGCACACATGATGAGAGGAAGCACATATAGCAAGCAGTGCCTAGAACAGTGTGGTATAATTAGCTTGCTCTGTTCCATAGACATCACTAACTGATTAATTCCACATTTGCATGAGCAGATACTTTACATAGAACTAAGGATGCACGTCATGATCATAAACCTTACGACTCCGTGGCGAAATTCTTAAAAATGCTGTTCTAGTTTCAGTGACAGTGATAATGTGTTCAGGTGAAAAGGTTGCAGCTGGGTTAAGACACTCACATAGGGCATTTTGGAGGCATTCTCATTGACGGTGGCAGCAAGGCCTAGCGCCGCGAAGAAGCTGAGCCCCCCGCAGAGCTATACCAGCGCCTCATACTGAGGAAACGGGAGCAGATCGGATCAAAATAGTTGGGTGGTCACTGAATTTCGGGGACGAAGTAAACTGCGGAAATGGAATGAAGTTTGGGACCTTGCCGATGTGGCGCGAGGCGGTCGACGCAGGACTCCGGGAAGGCGGTGCCGTTGTCCAAGACGAGATCGTCGTTCACGGCGAGCTGCGAGGAGGACGGAGCCGACGGGTGATAAGAGCGAAATCGAAAGGAAAAAACAGGAGGGAGAGGAAATGCGGTAGGCGAGGAGGGGCACACTGCTTACAGGGCGGTCGGGGACGATGTTGTGGCTGCCGACGGGCAGGCCCGTCCCGGCGCGGTTCCGGAGGGCGGAGGCCGCGGAGCCGGCGGCGGGCCTTGGCCGCCGAGGATGCGGGATCCTGCAGCGGCGAGGTTGCCGGCCATCTTGGTTGGATGGTAGGCAAGGAGGAAGGGAAGGGAGGCCTTCTCTGGGCTTTAGTTGGGTTTACTGGCGCCGAGTGTGGTCGATTGGCTTCTGTGGACTTTCGGGGAGATATTGTAGGCCTATAATACGGGTCGCTTGGGCCAGCCTGCTGGCAAAAGAGGCACAGAGAAGGCCCCGCGGGTTGTTCTCAAAAAAAAAAAAAAAAAAAAAGAAGGCCCGCCGGAAAACATCAAAGCATAAAAAACTTACTCTTTCTCTCAAAAAAAATCAATATCTTAATTGCACGGAGGCATTGGAAAAAATAAAGAGCTCGGAGGCACTCGCTGTTTGACTGCAATGTGTCTTCTGTTCTTATCACCCGTACCCATACCCGTAAGCGGGTACAATATTTTCCCATACCCTTCACCCGACAGGGTAAAGGGATACCCGCGGGTAAAAATACCCGCATTTACAACACATATCAATTGAGACAAAAAAAAAGAGCTAAGATAATATGACCATACATAGTCATAAACAGCAACACATAGTACACACTATTAAATTCATTAACTCACAACAAAATATAGAAATAATTTAACCATACATAAGACCATAAAATAAGCATTACAATAAAGTGTTGACACTATAACAAGTTCAACCAAAATAAACTCGAGCAATCCAGCAATAGGAAAAAAATCTGTGACACATCATCGATCGTGGATCACCTTGAGTTGAACCGCCTACTGCCTATGCGGGATTAGAAAATTAGGTTAGTTTAATTAAACTAAGTCCCACTTGATAGAATTTATATGGGTACCAGGACACGCGGGTATGGGTTATGCAATCCCATGTCCATACCCGCTCTGCCCGATGGTGGTGTATTTACGCTTTTTTGAAAGAGTAAATACATTCTCGGTCATTGAATTTGTCGAGACCCGTCTTGGACATCCTACATTAAAATACACTATTGACGGTGATGTAGAGGACAATCGATGGTCACTGTTAAAGTTTAAGCGTTGCATTTGATGGCGTATGTGTCGATATCTGGCAAAAGCGTTGTTGCATCATGCGATATTTTGCGAAACCCCACCCTAGTGTACCAATCTATCCCGATTTTGTCGTGCCTCCTTTCACAACATTGTATGCAAATGACAACATGGTTGGGAGGCGAGAGGGGGTGGGCGGCGGTGTTCATCGACATGCAAGTGGCCAGGGCCTGACATGGCGTTTCTCCGGTGGTTTGACGAGGCGATGATGTATCTGTGGCATCGAACTGACGGTGCTCCTCCTCCCGAATACGGTAAGTCCCTATAATGGGTTCAATCTCGCCTCAAATGATATGAATTTGTTGTTATTTGAAGGTCTTGATCATCGACTGAAGCTAGTTTATGTAACTTAGATGAATTATCAGTCTTGTTGAGGTAGGATTTGAGCGGAGTTTGGGGTAGGGTTTCTGTTACAAATTTTTATCTTTGATTCAGTGCAATGTTGGAGAGGATTATGTTGGAGAGGACTATGATGGATTGTTGGTACGTATGGCTATTGCAGGTCCTCGTATAAATTATTTCTCGCTAGAAATCAACCATGAGACCTTGGATATGTAGATAGTGCGGGCTCACGGAACAGGGTAGATGATGGGGGCAATTCAAGACAACCGGGCAGATCGACCGTAAATGACATATTTATGTACTACTAGTAGGAGTACAAATTAAAGTCAACGTGCATTGCATTGCGTACGTGGTGACTTTAGTTTCTTTTTTCGTTATAAAAAACTAAAGTCAACAAGTTGTACAGACCTTGAATACATGATTTGAGCTTTTCAAGGTCTTCCTGCTGGTTTACCTCGAGGAAAGATGTTGGCATTTGCTTAAGCATCTCGCTTGCATGGACTTAATTTGATTTGTGTTCTTTTTCCAATCATGCATGCACAGCTACAAATCTCCATATAGGATTAAACGAATGGAGCAGATTGAGTAGCAACATGGGTTGATATCAATGTTTTAAATAGAGCGTTATAGCATTGTTAATAGCACGTTATAGCGTTCTAACCAATGTCTCGCTAAATAAATCCATGTATAACCGTCCGTTAATAGCACTCTATATCACAATATAGCTTCGCTGTATCGTATTTTAAAGGTTGCACTATTTTATCATACCATGCTATTTAAAACATTGGTTGATATAGATGTCTCCCCATTTATGAACATGTACCTTCATCGATCGCTGGCCATTACATGCAATATACATCGAAATCTGCATATATATGGACAGTACGTACAGTATATCTTTGCCACAAGATCAAAACCCCAAGCAACGCACAATCATCTGTCATGTCTCCTACTGTCTCCTTAACCAGCTCTGTCAATTGATTGATTAGCAGCCTCTTGCAGATCCAATCAACTGCTAGCTAGGTAGCTGCAGATTTGAGTGCTATGCATGCATGATTAACTATAGCTATAGTACACAACTATACAAAGTCGTACACATGCATGCTTGCATTAGACAATTTCGTAGCTAGACTGCGAGCGACTCCAATCGCACCGACTGTCCAAGCTGTAAATACGATTAAATTTTGTTTTGCTTGTCTCCTTGTCCTGCAATTTTGCCCAGACCGCACGCTACTGCTAATAATATATTTCATCCTTGGTTTATGTATGTGTACTATGTGTGTGGTGAATGAATAAACTATCTAGACTCTCACATGGCTCATACTACTGCTGCTCAAGACAAGCTTTGGTGTTGTCAATGTTGCAGCAGGTAGCTAGATTAGATGCATCATATCTATCTATTGGGATCCTTTGGGAACATGCATGATGCAAATATTGTCTCAGGCTTGTCAAGATTGCTAGCTAAGTTGTCTGGCGCCTGCGGCCTGATCATTGATCTCCGTGAATTATTATCGCAAGCAAAACAACGATGTCAAATTGTTATTTTTGCCGGAAAGATGGAACTTTATTGATTACCCATATGGTCTGCAGAGTTACAATCGGGAGCAACCAATTGCTCTACACACCGACAAGAAAAGGAAAACTCAAAGCGCAACGGATGGAGAAGTGAGGGTGGGGTGGCGGGGTGGTTTGTTCGCCGCAATGCTGGAACTACTGAACATTTTATGGGCCGGCGTGCAAGTAAGTAGTCCGCTTTTACAATGGAGGTGAGCTGAGTGATTTGTTACGATGTTGTGCCGATTTCTCCCGTGTAATTTGACAAGAAAACGAAGACATTGACAAGTCGTTCTGCAGGTAGTGCTTTTTTCGTCGGTAGTATTTGGTATGGGAAATAAACAAACAACACGACCAACTACTACTTGCAGTGAAAAGGATGCTGCGAGAAACAGCTTGCAGAAAAAGCTACTACATGCATGGAAATCCACTTTGACTCAAGCATATGATTCCACAGCCTAAAGTCGTATTTTAAAATGTCAACATTTTTTATAAAAAGTCTGTGTATACATGCATCCGGACATTTTATGTTCGCATACATACAAAGTTTAAAATACATATTTTGTGTTGCATGTGTAAAAGAACACAAGAAAATGTCTCGTGAAAAGTCATTTTTGAACACCGAAATTTATCTTTTCTACACGAGACACAAACAAAATGTTGCGAAACTTTATATATGAACATATAATATCCGGGTGTACACCTAAATTTTTTGATATTTCAAAATGTATTTGGAGTATCTACTCCTATGAGGCAACCTCCCTACACGCACGAGTTCTTCAGAAAGAGTTGAGTGGCCGCCAAGAAACGCACCATTGTTCTATTCCACTAGAAAGAGCCTGGTCGTAGTCGAACAAAAATGTTAATCGAAATAATCGGTTATTACATTAGAAGACCTTTGCAAGAAAATTTAGGCTAAATGAGAGTCGAACTAAGAACTATGTGGGCGCGTCGCCGTCCAAGGTGAGCGGAGTTAGCCGATGCTTTGAATCGATGCTCCAAAGACCAATGACACTAGGACCGTCCGAAGGAGGATGACCTGGCGGTGTAGTAATTGTTGTTTAACTCAATATCATTTCTCGTCTTTTAGGATTGCCATGTTATGATCATGCACACGACATCCTACTCTACCAGAATTGATGCCTTTACCGAGTGTCAGGATTTATGTCGAGCGTATTTCTTCGGACACTAGGTAAAAGACGCTCCTCCGTCGCCGCTTTACTGAGTGTATATCTGACTCTCGACAAAGTAAAAGACACTCGGCGAATAGTGCTCCTTCGGACACGTCCGCCTGAATCGCTGCCACGGCAGGATACGCTGCCCACCTAAAGTGCGGTTGTCAATACAGGGGTTCCTCTGGTGGTCGGCTGGAGCATATTTCCGTCAGGGCGGTGCGAGCATTGCAGTGGCGTGAGTGAGACCCTTGTAAGAAAAATTAAAGGCATGCTAGAATATGGCATCTGCTAGGCCTGTCGTATTGCACTCGGCCTTTAAGTTTGTAAAACTAGACCGACGGGGGTGGAGCTCCATGGCATTTTCATTACCAAGAATGGTGCAACATCATCGAAATTGTGAGTTGGACCAATCGAACTCGGATAGGTGCGAAGGCATCAGCCCTCCACACATCACTACCCTATGCCTTAGTTTGCGGGCTTAAGTTTGTAGAATATTTAAAAACCAGTTGTTTTCAGGGCATATGTTAGACTGTTTTCAGGGCATCTCATATGCAGAGATTGGTGTTAAGACTAGATAAGTTCCTATGGGTGTTGAAATGATACCCACAGGGGCGTACCTAGGTATACTCTACAGGGTGCACAGGACACCAGGTCCAAAACCATTTTACCTTGTATACGTTATGTAAGTGTAGCTTGTGACACCCGTAGACAAAGTGAAAAAATTGAATGATTTACAAAGAGGACATCAGGTCATATTTGTTCGGGGTCCGCCACGGGATACCCAGGTACCAGGATCATGAAGTTTTATCTTGTTCATAAGCTTTAAGGACCATAAACGATCGGAGAACTAGCTCCGCACATCGTGAAGCAACTTTGCAATGTACAGGGCACAAAAGGTATCGTGGTGCTCATTGGTTAGTACGAGACTATCTAGGAGAATTTTCACGAAACCCAACTTTGCAGTAGCGGCTGTTGTGAGTCGAAGGGATATATATATCTGGATGCCACAACTGATAATGTGGCCGTCGAAGCATTGGGACAGACGATGTGCGCGATCAAGGATGACGAGGGGAAGGAGAGCAACCAAGACGAGGTTTTCCATCACCGGTAGTATTATTTGTCCTAAATAGCCCTTTATAAAACATGCAACCACTTCTCACCCGTGGGAAAACTTTCAACCACTTCCGACCCCTCGAAGTCCCATCAAACAGGTTAGCATTTTTTACAGCTCAGATACGGAAAATAGCCAACCCTTCTAGGGTATCCGTATTGTCAAAAACACCAATTTGCTAAGAGGGACTTCAAAGGGCTAGATGTGGTTGAAAGTTTCTCTAGAACCATAAGACATTGGAAGTTTTGCAAAGCACCATTTGAGGACAAATAACACTCACCACCTAGTTACCCAAGTCACCGTGTGGTACATAGGCAACACTCTATTGATGATCCTTTCCAAGAATGATGTGAGACTTGAAGAGTCGCCACGGGAGAAAGCCTATACTACTCCTTTCAGGACAGCTTGGTCCGAAAGATGGAGATTTAGATCCTTGGTCTCATTGTCGCGCTATCTCAGGATATTAGACGATGAGACCCTGAGCATTCTTTAGGAAGTAACCGCCGGCTTTTATCTATCCCGAGATATTTTAGGATATTTCTTCTCCTCTGAAATTGCTTGCAGTGGCCTATACTTTGCATGCAATTTTATATGAAGGGTTTTCATAGAGTCCAATTTCATGGGAATTTCTATGAGTAGTGTAATGGGATCAAAGATTGTGCAGCGGTTAGAGCACGCACGCACGGAGCTGGGAGAAAGAGAGATCCTAACGAAAGTAGCAGCAGGTAATTAGAAGAAGAAAAAAAAAGTAGAGATGCCTTTACGACGAAAATAAACCCGGACGGAGCAACCGTGCGACGAAGGACGGAGAAAGCTAGCTAGGCCGTGTCGTGGTCGTGGAAGAAGAAAAAGGAGACGCTGCAAGTCGGGTCGGGCAGCCGATTTGCTTTGGTAGGGGTAGCACTAGTACCTTTTTCACGTTGCACGCTACCATTCTCGCTCACCTCTGACACGGACATCACCCGCCACCAACGAATATAACACGTACTGCTCCCTCCTCCACCCTGCTAATCTCACACGCACACTGACCAAGGTCGTGGAACCAGAGGATCAGAGGTACGCCATTGCCGCTCTTCCTGCTGCTGCGAGCGATGAGGTGGGTAGGAGGTCTGTAGACGGGAGGGAGAGGGATGCCCCTAGCTGGAGTCGCGCAACAGGGTACCACCACCACATTCCAACTGCTTCACCGCCGGGATCAGCTCGCCTGCGGCGCCGCCCTCGGCCTCTGGGATCCCGCCTCGGTCCGCCGCGAGCCCGCCGGCCACGCTGTCTTCCTCGCCCCTGCCCGCCCACGTGGCGAACGTCTCCCCTCCCGCGCCGGCGCCGGCATGGCGCCCGCCGACGCCCGGGGAGGTCGACGCCGCCGCCAAGGACGACTGGGTCCACCACCTCCCGCCCCTCGACATGGGCGGCTGGGGGGACCCCCACGCCGCCGCCATGCCCGACCACGCGGCCCCGCCGCCGCCCTCGCAGGACAGCAACTTCCTCCGCTGGATCATCGGCGGCGGGGCCGACGGGGCGGGGGGCGGCGCCATGGACGACGACCACCCGGATCTTGACCTCGACCGCATGCTTCCCCGCCACCACCCGCCGATGGGGCCGGGCCACGGCCTCCCGTTCACGCTCGCCGGCGACGACGCCAAGGCCGCCGCCGCGCCTTTCCGCTCTCTCCCACTGCTGCAGCAGCACCACCAGCAGCCGCACGCGCACGCCGCGTTCCACGGCGGGTTCCCTTCCTTCGACGCGCACCCGGCGAAGCGGCAGCAGAACCCGATGGCCGGCGCGTCGTCGCCGAAGCTGCCCCCTTTCGCCGCCGGCCCCGGCGCCGGCGGCGGGTTCACCGCGTCCGCCCTCAAGCCCAAGGCGGAGGCTGCGGCGGGCGACGACTCCGCGGCCGCGGCGGCGGTGGACCAGCTCGCCGAGGCGGCCAAACTCGCCGAGGCCGGCGACGCCTTCGGCGCGCGCGAGATACTGGCACGGCTCAATCACCGCCTCCCCGCCGCCCCCGCGGCCGGGACGCCACTGCTCCGCTCGGCCTTCTACTTCAAGGAGGCTCTGCGCGTCGCCCTCGACACCAGCGCCGCCTCCTCGGCGTCCGCGGCGTCCACGCCGGTCGACGTCCTCCTCAAGCTCGGCGCCTACAAGGCCTTCTCCGAGGTCTCCCCGGTGCTCCAGTTCGCGCACTTCACCTGCGTCCAGGCCGTGCTCGACGAGCTCGGCGGCGCCGCCTGCATCCACGTCCTCGACTTCGACATCGGCGTCGGCGAGCAGTGGGCGTCGCTGATGCAAGAGCTCGCCCAACGCCGCCCCGGCGCCGCGCTCAAGGTCACCGCGTTGGTGCTGCCGTCCTCGCACCATCCGCTCGAGCTGCAGCTCATCCACGAGAACCTATCCAACTTCGCCACCGAGCTTAGGGTCCCCTTTCAGTTCGCCGTGTTTAACCTCGACGCCGTCGACCCCACGGAGCTTCTTGCCATTGCCGGTGGTGATGCCATCGCCGTGCACCTTCCTGTTGGCTCGGTTCACGCTGCCGCGGTGCCATCCGTCCTTCATTTGGTCAGACGACTCGGTGCCAAGCTTGTCATCTCGGTCGACCGCAACTGTGATCGCGGTGAGCTGCCGTTTGCCGCGCACTTGTTCCAGGCATTCCAGTCCTGCGTGTTCCTGCTCGAGTCTCTGGATGCCGTCGGCACAGACTCGGATGTTGCAAGCAAGATTGAGCGCTTCTTGATCCAGCCAAAGATCGAGAGCTGCGTTGTCAGGAGGCACCGTGCCGCAACCGCGGGCGACAAGTTGCTGCCATGGCGGACAATGTTCGCATCAGGTGGGTTCGTGCCGGTGCAGATAAGCAGCTTTGCCGAGGCACAGGCTGATTCACTCCTGAAGAAGGTGCCAGTGAGGGGTTTCCGTGTGGAGAAGCGCGCCGGATCGCTTGTCCTGCATTGGCAACGCGCGGAGCTGGTGTCGGTGTCGGCATGGAGATGTTGAAGCTGAGGGCTCGCCGGCATCTGGCTCCATCGGTGAGCAGCCATGAAAACGAGTTGGTAGGTTAGTTAGGACTAATGATCCTAACAATACTTCGATCAAATTACCTCCTTGATGGATGTTCTGCTATTAATGTCACTTGTTCTAAGTAGATTGTTTGGCAGACTGCAAGGTCTCGTACAGTATCAATGTATTTAGTACTCATGTTCCTATATTCATGTGGAATCAATGGTTATGGTGTTTGAAATGTTTCACTGAAGATGTTATTCAGGTATTTAAATACCTTGCTATTGGTTCTCTGTTGGGTACTGGCAAGTTATTACTCTATGATGAAGTTCTGAAAACTTATCATAACATTGCATCCTTTATGTTCCCGGAATGTTTGCATATATACTGCTGTGGAAGGAGGCATATTACAGTAAAGGCAAACTGTGAATAGAAACTGTAAGAAATAATATTCAGCTCTGTTGGCAGAATGTTATGAAGTTAGTTAACATTTCCTTGCTAATTGCAAATTGTTCCTTTTGATCAAGTACAGAAAATAAGAAGGCCAGGGCATTCACATCTTCTAGGATGTGCCAAATTGACATCTAGTATGAGCAAAATTTCATGGACTTGCGTCAAAGAGGTCTTATTATAAGCAATTTAAATTATGTCCCTTCAAACAAGCAGGTTATAATGATTTGTGCATTGTGCTAGTTTTGCATACTTTTTCACCTTAGGACTATTTGTCCATTGAATTACAGTCTAGCAAGCTACATGTACTCTTTTTTTTTTACCTGGAACACATGATTCCATTAATAACGAGACTCAGCAGAACCGCTAGTCACTGAAACAGGGAGTAGCTCATTGTATTGGTAATGAAGGTATTTAGTAAACTTTCTGTTACACATCATACATAATCATTAGCTTAGTTTTGCAGTGTGTCAATTTTCTCCCACAGTTCTGAAATTTATCTTCTGTCCAAATCAATGCAGATCCTGATTTAACATTGTAGTAGTTTTCAGTTGAAAAATCGATAGTACATATACAGTATATATTCGGAAATTTTTTGGGAAGAAATGATGTCGAATCGATCTATCTGTACAATCAGTGAACTCTTTTATCTAATCAGTGAACTCTTTTATCTACTCCATCTACATAATATAAACAAACCAATTTTTTATATTTATTCTTACAATCTTTTAACTCTTTCATCTACTCCATTTACATAATATAAATAAACCAAAGTGTTATATTTATTCTTAAAACTAGACAAGAAGATATTATTGTATGAGCGGCGAGGTGAGGTACAGCGAAAACAAATATCATACTTCTAGATCTGCATGATCCGATGCCTTGAAAAAGTTCTCTCCTTCACGAACCTTCAAACACCTGGAAAGTAGAATTACATGAGAAATGCATGCTTAAGAACAACAATAGCCTTTTTGATATTGTACGTTAAGAGAACATTTCCATGTTGACCATTGCGGAATGCAGCAAGATTGGGAATAAAGGGACGATGGATGTTAGTGGCAAGCATAAAGCAGCAGTTTTTTTTGTTTGTGAGTGAGATTTTAACTTGCATTATATTATCTCCAAAGTTGGCTGAGTAGAGACTAGAGACTCTTGCATGAGTATTGATGGTTTCATTTCATCTACATAATTTATTATCCATTGGTGTTGCTTGATCGGATTTGTGAGGTATACCTCGTATGCATATGCTATCATTCTTATTCTGAAGTCGTAACTTTGCAATTTGTATAGTCATTTCATACTTGCAGGTTGCAGCATCTTCACATTGTTAACGCAGGTATTGCCAATTTCTTTGTTGTTTCCTTCTGTCAGGTGAAACATAAATAACTTAAATATGTGCTCCTCATTTCGTTCTTGCAGAAACTTAACATTATTAACGCAAGCATCACCAATTTCTTTGTTTCTTCCTAAACATAGGCATCAGCTACTCATTTAATACTTGAAGCCTCTTAACACTGCTAACTCTTAACCTAATACCACCAAATTTATTGTTGCTTCCTACCGCCAGCTGAAAAGGGTAATAAGGATTGATCCCTAGTTGTCAATGTATGTTGGAAACTACCCTGCTGGTTAACCTATTTTTCAAGGTCTGAAGTTCTGGATATGTACTCTAGGCGGATATGGACCGCAGGTGTATCATTCATGCTCAAATATGACTGCTCAAGTACTGCTCTTTCTCTACTCCTGAGCTATGGAGAAATAATAATTCTCGCCTCCGAATCTTCTTTTTAGCAGATAATTGAGCCCCTACTGCTGTTTGCACAACACTGCCGGTGATTGACAGACGTTGGTTGCTTATCATAATAGAATTTCTCGCTGCAACATGAAGCGAATCGTGTGTTTGTTCTGATGGGGATGCAAAGATGGCAATCGCAACGTAAAGTGGCCGAGCTTTACCTCAATGGCAGCAAGCATCTCCTGTCATCAGCATTTGTACTGCTAATTGGAGTCCCAAATTTGTCCACGTTGGGGAACTGTTGTGGGGGTACAGTCCAATGTGCTTATGCTGCCCCCCTGATGCTATCTGCAGGATTGGATGAATAGATAGATAAGTATATAGCTGTCTCTAAGGTGCAGACTTCTCCCATTCAGGTTTTGTCTTATTGTCATATTTGCGCAATTGTGCGTCGCAACTCACCGGTCAAGAAGAATAGTCGATGCATTATCAGAATGAGGAGGTTACATGTGGAGCTGTTTTGTTCAAGATGACACATCCAAAATGATGAAGATAAGATTATATATGGTCCAGATTTGGATTAAACCATGTGCATAATGGGAAATCGAACAACTTCATGCGAGCTCATATATCCAACTTCTGAAGGGTTCAGAATTCAGATATGTTTTACAAGTAGAGGGCTCCAGTCTCCCCTCTCTGCACTGCAGTAGTTATGTGCTTGCCGTAAAAGGTACCAATAGCTTCAAAGCACTGACTGAATGCATGATTTTATTCATGATGAAAACCAATTCCTCAGGCATCCATCAACATTGCAATTTTCAGCCATCACAATTTGCAATCATTTTAGAAAACAACTTAACCAGTAACCACATGGTTAGGCCCTTACCTATTGACCATTTGCAAAAGACTAACCCCTGCTTTATTCCCCATGCATCCATCTCCTACCATTATTAATAATTCATAGCTGCAAGCTGTGTACTTTTATTCGGTGAAGCGGTTAAAGCGCCATGCATAATGAATCACTACATCACAAAGGAGAGCCATTTTCATCTGCAACAGGACCTGAAAGTTCAAGAAACAGTAGGGAATCAAATCCAACCTCGCCTACTGGTTGCAGAGCTTGGGATCAAGTGCAATGCTACGAGTGAGCACTAGCATCAAGCTTGTGGGCACCAACACAAGGAGTGCCGCCCCTGGAAAGAGCTAAAGTCTAGCGCCTTTTAAAGAGGCTACACTACACTACACTAAAGGAAAATAAAGAAATAAAAGAGAAGGGCGTGTCATGGTGAAGCCTCCTCAGACAGTGGGATTCGGTTCCAGCCTCAAAACCTTAGGGCTTTTCTTCCTGCTCCTTTCTCTAATATATAATGCTTTTTTGTCCAGGCAAAAGACTTGCAGGGTTGTTAAACGTTAACGCGATATTATCAGCAATATAGGTGTTTATAGCATTGTCGAAACACTTTCATGGCAATGTTTGGAGATAAATTTGAAATTCTTGAAAGAGTTTCACAGGAAACAGTTCAGTTTGGGCCTGTGGTTGCAGAAGAAAGGAAAATAGGCTGTGTGAGGTCTTCATCTTCATACCGGAGCAGTCTAGCGCTCTCTGAGTGACAGCAAAATTGGTAAATCTGAGCGGTTAGTGTTTCATCACTCCAATTTGAACCGATGAGATGTTCAAGAACTGAAAGTAATAGCAACGAATAATCAACCCATGCTATCTGGGGTCAACTCCGGATCCATAATAGCCAAGTTTAAGTTGCACATGCACATGAACACGAAACCCATCTATGCCTACTTGACACATGTCCATGGACTCCATCTTAACTCTGATGCTGAAAACTTACTAACAGGGCAATCATATTTGCCTTTTAGTCTTACAAACAGCAGAAAGTAGAACTGCATGGACTGCTTGGTAGGGGACTTGTAGAAAACTCGCTTACCAGGACAAGTCCAATTGGTTCTGGATTGCCAAGTGGCGTTGCAGATAGAATCTTGGGTCCTGCTTCTGCTCAGCTGACAAAAAAATGGATGGATGCTTGGCTAATTTTCTTTGCTTTGAAAAACAAAAACTAAACATAGTTAAGACGACGCTAGCTAGAACCTTCCTTAAATGTCACTCAAAATTCCATGCGAAAGAACAAGAATATTATTTTGTGATCACTGATCAGATCATCAACTCCAAGGACCGTTACCTACATTAGCATATGATGGTTACATGATAAAACAACTAACCCCTTGTGTGCTTAAGACGTTTTATCTAAAATACCATGCACTGGTTAAACAATCAAAAACTCTTTTTGGCACTACAACTCACAGTAAAGCAAAGCATGCAGGAATATATCTCCGGAAGCCGCTAGCTAATGCGTCTACACCAAACCACACGCCTGCCGTAAGGCATCTTCTAGCAAATGAAAAGGGATGGGAGGAAAGAGGAGATGCCCTTCTACCTTCGGGGAGAAGGCTCAACAATGTGTGTTTTATGGAGAATCTTAGGGAAAAACTTTACATAATGGCCAAAGTAAAGACATAATAATAATGTAGTGTACCTGGAATGTTTATCTTGTTGATTGATGCGCCAGATTTTCTCCGAGAAAAGGCTGCAACTGGACAGTTGAGAATGGTCGTCAACGGCTGGTCACGCCGGCACTTTTGTGAAGGCCAGATATCAGAATGTGGAAATTTTCACCAAAAAATTGAGAATATGGAAACATAACAGTTATCTGCCAGATGTAGCAACAAGGCAGCTGCAGCTGTATGAGAGGAGAACGCATCTATCTACAATTGAAAAGAACCCAAATCATAGAGAACCGAAGAAGAATCAGAAGGTTTTCATGACTCTGGAGGCTAAACATAGAAATGAAAATTCTGGAGGCTAAACATGGAAAAATAATCTGGTGAGATGCTGAATTCCTTGGAAAATACAACGCCAGGAGAGAATGGAGCCTAGCCCAAAGTTGTTCATGATAGAGAACCGAAGAAGCTTGCGCCACAGTTAGACACGTATCTGAACACTGCTACTGAAGCCAATGAGACTGGTGCAACGCAATACAGTCTTCTCTACTTCTAGATGGTGTCGCAGAACTGACAGGTTCGTCCAGATTGCAGTTCGCCACCACAATCAAAACATACATGCGTTTGCTGGCCCTGCTTCTCAAATGTCAGGTTATTGAAGAAAGCACAGCATTTCATTTCACCATCATTTTTGCATATGCCTAAAGCATGCCAGATTTCCAGATCAATATAGTATATGTTCTAAGCCAACCAATCTCAAGTCAACATATATTTGTATTTATAAGAGGGCAACCAAGTACACTGGCCAACACAAAAGTATCACGGTAGAATAAGTTAAACAACAGACACGACAGTTGCTACGGACGACAGTTCCACACACGACATGAATACGACAAGGTCATGGGGGATACAAAGATAACAGAGACTTTGTAGGCGGTACATATTGGAGTACAACATGTAGCATTCACTTCAGGAGGGTTTTCACGATGGATTTCACATTGAGCTTCTTCAGGTCAGTGTAAGACTGACCGCATCCAACGAACATGACCGGAGATCCAGATATGTAAACCATGGAAAGCGCGGCTCCGACCTACAATTTTTTTAAGGTTGTCGTCAGAATACTGTAAACCGGAGGTAACAATGATTGATTGAGCATATGTTGTGCGCAAGTTTTCCTTCTACCTTGTCGTCGATCGTGTCAAACTTGGTGAGCAGGATACCATCTATCAGTCTAGCTGTAGGAACAGTGGAAAGATCTGCTAATTTCTGTTCAAGAAATAAATAGCTGAAAACAGTCAGTAACGGAGATACAGCTTTCGGTATTGCTTCCATCTGTCATTGCAAAAAACCAGTACCTGGTTAAATTTGTTAAGTTGATCAACAGCATCATTTCCAACTAGTGCTTCTCCCACAAATAAAACTAGATCTGGCTTGTTGAGATTGATGAGCTTTGAGAGCGCTCTCATGAGTGGCTCGTTATCCTGGTAATATCAATTCACCAGAAAGAATATGTCAGATTACCGTGAGAGCAAGGTGGCTAAGAACAGTGCATTATATGAAAACAGAAACATTTGAGTACACTGCAGTTAGGCCACTAGACCAACCTGCATACGTCCAGCCGTATCAACAAGAACAACATCTGATTTGTTCCGAGTGGCTTCCTGAATAGCTTCTTTAGCTACAACTGCTGGATCCTTTTCATATCCTTTCTCATATATTGGTATCTGTACACAACGTTGTCATGTAAGTATCTAGTACAAGTTGGTGCTTTCGTTCAAAAAGGAACACAGTTGGTGCATTTGGGTTACGGAGGAAATAACACATACTATAACTCGACAAGACAGTAGGACAGATATTACAGCCACCAGGAGAAGTTAAGTAGAAGCTGGTCTTATAGACACATGAGCTAATGAAGTCATATTTTACAGCCACCAGTACTAACGATAAATTATGCAGTGAGATTCTTCAAAATTGGGTTTCCTCAACAATGCAAGTGCATTATTGCTTGTGCAGAACAGATCACGACATGCACACAAACTCCAGCAAGTGCAAACAATGATTATAAAATCACTACGTGGTTACAAAACAATGACCTCAAAGATACAATGCTGTTGTTGCAAAACTGGGTAAATACAGCTGTTATGTACGTGTGTTACTCGAGAGAAGATGGTCAGTACCTGAAGCCTGCGGGCATGAGTCCGCAACTGCTCGACAGCACCAGACCTGAAGGTATCACATGCTGCCATCATTACACTGAGGTTATGCTGAAGAAGCCAATAAGCAACCTGTAAAGATAAAAGAAGGAATGACGTGAGCAAGTTCTTCAAAGGAAATACAACTCTCATGGACAGCATTTGAAAGATGTTGAACCTTTGCAAGATTAGTAGATTTTCCAACTCCATTCACTCCAACAAAGACAACAACATATGGCTTGCCGCGCTCCTTGGCAGCCTGTACATCCCTTAATATGTCAATGGATCGCCTTGGAGTTAAAATGCGAGTTAGAGCCTCCTCCATAGCTGTCTGAAGTAGTGACCATCAAATGAAGTGCGTTAGGAAGCTAGATAGAATGTTCAAAATGTGAAGTAATACAGAGCGGGGCATGCTGCAAACCTGAACAGTAGAAGATATTCTTGTGAAGGATCCTAGCTTCTTGCCCTCAAGGCTAGCTGCTACTGATTCACAAAGCTTTTCTGCAATTTCTTCAGCCTGCACAAAGAAAGCCAAATATTATTTACCCACACAAATGAAGAACCAAACTACATAAAGCTGGTCTAGCAACAATATTAAATATGAAGCAACTAAAATGAAGAAATGCATACCACATTCTTTGTCATCAGCCTATCTTTAAGAGCTTTGAGCGCAGGTTGCAGATCAGCCTTCTCAAGTACATTGTTACCTGCAATGCTGAGCACAAGAATACAAATATTGCAATCACGTGAGATGTTTGTAGAGTGCAAAACTATAAGAGAAAGTTAAGAAGCTGGATATCACTACTTGAATGCAAGACCTTAAAAGAAAACAAAATAGTTATGTGTGTGATGACACAGGAAAACGTAAGAAATGAGAGAAACTATATTACACACAGCAAAAGACTAACCATGCCCTCAAATATCTATCCTGTATCATGGTTAAACATGTTTATAGTCAGACTTAATGTGTCATTCTACAATCGCTTTCTTTTTCAATGTTTTCTTTGGAATAAGATGGCATTGTAACAGGTATGTGTGTATCGAATCATTCAAGTGCAAAATCTAATGTGGCAGGTGCCTTGGCAATACTCAACATTGTCAGTTAGCTAATGTACAATGTTTGGGTGAATAGAAGTAGTTTCATATATGCATCTCTTCACACGATAAAATTGATACTATATCTTCTTTTATCAGCCCACTAACCCAAAGCAGAACTTATTTAAGATCATGACAATGTCTTATTTCCATTCTGCCATTTGACCTACAGTACTAGTATGGAAACATAATAATATTAAAGCGCATATCACCTCAGTGTAAACAAATTAAGTTGACAAGAGCACATAGTTATTCCACGAAACTGAACAGAGATTATTAGGAAAATGATAGCAACAGAAGAAGAGCGTATATGTTGTACCTCTTAAACATGGAGGTGAACCATCCCTTCTTCTTTTGGCCAGCTTCAGCATTTTCCTCTCCCTCTTCGTCCTCGCTCTCGCTGCTCACATATTCATCCTTATCCATCATGCTATCCCCTTGGTGGGCAATCGCCTGCTCTGTCACCTCATCCCCTCTCTCGTCGGCTGGATCGGTGAAATCCAGCTTGCCGGTCTTAATTGGTTGATCGTCCCAAACCCTATCCTTCTTAACAATCTTCTTGGGCTCGTTCTTGACCACCACCTTCTTGCCCTCGTTCTTCTTCCCATTCTTTTTTCCTCCTCCTATCTTCTTACGTAAGGTATTTACATCGAAGGCCCCGTCATTGGGGTCCCCGTTCTCCTTCCCATTGTTAACAACAACAGCACGGGCCTGAGAACCGTCCTTCACACCGTTCTCGTGCCCCTTGACGACGCTACCGTTAGTCAGTCCGTTGTTCCGCTCCTTCCCGGAGTCGTCGCCGCCATCCGAGTCGTCCTTCCCGGACTCGGTGTTGCTCTTCTTGCCACCACCACGGCCACCCGGACCAACGAGCTTCTTGCCGTCAGCAGCAGCAGCACCAGCACCACGGGACGACGGCAGCGTATTCTGTCTCGACTTCTTCATGGCCTCGGCGCGCGCCTCGGCCTCGAGGTGGAGCTGCCGAAACATCTCGCCGAACCCATCGTAGGAGACCCCGCCGCCGCGCTTGGGGTCGTAGATCTGCGAGAACTCCCTGCGGACGGCGGCCAGGAGGTCGTCGACGTAGAGCAGGTGGAGCATGCGCTGGTAGACGGCGACGAAGACGAGGCCCAGGTCGTTGTTGAAGGTCCACTTGAGCGCGTAGGTGTCCTGCGAGAAGCTGGCGTCGGCGGAGCGCTCCTCGAGGAGGCAGGAGCGGATGAGCGCGTCGATGGGGGACCCCTTGAGCGCCGCCCCGCCGAGGGCCCGGCAGGACGACCACAGGATCAGGCCGCCCCGCGTGAAGATCAGCAGCTCCTCCAACATCGTCGCCGACGACCTGCGCGTCGATCGATTATAAGTCAGTATTAGAGGAATCGTTCGTCGGATCGGGATCCAGAGCTGGGCGAATTGGGCGATCCGTGAAATTAAGCGAGAAAATCGGGTGCGGGGAAGAAGGGGAGCGAGAGATTTTACCTTGGGCTGATGGATGATTTGGGGAAAATTCCTTTCCTTCGTCGCGGAGAAGACGAAACCACGAAAAGTGGAAATTGGTTTTTGTGATCTGTCAGAGTGGCGGCTATATACGGATGGTGGTGGCGGTGGGCGTCCAACTCCGACCCGGCTCTGCCTATCCGATCCGATCCGAGTCGGCGTGGCCGGCTGGGTGCCTGCCCTGTGGGGCCGGCCTGACCTGTCACGCGGTTGACTGAGTCCGCGTTGTTTACATTGTGCACGTGAGGCAATGCTACGCGTTTAGGATGAGAAATGACAAAAATTTCAAACGAAATTGGAATTCCATGCTGCTAAAGTCAGAATGGACAAGAAACTGGTCCAGCAGGTTACTATCAAGACTGGGATATGGAGGTGCTAGATGTTTTTTTTGCTCAGTTTCTAGAGGATATTTTGTTAAACTATGAAATGTGCTAGGTGTAATTTAACCGTAATGGGGAAATGTTTTCACCTCGTCTTAGCACATGACATTTACGTCCTTGCCGATGCTTCACATGTGATCGACAACACAATTTAAAAAAAAAAAAACAAGACCCCATAGACACTAGCACACAGGGCATATTTTTATAGAATAAGCCCACCCGGGTGAGATGTCAAATAATCGTTCCTCACAGGATTCGAACTCTGACCGGCTGGAAGCACCACTGTGACCCAACCACTGGCCGGCTGGATGCCTCGACAACACAAGTTTAATAATAGAGCAAATTTAACGATTGTTGGGGCTTATGGTTTACAAAACCATAATATAAAGAAATTTTATCAGAAAACAAAAAAAAAGGCTAAGTTGTTTCAGATAACCCAAGCTCTGGGTCAAAGGGCGAAACTATTTCTAGCTTTCGAACCCTTACATCTCATTTTGCAGCATTGTGTGTCTTTTTGAGCATGTACATTGGTTCGTTAGTATGCCTCCATGTCACCTATAGACTATAGTGTACATATTAGGTACTACAGGACGAAAAAAAATGTTCCACCTTGTAAATCATGCAACTGAGATGATATCGTTGTGGTATGTCGTGTGTTTGCATAACACCTGATCACACGTGCCTAATTAAACATATCTGTAAACAAACACACACAAAATTAAGCACGCAACTGAGAACCTATTAGAAATATAGAGAATGATGCGTAAGCCTTTTCTTTCTGAAGAAACAATGGGTGCGTATATTTTCCTCGAGAAATATGCTTGACCAAATGTTACTTGAGATTTTAAGTAGAAAATTTATCTGTGGGTTGCGATAGGTTGATTTTTATTGTTTTTCCTTGATTCAGGGGCAATTTCATGACGCTAGCGATGATGTAGGTAGCCATTTGCATAACTCAATCATGTTAAGTGAATCTTATTGTTAGAATCATGCTAAGTGAATCGTATTCATTTGCCTAACTATTTGGCATCCGTGTTCTGTTCCTCAACACATGGTTTGCTATAGGGTTCTGATCTGTTAGCGGTATGCCTTGTGTTGGGGCTTCCTTGTACTCTGCTTCGACGTTTAGAGGAAATTGATTTGGCGCCATGTAGAATTTTGAGCGGAAGCGCGGCTGTGGCCAATGCATGTTGCCTTTCTTGATTCATCGCAATGTAGAAAGGTGTGAGGCCGCTATAGTCGTGTGTTTGCATAACACCCGATCACACTTACCTAATTAAACATATTTGTAAACAGTGCACACAAAATTAAGCACGCAAGTGAGAGCCTACTAGGAATACAAAGATTTATGTGTAAGTCTTTTCTTTCTGAAGAAAAACATGAGTGCATATATTTTCCTCGGCAAATATGCTCGACCAATGTTACTTGAGATTTTAACTAGCAAATTTATCTGTGTGTTGCGACGGGTTGATTTTTATTGACTTTACTTGGTTCAGGGTTAATTTCATGATTGTAGGGTCGACGATGTAGGTAGCCATTTGCATAACTCAATCCTGTTAAGTAAATCTTATTGTTAGAATCATGTTAAGTGAATCTTATTCATTCGCCTAACTATTTGGCATCCTTGTTTTGTCCCTCAACACACGGTTTGCTGTAGGGTTCTGAGCTGTTAGCGGTATGCCTTGTGTTGAGGCTTCCTTGTACTCTGCTTCGACGTTTAGAGGAAATTGATTTGGCGTCATGTAGAATTTTGAGCGGAAGCACCGTTGTGGCCAATGCGTATTGCCTTTCTTGATTCATCGCGATGTAGAAAGGTGTGAGGCCACTGTCCAGCGGAGCAACCACATTAAACAACATCTAATGGATTGATAGTTTCATAAGATAACAGGGACGACTCCCATATTCAATTTCATCGAGATGAAACCATTGCGAAGTTCAGCATACCACTGTACTTAAGTTTAAATACCAGAAACAACAATCAATCAGGTTTCCACGAACCTAGTAACCTAACGCATATCGACCTAAGGTGAACAACTCACAAGGTTTTCTCAGGTTCACAACAACACAACTCGGATTGCAGTATTACGATGCTACTGGATGCTTTGCCACCATCTCAACCTGAGCATGCTTTTGAAGATGGCATAGAGTCAAAACCGACACATCTTGACCTGCCATCAGCACCAGAGGTGTTATGATTTGTTTGATCTCATTGGCTACATTTTTAACACTCGGCCATTTGGCTTAGTTAGAAGGTATACCTTGTAGTGTAGACAGTTGTAGTTGTACAGGTCTCATAAGCAGCTGTGCGGCTCGATCAAACTAGCTGTTGTGCCCGGCACATTCTCACAATAAGTTGTGTTGACTTGCTCGCCATTATTGTAGCTCAGCTACAAATCCTCAAGATAGGTATTGTTGCAGTTGAAAGTCATGGCTATTGGCGTCGCCGAAGAGCCGTAGATACTGATGTATCTCACATCGCTGATGTTGATGGCTGAAGTCTGCGTGCAAATAACACAGAGTGAGAAAAACAACAATCAGGATGACTTTTATATACATTGGATGCACCCATGTGTTCACATTACCTAGGCGGGGCAGTCAATGTTGTGGGGGCGGTATTGCTTGTCAATCAGTATGCGATTCTGCATGCTTGACATGTTGAAGTGCATGAATGTGACGTGCTTCACCGAACCCGGCTTGGAATTAGCCCATGTTTTGATCCTAACACCGTTTGTGGTGTCGATGACGACCGTGTCGACGAGGAAGAATGCGATGGAGTTGTTGCACGGACTTGTGAAGCCAACACTCGACAATGACGATCGTTAGCTTCATCTCCAACTTGTAAGTATTTATTTATCAATGAGAGTGACGTGTTTTTCCCTCTCCCTTGAGCTATCATGCATTGTGTCTGGTGGGGGGGGGGGGCAAATGCCTCCCTATGAGCTCATCTTGTACAACTCAAATTAGACAGGGAGTATAACACTCAGTTTATGGAGGGAGAGGGGGTATAAGAGTGAAAGGATCCTAGACCGAGGTAGGTCTATAACTTTGCAATTTATACATGTATATATAGACCTCGAAGAGGCAATGCTCTGGCCTCTACTTTAGGCATGTATAGTTTGATTTCTTATGTTTGCTACTTAGCTCCATCCCTACACACCTACCTCATCACATTCTAAAAAACTTTGCGCACACACCCACAACACCTATCAGCTAGTACAAATGGACCAAAGATAATCACCCTCTAGGCCAAACTAGACTACGCCAACCAAACTTGTCATATTATCTCTCCACCATCGCACTGGGATTTGGTTAGCCATTTATTTTCTGGATTTGAACCTATTTAACCATTTTGTGTAAAGTGACAAAATAAGTTAACCATTAGGTTAACAAGGTTAGAAATGGTTAACCATTGGTTATTAAGGGTCGAACCATTTAACGGCAGAGCAGCGCAGAAGAGGGAGCTCGTTCGGGGACAACACAAGCACCTGTGAAGTTCACGGTTTCTGAACTTTGCTGCTCTGAACCTCACCCAGAAGCCCAGGTCGACGGTCTTGTCTGCTGCATGCAGCGTCGCTGGAGCGGCACGAGCTAGGCTCGTGGGAATTCCAAATCCCACATATGCAGTGGATGGTGCCGCATAGTTCTCCAGCATCCATTGATTGTTTGATGAAAATGAGGCCTTTTACATGAGGTGGTCGTCGGCGTCGGGAAGGACCACCGGAGAAGCACTTGTAGCTTCACCGAAGAAGGTTGCAACCACCGAAGGGTGTCAAGATCAGAGAAGGCATGGAGGAGCACCGGGCCGTTGATGTCTACTATGCGCTTATATTCCTGTAGATAGTGTTGGGCCTCCAAGTGCAGAGGTTTATAGGACAGCATCAATTTTCCCTTAAGTGAGTAACCCAAGTTTTATCGAATCCACGGGAGGAAGAGGTTGAATGTATCCTCTCTCAAGCAACCCTGCAATTAAGATACAAGAAGTCTCTTGTGTCCCCAACACACCTAATACAATTGTCAGTTGTATAGATGCACTAGTTCGGCGAAGAAACGGTAAAATACTAGTGGTATTTGAATCTGTAATAAAAATGGCAGCGAGCAAACATGTAGCAAAAGTGACTGGAAACGGTGTTTTGATGATTGTAAACAAGGCCTAGGTATCCTACTTTCGCTAGGTATCTCTCTCAACATGTTAGCACAACTGAAAGCATGCAAGTGCTACTCGGAATTATCCTTCTCCTTGGTATAACAAGGGTACTATGCGTAGGGCTACAAAAGCACACCTCAAAGTCTGAATAAACAAACACCACAATTCCACAAAGAATAAACATGGTAAATATCACTCTAGATAATCTGCCAAGGAGTCACACGCGCGCCCCATCTGTCACCAAGGTTTTGTGTTGTCACAACTCTAGAAATTATACTAGACAAACCAATTGAGTAGCATAACATTACATAAGAATTCAGCGGTACTAACAATGCTCACGATCACATAAAAGATCACACCATGGGAGAGAGAGAGAGATAACAACATAGCTACAGTAGAGCCCTCAGCCCCGATGAAGGACTACTCACGGCGCATCATGGGAGATAGCAACGGCGATGAAGATGGCTCCGGGGGCAATTCCCAATCCCGGCAGGGTGCCGGAACATCTGTCCCCCGAATTAGCTTTTTTATGGCGGCGGCGCTCGGATGTGTTTCTAGAGAAAAGCTTCGATGTTCCAGCGTTTTTAGGCCAGGAGCAAATATATAGGCGAAGAGGCAGCGCGAGGGGGTGGACGAGCCATCCAGGTGGCACCCGGCCGCCACCCAGGTCCAACCGCGCCTGGGTGGCACCTGGAGGCTGTGGGACTCCCCTGGACTTGTCCTTCTGGCTCCCGAAGTCTTCTGGCGAAAAAGAATTTCTGTAATTTTTTGGGAATTTTCCGAGCACTTTGGATTTTGGACCTTTTCTGCAATGCACAGACGTAATAAACAGAAACTGGCACTGGGCATCTTTTCAATAGGTTAGTTCCATAAAATATGCCAAAATGATGTAAAACATTATAAAAACATGTGGCAATGATATAAAATCAAGCATGGAACATAAAAAATTATAGATACACTGGAGACGTATCAGCCGTCGGGATAAGGGACATCGGCACCACCGCTTGCCGGTGAAATCGCGGTTGAGGAGGCCGGCGACGAGTCATCCCAAGGGAAGGAGATGGGGTCGGTTGATACGTGTCAAACGTATCTATAATTTTTGATTGATCCATGCTAGTTTTGTGATGTTGTCACATGTTTTTATTATCATACTAATCATTTTTATGCATTTTGTTGGACTAACCTATTGACAAGATGCCTAGTGCCAGTTTCCTGTTTTTGCTGTTTTTGTATTTCAGAAAATTTACTTCTGGAAATATTCTTGGAATTGGACGAAAATTTACGGGGAATTTTTACTCGACGGAAGGCACCAGGACATCAAATGGCAGCCCTGGGGGCCACCCACAGGCCAGGGGGCGGCCTGCTGCCGTGGCCTGGGGTCCACCCGTGGGTGGGACCCACCCCTACCCGTGGGGCACCCCCTCGGCCCCCTCTAATGCCTATAAATTCACATTAAACCTAAAAATGTGAGGACGGCCATTATTTTCCAGAGAAGTCATCCCGACGCGCCGTCATCTCAAACCCTAGTTCGAGGGTGATTCTGAAGCAGATCCCAGCACTCTGCCGGAGGGGAGATCGATCCCGAAGGGCTCTTCATCGCCATGCCTTCCTCCGGGATGATTTGTGAGTAGTCCCACCTTGGACCATGGGTCCATGGCAGTAGCTAGATGGTAGTCTCTCTCTCTTGTGCTTCATGTCTTATGATCTTGTGAGCTGCCTAACATGATCAAGATCGATTATTGTAATGCTATGTGATGTGTTTGCTGGGATCCGATGGATTATAAAGTTATGAACAGATTGTGCATGATTCTTATATGTTGATTTATGTTCTTGCATGCTCTCCGATGTGCGTAGTTACTTTGGCCAAGTGATTGTGTGTATCTCCAAGAGAGGCTATTTATGCTAGATAGTGGGTTCATGCCCCCTTTTGTTCCTGGGCACGAGTGACAGAAACGTCTAAGGGCGAGGGTGTGCTGTTGCTACTAAGGGTAAAACAACGGTGTTATTAATGTCTCTTTTGATATTAGTATTGCTTACTTCATGCGCTTTACTTAATGCAAATGTCTGTTGCTTGCAACTTAATACCGATGGGTGACAGGCTGGATAGCGATCCCACGGTGGACTTTTTAGACAAAGATGCAGTTGGACTCAACGGTCTTTGTTCATTGTCGTGACGCCTACTTAAATATTATCATGTTCTCATTGTCATAGCTAGATTAAATTTGTGTTATAATCTTGTCAATTGGCCAGCTGTAATTTGTTTACCCATCACATGATTGTTCTATTTACTTGAGAGACTCCACTAGTGAACCCATGGCCCCCGGTCCAACTTTTTACATTGATTGCAACCTTTTTTCATCACTTTTCATCATCATTACTCCACTGGTCCATTTTCATATTTCATCTATTTCACTATACAATTAACCACTTTATTTTCTGCGAGACCGGAAAGATTGACAACCTTTCCGCCGTTGGGGACAAAGTATTTTGGTTGAGTGTGTGCAGGTCCATGTCTGTTGAAGATTAAGCGCCAGAGATCACTTTCACTTTGTTGTTGATTTCAAGGTCCTACTGGTTCGATAAACCTCGGTTCGTTAAGGGAAAACTGCTGCTTGAGCTCTGATCCATCTTCAATTTCTTCATTATCCTCTCCTTTGGAACTTAAAAACTCACTTCACACAAAAGTTCTCATAAACTGATTAGAGTGTTAGTGCTCATAAATTAAAATGCACATGTGTTCAACTCAAGAAAAATTGCAAAACAACTTTATTAGGCATTAGATACTGTTTACTAAGCCTCAATATGGCACTCTACCTCTAGAGTATCACATTTGATGATAGTAAAGAGACGAATACAAAATAAAATCAGAATCTGTCAAAATCTGAAAAGTCTGTAAAGATCGAATTTTTCGAGGCACTTCTGTAGCTCAAATCAGAAAACTCAAAACTAACAAAAGATAAATAAAAGTATCAGGCTTGCTGTATAACAATTTCAGAAAAATATAAAATGCAGAGATTTTTTTGATTTTCGAACAGTGAAGGACATAAATCTGTTTCTGGACAGCAAAACAACACCTCGCACTTTCAATGCATTAGAGGCTAAACTTGGCACAAAAAACCAAAAGAAAAGGATACAATGAAGTTGCTACAGAGGCAACAACTTCAAGACTCAAGAAAAGTAAAAAGCAAACTGAAAGTAAAAGATGGGTTGCCTCCCAACAAGCGTTTTTCTTTAACGCCTTTTAGCTAGGCGCAATACCAAATATCAAGTTTTTTCGGAGGCCTTTGCAACATCAAGAGCATAGCTTGACCTTATGATTGATTCAAAAGGAAGATTTTTTCTCTTTCCAGGGAAGTGCTCCATCCCTCTTCTGAGGGGGAACTGAAATCTTATATTCCCCTCTTTCATATCAATAATGGCACCAACGGTTCTCAAAAACGGTCTCCCCAAAATAATAGGACAAGAAGCATTACACTCAATATCCATAACAATAAAATCAACGGGAACATAGTTATCATTAACAAAAATAAGGACATCATAAAATCTACCCAAAGGTTTGTTTTTAGAAGAATCAGCAAGATGAACATTTAAATAACACTCTTGCAAAGGATTTAAATTGAGCATATCATAGAAACTTTTAGGCATAACAGAAACACTAGCACGAAGATCACACAAAGCATTACAATCAAAGTCATTTATTTTCATCTTAATAGTGGGTTCCCATACATCTTCTAATTTTCTAGGAATAGAAGTTTCTAGCTTAAGCTTTTCTTCGCTAGCCTTGATAAGAGTATCGGTAATATGTTTGGTGAAGGCAATATTTAATTTACTAGCATCCGGTGACTTAGCAAGTTTTTATAGGAACTTTATGACTTCAGTAAGATTGCAACTATAAAAATCAATTTCATCATCTTTAAATAGGCTAGGAGGTTCCTCATTAGTAGTTTGGATAGTATAAACTTTAACAGTTTTCCTATTCATTTCAGCAATTCTAGCTTCTTCTTTCTCTCTAGCCCACCTAGCTTTCAAGCGAGCCATCATCCTTTCATTCTCATTAATTTGAATAGAAATAGCATTTAAAGATTCAGTAGGCTTGTCTTGAAGAGGAGTGGTTCTAATTTTTAAAATTTCAACATCATGAGCAAGATCTTCTACTTTAGAGACAAGTCTATCCAGTTTTTCAAGTTTCTCTTCGACAGTTTTGTTGAAAGCTTTTTGCGAAGTGATAAATTCTTTTAAAACATTTTCAAGATCAGAGGACACATTCTTATTAGGATTATAAGAATTACCATAGAAATTGCCATAAGAGTTGCTATTATTGGGAGGATAAGGCTTATAGTTGTTACTACCAAAATTATTTCGATAAGCATTATTGTTGAAGTTACTTCTATTAAGAAAATTAACATCAACTTGATCCTTTTCTTGGGCAATTAATGAAGCACGTGGGACATTATTAGGATCAATAGGGGACTGATTGGTAGCAAGCATTGACATAATCATATCAACCTTATCACTCAAAGAGGAAATTTTCTTGACAGAATTTACCTTCTTACCACTTGGAGCTCTTTCGGTATGCCATTGTGAATAATTTGTCATCATCTTATCCAAGAGTTTAGTTGCTGCACCTAATGTTGTGGACATAAAGGTGCCTCCCGTGGCTGAGTCCAAGAGGTTCCTTGAAGAAAAATTCAAACCTTGTTGTAGCTCCAAGATCCCCGGCAACGGCGCCAGAAAAGAGCTTGATCGCTACTGATGAAGAGTTGGGTGGTTCCCCAAGCGAAGGCGGGGATGTAGCAAGCAGCAGTTTTCCCTTGATAACGAACCGAGGTTTATCGAACCAGTAGGACCTTGGAATCAACAACAAAGTGAAATTTGAAGATCTCTGGCGCTTAATCTTCAACAGACGTGGGCGTGCACATACTCAACTAAAATACTTTGCCCCCAACGGCGGAAAGGTTGTCAATCTTTCCGGTCTCGCAGAAAACAAAGCGGTTAATTGTGTAGTAAAATAGATGAAATATGAAAATGGACCAGTGGAGTAATGATGATGAAAAGTGATGAAAAAAGGTTGCAATCAATGTAAAAAGATGGACTGGGGGCCATGGGTTCACTAGTGGAGTCTCTCAAGTAAATAGAACAATCATATGATAGGTAAACAAATTACAGCTGGGCAATTGACAAGATTATAACACAAACTTAATCTAGCTATGACAAAGATAACATGATAATATTTTAGTAGGCGTAACGACAATGAACAAAGACCGTTGAGTCCAACTGCATCTTTGTCTAAAAAGTCCACCGTGGGATCGCTATCCAGCCTGTCACCCATCGGTATTAAGTTGCAAGCAACAGACATTTGCATTAAGTAAAGCGCATAAAGTAAGCAATACTAATATCAAAAGAGACATTAATAACATCACTATTTTACCCTTAGTAGCAACAGCACACCCTCGCCCTTAGATGTTTCTGTCACTCGTGCCCAGGAACAAAAGGGGGCATGAACCCACTATCTAGCATAAATAGGCTCTCTTGGAGATACACACAATCACTTGGTCAAAATAACTACGCACATTGGAGAGCATTTAAGAACATAAATCAACATATAAGAATCATGCGCAATCTGATCATAACTTTATAATTCATCAGATCCCAGCAAACACATCACATAGCATTACAATAATCGATCTTGATCATGTTAGGCAGCTCACAAGAACATAAGACATGAAGCACAAGAGAGAGAGACTACCATCTAGCTACTGCCATGGACCCAAGGTCCAAGGAGGGACTACTCAGAAATCATCCCGGAGGAAGGCATGGCGATGAAGGTTCTAGCTTAAGCTTTTCTTCCCTAGCCTTGATAAGAGTATCAGTAATATGTTTGGTGAAGGCAATATTTAATTTACTAGCATCCGGTGACTTAGCAAGTTTTTGTAGGAAATTTATGACTTCAGTAAGATTGCAATTATCAAAATCAATTTCATCATCTTTAAATAGGCTAGGAGGTTCCTCATTAGTAGTTTGGATATGATAACCCCCAAGAGCAGGGGATCACTGTAGCACCTCTCAATGTGGAAGAAGGGTTGTTGGGGATGTGAACCCCGGATATCCCAAGGAGGTCCATTTCTTCAAAGCTCCAAGTGCCGTCTGAAACCAGCCGCCTGAAGCAGGCCGCCTGGATCTGCCCGGATGCGGACATCTGGCTGGGCTGGAGCCGGACGCGAACAACCGACAACTCCGTACGGGTGGGCCCGGATCGCGTAACCGCTCCTGGTGAACAGTACTCGTTGTCGGGCATCTCCTGTACCGAATCATGACAACAAGCTCCAGCCGGCTCGAAACCGTAGTGATGTCATAGGGACAAGCATGTAACTTCCCTGTAACCCAAAACCCTAGCCCGCTGCCTATATAAAGCGGGCTAGAGCCTCCTGCGCGAGGCAAGGCAACCAAGGGAGCGAAGGGACGGACACTCATAGCATCATCTTCAACCTCCAGCCGGCTAGGATCTCCAGCCGGCTGCCACCCGAAGCAGCTCAAGGAGCTCCTTTGTAGCCCGATTCTGTGATCAAGCAATAAGAACAAGAAGAGCAGGACGTAGGGGTGTTACCTCCACAAGAGGGCCCCGAACCTGGGTAACTGGCGTGTGTTTGCGTGCTTGTTGCCCAATACCACGCGAGCATCCATCGTCGCCTACCCCACAATCTTTTCCATCTCTGATGGATATGCCGTGCAACCCACCACGACATTTGGCGCCCACCGTGGGGCAAGCGGCGAGCGGAGTCACGTTCTGCGCGGGATCCCGGACTGTAGATGATCGGCGGATCGTCTCCGGCCTCGTGCTCTCCATCGGCTCCATCGGCTGCGTCCTCGACAACACCAACAGCTTCGCCGACGTGGACGTCACCAGCGGAGGCGCGATCGTCACCCTTGGCGATTTCCACGTCTACGTCGCCGTCGCCGCCCAGGAGTACCCGGAGGTGGTCTACTCGAGCTTGGCTCCTTCGATCTTCGACGCCAGCACCTGCAACGATGACTCCGCCTTCGGCTACCTCAACTCCGGCGACGCCGACTGCGATGTCGCCAAGCTCAACGTCTACGCCGAGGTGCACATGGTCGAGCACGCGGCGGCAGGAGGCTCCGTCGCCGCTACTGCTCATGAAGCTGGCGAACCTTCTCGTTTCCAGCGCAATCTGGAGGCCGACTTCGAGCTGCTAAGCACCCCCATCGCGCCGGGTGCGGATCCAGCCAAGGCGGCAGCTGAACTCGAGAGGATGCGTCAACAGATATACGACAAGGCTCTTCACCTCGCATCGATGCAGCGCCGACTCAACGCCACGATGCGCGAGTACAACACCGTCCATGGCTTCGAGCCGGTAAGGGGCAACACGGAGAAGCTGAATGAAGTCCGACGCAAAGGAGGGGATCTCGGAGGCGTCCTGAACCGTGCTGGCCAGCCGCACGAGCATTCGGACATCGTCCTGCCCGAGTACAGCAACCCGGTGCAAAACATGAAGGCTGCGGAGGCGGCCGCAGCGGAACTACCTCATCTCCAAGGCGAGGAGCTGCGCCAACAAGCACGCCGAGTCCAGGAGCTCATCGCCGCGGCCAACCGGCAGCAACGCGAAACCGAGATAACGGCGAGCCGGGAGCATCATGAGCCGCCTCCAGGCTACGATGCAGCCGGCAAGCCCAAGCTAGGCGCCGAGGCGTCATCCACGAGCCGCGGAAGGGTGAAGGACAAGCAACCACGAGTTCATCGCGAGGGGAGCGCAAGCTCGCATCCTCGTGATCACGGCCGCGATCCGGCTGGGCGACGTGAAGACGGCAACCGGAACGGGCCGCAAACCGGCCGCAGCGTCAAGGAGCGAGTCGGCCACAAGGTCACCATCGACGAACGCCTAGGGCCGCTGGGACCCGAGACTAGCGACGATGCACGACACCGCATCGACGTGCTCAAGCTGTCAAGCATCATTGAGGAAGAGGACATCGCCGCCCATCGTTGTTTCGGACCCCGCATCCGGAGCGAGCGATTCCCGAAGGGATTCACCCTTCCCAGGGACACACCCAAGTACAATGGCACCGCGAAGCCGGAGGACTGGCTCGCCGACTACGTCACAGCGGTCAACATTGCAGGCAGCAACAAGCAGGTGGCCGTGCGCTACATGCCACTCATGCTCCAGGGATCAGCACGGACTTGGCTCAACAGCCTTCCGAAGGAGAGCGTCAACAGCTGGCTGGACTTCGAGGAAGTGTTCAACCGCAATTTCACCGGCACCTATTTGCGCCCTGGCAACGCACAGCTGCTCGCGCTGTGCAAGCAGAAGGACGGCGAGTCGGACCGAGCCTACCTCACCCGGTGGACAAGCCTATGCAACTCCTACGAGGGGGTTCTCGAGCTCCAAGCCGTCCAGTACTTCATCCAAGGTTGGCGAGACCAGACGCTGCTCAAGCACCGGCTCCTAAGGAAGAGCCCAAAGACCGTGGCAGAGCTCATGGCAATCGCCGATGAGTACGCCACCGCTGACGCGGGCATGACCAACCCAATCCGACTCGACGAAGCGGGAAGAATCATCACGACGGAGCCGGCTGCACGCCGCAGCCGGACGGAGAACCAAGAAGGAGGAAAATCGACCCGGCGTGATTCCGATGCGGCCGGCAAGCGCAAGTCCGCAGACGACCGCGTCGAGTCCAAGGTCGTCGCCATGACCGAGGGAAGGCCGGTAGGAGGCTTCGACAACCGCCGCATGAGGACTAGTAGCGACATGCGCCGAACGAGGGCGAGGAACAACTACGACTACTTGCTCGATCAACCGTGCCGGAACCATGGCGACCGGCCAGCGAACCACACCGTTCGGCAGTGCACCCTCGGCCGCCCAAGACCACCACCGTACGAGCGGCGAAACCCGCCTCCGCCTCGGGATGAAGCCGGACAGGACGATCGAGGACGCGACGACAGACGACGCGAAGACCACTGTATTCCCCTGGACGACGTGACCACCATTGAGGCTGCGCTTGCGCAGATCCAAAATGCTGTCATAAATAGGTACCAGATCTTTGCCGTCTTCCTCTTGCTCCCCCCAGTCGGGACGGTGAGAGGGAGGAGACAGCGGCTCCACTAGCACCTCGTCCCAGGAGGGGAACCTGACGAAGCACCAAGCGCTTCGCCATTCATCCCACTTCTTCTTGTCCACCTGGATATAGGCCTCGGTGAGCCTATCTCGAAGACGAAAGGTAACCTCGCCGGATATGGCATCCCCCAGCTCTATGCGGGGGACAAAATAGTGGCGGAACAAAGGGACGGAGGGCATCACGCCCACGAAGTCCTCGCAGAGAAACTGGAAGATTGCCAACGCCAAAATGGCATTGGGATGCAACTGTGCTAATTGCAGGTGATAGGAAGCGAGAATTGCTTTCAGGAAGGGAGAGATCGGCGGATTCATACCCACCGCCAGGAAGCAAGCAAAGATTCGCACATCTCGGGGAAGACGAAGCCCAGAAGGAGAGCCTGCATGGAGCAGGCGGGTTCCTCCGTGCTTGTTCCTGAGGGACGCCGTGACGCCGGCCAGCTTGCCGACACCCTGCTCATTCAAGCCCTCTGGGAAGAAAGCGACCGATGCTCGCCATTCGGCTTCTTGGCGCTCACGTCGGGTGAGATGGGCTGGATCCCCTTTTCCCCCGACGGGAGCAGAGGCCACGCATTTCTTGCTCAGGGGCACCGAGGCAGTATTCTTCCGATTAGGAGCCATGGATCTGGGGACCAGGAAGGAGGTGAGAAGTGTGTGGAAGAGATTGGGGATTTCTTCTCCCTCTGCAGCGCACGGAATTATATGCCCAATGAGAAGGGTGGTATCCTTTAATTAATTGCGGCACGCACCACCAGGCAGGGAAGCCGCTAGTGGTTGCGCCCCCATTACCGTCTTATGCAGGAATTGAGGTCACAGCTGTCGTCGCTGCGATAGCCAGACCTCGTAGCCAGGGATTCGTGGGAGCGTGAATGCTCGCCCCACCTGTCAAACCACCTCCGCGCAGATGCAATAAGAATCCAGCCGAGGCCCACATGTCAGTAAGTGGGCGAGATCCGGCAACGCCCTCCCTATGCAATGAAGGGAGATGCTTATCGCCAGCCCTCGCCCGGGGGCTTCTGTCAGTGTTATGATACAGGGGGTTTCTCATCCACGCCGTGGCACGTGGGCCGGAGCCCGTAGGAGATGACGACGTGGCCGATGACGCGGTCACAAGACCGAGTTTGCCAGCCAAGGGAAGATTATCGACACAACGTGGTATCATATCCTTTGCCTTAGATATCCGATACTGCTGAGTTGTATCGTGCTGCAGGAATCCAGGCTCGAGACAAGCACTACCGTGCAAGATAGGTCCTGATAACTGGTACGGTGCCAAGAGGAAAAGGACAAGGAGTAGCGAGGGAGGCTCTGTGCCATCCTCCCGGGAAGGCCCCGGAAGGAGGCATGGCGCAGCTACATCCGGGTGGCTAGGCCAATGAGCGGCCTAGGCTGCCCCGGAAGGAGTCCATCCGCCCCCGTGCCCTGGCCAGGAGTGGCCCGGGAACGGAGGTCAAACCTGACTGACAAGGCGTGTCAGTCCCTGCCTGGGGAACAGGCGAGAGGCCAGAGCCTCTGCGTGTCATCATGGCATTGGCAGGCGTACTGTCTGCGTCCACAGCAAGCAGGAGTGACAGCTCGCTGCCCGAGCTGTCCAGTCTTTGTCGGGCGTGCCAGCAGGCTGCCAGCGGCCATCCATTGGCCACTGGCACCGCCTCGCTGCATGGCGTGCGCGTGGCGCAAGATGGTCGAGGCCCGGGAACGACCCTGGGCAATGCCTCGTTTGATAGCCGTTGTTGTAGTGGCCCCTTGATAGTATAAAAGGAGGCACTGGTTATCTTTAGAGAAAGAGAGAGATCGGCGTAGAGGACAAATCAGTCCAGGGAGAAGTGCTTTGAGGAGAGGTTAGTAGAGAGGTGATTGGCAGCCATTTCGCTGGTCACCGGAGTTGGGAGAGAAAGCAGTGAGGTAGAGGGACGGGAGATGTAGAAGATCTAGAAAGCGGCCTCCTGATACCCTAAGAGCTCATCCTTTGTAATCGAGATACACCCACAATAATCCACCAAAGTAGGACTTAGGGTCATTAGCCAAAGGGCGGCCTGAACCTGGGTAAAAAATGCTCGTGTGTGCTTTGTGTGTGCTTTTGGTGAGGATCATCCGGATCCTTACCCGGTGTTGACGTTGGAACGCCTTCATGCCCACTACCGAACAATCAGGGGGTGTGTGCATCCCCGATGTCCGCGTAGGCAACACGCGACAAAGAGGAGCTGACCAACTTCGAGCGCAACAATGTGTGGACTTTGGTCGACATGCCCAAAGATTGCCGCAATGTTATCGGCACCAAGTGGATATTCAAGAATAAGCAAGACACCAATGGCAACGTGATTCGCAACCAGGCTCGTCTTGTTGCTTAGGAATTCTCTCAGGTGGAAGGCATCGACTATGGAGATACCTTCGCTCCAGTGGCTCATCTCGAGTCCATCCGTATCCTCCTTGCTTATGCTAACCACCATAATTTCAAGTTGCAGAAGATAGATGTGAAAAGTGCTTTCTTGAATGGTCCTCTTAGTGAGGAGGTCTACGTCAAGCAACCTCCGGGATTTGAGGATCCGCACTATCCGGACCGCGTCTATAGACTCAACAAGGCGCTCTATGGCCATAAACAAGCCCCACGAGCATGGTATGAGCACCTTCGCGAGCTTCTCATAGACCGTGGTCCTCTTAGTGAGGAGGTCTACGTCAAGCAACCTCCGGGATTTGAGGATCCACACTATCCGGACCGCGTCTATAGACTCAACAAGGCGCTATATGGCCTTAAACAAGCCCCACGAGCGTGGTATGAGCACCTTCGCGAGCTTCTCATAGACCGTGGATTCCATGTGGGGACTATCGATCCCACTCTCTTTACGAAGAAGGTTAACAGAGAGCTTTTCGTATGCCAACTCTATGTTGATGATATTATCTTTGGATCTACTAATGCATCTTTTAATGATGAGTTTTCCAAGCTCATGACAGAAAAATTGGAGATGTCAATGATGGGCAAGTTGAAGTACTTCCTCGGTTTTGAGATCACGCAATCAAGAGAAGGAACCTTCGTTTGCCAAGCCAAGCACACGAAGGACATGCTCAAGCGCTTCAAGATGCAAGATGCGAATGGAGCAAAGACCCCCATGCCTACCTCATGCCATTTGTCCCTTGATGCATTGGGTACACTGGTGGATCAAAAGCTATACCGTTCCATGATCGGTTCCTTGTTGTACCTTTGTGCATCTCGACCGGACATTGCCTTGAATGTAGGTGTGTGTGCTCGATATCAAGCTGCCCCTGTCGTGGTGGTATCACGGCATATGCATGTGATAGGCTTGAGTTGGGGCCATTGTGCGCCGGTGGCTCCGGAAACGGTCGATGTGTACGAGGACGCATGGATGAAACACGATCACAAGGGAAACACACCAGGGCGTACCCAGGCTCAGGGCCCTCGTGAGGAGGTAAACCCCTACTCCTGCTTGTCTGACTAGTATTTCTCTCTGAGTTGGAATTGTGTACAAACGGAGGTGGAAGATGAAGTTCTCCTCTAAAGGGGGTAAAAGGATTAGGGCTCGACCGTCCCTCACGCAGGAGGCCCTGCACCCCCTTATATACTGAGGGTGCAGGTTACAATGGTAACTTTACTTGATACGAGATAAAGCCACGAGCTACAGGCGGGTGTGCTCCTCCTCCTACGCTGATGCCTTCTCCTCCGGGCGCTCGTCCTTGTCTCTGCGTCTGGCCGGGTCACACGGGACCTGTCGGCAGACGATACACTATAGCGCTGTCGGGCTGCGGAGCACTGTACCTACAGTGAGACACCTTCCTGCACATCGCCTTGTCTCTGCGACCCTATCCTGCCTCGGCCAGAGACCACGAGTAGTATCTGAATCTAGGCCGAATCCCCTTCACCATGATTCGGCCCAGCCGAGACAGGGGTGTCTCGTCCAGGGTAACATGTGCATCAGCCTGGGCTTAATCTTACTTCGTCTTGCACAACTTTACTTCGGCCAGTGACTTTCTTGCGCTTCTTTCCACGAACCGAATCAAAGGTGGCTGATTCGGCCATGGTGTTTTGGCACGCAGCCGAGTCAACGATGACTTGGAGTTTTTAACCTCTCCTGACCCTACCGGGGGTCAACCCCCTGACAGTAGTCCCCGAAGCTGTCGTGGTCCAACAATCTTGATTGAAGGGGTGCGGCAGATTTTAAAGCTATCTTTGCCTTTTTATCTCTTCTAGCCGAATCATCTATATAACTTTACCTTCTCATATTTCGCTTGTGCCGAGTCACCTGTCTCGGTTCTGCCCTTGTACTTGCTGGGCAGCTTATATCTCTGTCTTGCCGAAACATAAATTGGTGAGGTACCGTTTGCCATATTTCATTAATGGTTCCGATGTCTCGGCCTGGCTGTGATTTTCTAGCCGAGGTACTAGCCTCGCTGAAACATTTATAGCCGTTGCTGTCTGTTGGTCCGAAACAGAAAAGGTCCGTTGGCGGGTGTCGCCAGATGTCAAGTCACTCAGGCACTCGACTGTGGCACAGAGCCACTTGCCCACTACCGCGACATGCACGGGATCAGTTATGCCCATGCTGTCGGTTACTATTCGTGTGGCCGTTGTGCGGGGCAGTTTCCGCATTGTCCGCCACGGTTGCCGCGGGTAGTGGGGCACAGTTAATCCCCTCGAGCCCACGACCTCTGTATTATAAATAGTGGCTAGGACCCCCCCTCTCTCACCTTCCTCTGTTCCTGCGCTCCTCTTCCTTCTCCACGAAGCCATCGCCACCGTGCTGTAGATCACGAACGCCGCCGCTGCAGCTCTCCACCAAATCGAGCACCGCCGCCGCTGGCTTTCCTCGAGCGCCTCCGCCTCGCGCCACTCCTCCGCTTTCTCGGCGGAATCAAGCTGTCGTTGCCTCCTTCTGCGCCGCCTACAACCTTCGCACCTGTAGCGAGTTCCACCAAGGCAGATGCGGATGCCTCCACACGCCATGAGGGCGGCGAGGACACCTCGCTCGCTGACGCGCTGGGCACCGGCGGGCCGCACACGGATGCGCCGTGAGGATCTGCGCCGCACGCAGACATGCCGCCCGTCGACCCCGCTTCTGGCTCCGCCCCCGCTGCTGACAGCGAGGCAGAGTACGAGGACGAGCCTGAACAAGATGAAGGTTTCATCGACGAACATGACGCCGAGACTGCCTCAGGCCGCGGAGCCTGGCAGGGCTCCCGAGTCACGCAAGAAGAAATCGACTGGCTGATCAAGTCCCGGCGAATTCCTGCCGGGGTGGTGTGTCGGCGGCCTGATGCCAAGTTATCGCCGCAGCCGAGATATGGGGAACGAGTGGTTTTCGTCTCTCATTTTGAGCGTGGTTTCGGCCTGCCGGTGAGCTATTTCTTCCGTGCCTTCCTTGACAAATTTCATCTCCAGCCACACCACCTTCCTCCCAACATGGTCCTATTTCTATCGGCCCTGGCCACCTTTCAAGAGGGGTATCTCGGCCTGTGGCCAACTATAGATCTTTGCGCTAGACTCTATACTTTGAGCGGCCAGTCGAAACACGATAAGGATAGTACTGGGCCGAAACAACTGGTAGAGTGTGGGGCGGCTATGCTGAAGCCCCGGAAAAATTCTGAGTACTGCAAAGTAAGAGGGCCAGGGGTCAGTGAAGAAGTGGCTCAAGACCTGGTTCTACGTGAAAAACGCCAAGAAGGATGTTGACTTGCTGAACTTGCCGAAGTACGTGCCCGGTCCCCCTGCCAACCGAGGCAACTGGGACTACTACCCGGCCGATGAGGACGGCCAGACTCTGGAGATATACAAGTTTATTCGGCAACTGAAGAACAAGGGCCAGCTTTGGCCCGAAGACCTCCTCTGCACCTTCCTCAAGCACCTAATCTCGCCCTTACAAGTGAGGGCGCACAAGATTTGCCACATGAGTGTCCTGCTCGACCCCAACCGAATCATCACCTTCGAGCTCAGTGATGCCGATGTCTGGGAGAGGCTCAAGGTCATCTCTTGGACACAAATCACAGCTGAGTGGAAGTGGGGGAAGGAGGCCTACCACAGAGGCATGATGCCCCCAGTAAGTGTGAATTTCAGCCGAGTTAACTAATCTTAATTCTAGATATGTCTCGGTTTCTTTTCTTACTCTGACATCTTGATGTATCATTGCTACCAGACCAAATGGGCTCAGCAGGCCATCGAGGACGGTCTCGACCCCTTGGGCGAATGTGCACTGGACCGGACTGAGTCTGATCAGGTGGATCATGACTCGCAGGTCATTCACTAGAAGCTCAAGGACATCGCGCGCGCCGCCGAGAGAGGAGGTGGCTCATCCAGGGGTAAGAGAACAACTTCCTGTCCCTTGATGTCTCGGCCTGATGGTGACGATGATTGCCGAGTCATAAAAGTGTTTGATGTTATGCCCATCAATTACGCATACCCTTATTCAGTATCGGATAATCCAGCTAGCACCGGAGAATCGGCTTCGACCGACAGGGGAAAGAAGCGAGCGGCCGAGGAACCTGCCGCCGAGCAGAAGAAGAAGAAGACCAAGAAGACCGTAGCTCACAAGGGCCGCTCTACCAGCTTAGCCGCTGTTCCCCCAAAGCCGAAACCAAGAAACATCGGCGTCGGGTAAGATCTCTTGCTGCTGAGCCGAATCATTTGCCTCTTCCTGTTTTTCTTGACTTATAATTTCTCGCCTTCTCTGCAGCACTGCGCGTGACATTACGTAGAGCGCGCCCAAAGACAAGGAGGACGCCACGATTTCTCGCCCGAGATCAGTGTCTCGGCCGAGCTCACCTGCGCCGACTCGGCCAAGCTCTCCTTCGGCGGACTTGGGGCCAGTCCTTGCCGATACACAGATGCCGGACCTTGATCTGGGGAATCTCGGCCCCAGAACCGATACTAGCATGGAGGAGAACATGGCCCCAAATATTGAAATGCACCATGAGCAACCGGAGACGCAAGCTCCGGTGGCTGTTGAGAACCTCGGCGTTGGCTAGACAGGCGCCGAGGGTGAAGCTACGCAAGCCTTGGCCGAGTCCGAGCAAGAACAAGCTGTCCGCCAGCAAGATCTAGCTCCGCCGAAGTAGCAGGAGCCTCGGCCCACCGCTCCACCGCAGCAACCCTCGCCCGAATTGAGCCTCGAGGCTGCGGCAAAGCAGGCAGCCAAGGAACAGCAAAAGCAGAAGAAGATACCTCGGCAATCACCTCGCAAGGCTGCGCCGACAGACACCACGGTACTTTCCGAGTCTCTCTCTCAGTTCAGATCGAGTTTCATGGAATTTAAACAATCTTTGATGGGTGCTCTGCAATGGTATTCTCAACAGAAGAAAGGAGCCTCTGCCTCACTAAGCCTGACCACTGTGCCAAAGCCTACGGCGAGAACAAGCTCGGCTGCTGCGCCAGTCCTAGACAGGACGGTCGGGCTTCATTTCAGTGTCGCAGCGCAGCGCGCCAAAGTAGTGATGCCCTCTAAGGAGGACGGCTTCATCTCGAAACGGACCGAGAGTGGCAACAGCTATGGCAGCCTCGAGCCATACCATGACACCTGGAACGCCAGTGACATGGCCAAGGTTAGCTCCAACCCGACGCCACATCCAGCTGGACCAAGCGCACTGGCGCAACAAATTTATGAGGTTGGGGCTGCTGCTGAGCATCTGAGCCGAGCTATGCACGTTGCAGACAAAACAGCTAAGGTAAAATCCCAACTGTGCAACTTTTATCTCGGCAAAACATACTCCTCTCCCTAGTCCCCGAGATTCGGGTTGAACATGCAGTGTTTATCGTGAATCTTTACATGTTTTGCTAATAGCCACTCTTTTTCCAGAAAAACACCAACAGCAGGACCGTGGTGTACAAGCAGCTGCTGGGTGATCATCGCAAGATCACAGATAAGCTCAAGGCTACTGAGAAAGATTTAGGTTTTGCAAAAAGTAAGTGCCTGTTTGAGCCAAATCATCTGCCTCTTTGAGTTTTACTTGGTTCTTGACTAAGCTATGCCCTTTTCACGCAGCTGAAGCTAAGAAGCGGCTGGACAAGGTGCTGAAGGAGCTTGAGGCTGTAAAGGGTAAGGTCCTTACACTGTGTTTCAGATTCAAATGATGTGCTATGTTTCGGATCTCTGACCGAGTCTCGCGCTCAGCCAAAAAAGAAGAGCTGGCTACAAAGCTTAAGTGGGAGCAGGATGAGGTGTCGACCCTGAAGACTCAGATGGCCGACCATGCCGAGTCACACAAGGTTGAGATGGACCACGCTGCCTCTGAGAAGACTCGGCTAGAGGAAGAGATGCAGAAACTTCGGGATGCGGCCGATACATCCGAGAAGAAGGCTAACTTGGCTAACGAGGTAGCTCAGCAGTTCCAGGCTCGAATGGACGCATGGACTGTCGAATTTAAGAAAGTGCAGGAGAACATGCATGGTAAGTTTCCTTTCCGAGTTACCTTTTCTGAGTTCTTCCGAGTTATCTTTCGGAATTACTTACTGCTGTAGTTTCCTCTGTGCAGCAAACTTCCCTGACTCTACTCCCAGCGCAGCCACGGCCGTGGCCCAGTTTCGGCAAGGAAGAAAAGAAACGGTGCCACTTTCTATGGCTGACTGGGAGTTGAGGATCACCTCCTCGCCTTCTCCTACCAAATCAAACCCTTGAAGACCGCTGTGGCGAAGCTCGTGGATGCTGGGATGCACGTGTTTCGGGCCCTTTGGCCTAAAGCCGAGATGCCGAGGAGCCCCATTGTCCTGGCCGAAGCTCTCATGAACGCTGGTGTCCGGCTGACTGCATGGCGTTTCTCGGCTGGGCGAGCTGGTGCTGACAAGGCGCTGACCTACCTCCTCTCCTGGTACGAGACGATCGACTTCGACCTTGTCCAAACTTGCTGAGTCACGAGCAAGTTCGTCGCTGAGGACCAGTGGATTAAACAACGCAAGGAGCTGGCGAATTTCTTCACCGAGCGTGCCGATCTGCACACCTTCAACCCGAATCTTCTCTTCGCAGTGGAACCTGCCGCAGAAGAAGAAGAGGCCGAGGACGAAGGTGATGATGACGAAGAAGAAGGAGGCGATGCCGCTGATGACAAGGGCGAAGAAAGTGAAGCTGGCGGTGATGCCGAAGCCATTCCTTGGACCGAGACAGCTGCCTCTAGCTCTGGCACAACTGCCGAGGCTGAAGCTCCTCCAACCTGATTGTACCTGCTGCAGTATATTTCTGAAACAATGCGTTAAATCCCCGGAATGCCGGGCGTAGCTTCAAGATACTTTAAGTCCTTTTGCTTGCCGAACCATTTCCGTTTGAGTTATTTGGGTGAGGCTTAGTGCCTACTATCTTTTCAAGCCGAGTCCCCGAGTTTATTTTCGTGCTGTGTCGAGTTTGATCTATCTCTGCTCCTGCCCACCACTGAGGTGTTTCAGCGTGTGAGTCACAAGATAGGTAAAATCGAGAGTGCAGTACTCAAACTTTCAGGATTTTAGCTTTGTAGAAGTTCTGACATGGCCACTTGTTTCGGTTGTACATGCTTATGCAAAATAAGTGCGCTTCAGACAAGTTATTGTTTCTTTCCTTAGCCGATTTTCGGGTGCTGCAAGGTCTGGCTTTCTCTCTCGGTAGCTAGCCGAAAGGTGAGCCTTGGTTCCGCCACCGTACTAAACCGAGTCGTGAAATACTTCAACTGCCTGGCCGAAACATAAAAGCAGGGCTTGGATAACATGCATTTCGGCTTACACGTTCTTTCTTTCCTTAGTCATTTTTCAGGTGTCGCAGTTTTTGGCTTTCGCTCTCGGAAACTAACCGAGAGGTAGGCCTTTGTTCCGACACCATACTAATCCAAATCATGAAATACTTGAACAGTTTACCGAAATGGTATCACTTAAAAATGAACATGGGCTCGGATAACATGTATTCCGGCTAGCTAGCACTTTCTTTCCTTAGATATTTTTCAGGCTATGGTGACCTTCGGCCTCCTCTTTCGCTAGCTAGCCGAAAGAGTTAGCTAACGGGACCGAAGCCTTACTAAACCAAGTTAGGATAGAAAGTGAGAAAACCGAGATACATTCGATCGAGAGGTGAAAAACCGAGGTAAATAAATGCAGTAAAAATGCTTAAATTGATAAAGTTGTATGGCATGGCAGTCCCCGAGATTCATTTCAGGAGTGCGGATATTTCATTCATTGATCCGAAATACAGAGGTGCTTACATTACATCAAGAATAAAAGGGGCGGAGTAGTGCTACATTCCAAGGTCGTTTTGTCTCTTCGTCCGAGGTATCCCTTTACTCCTTCCTTTGGTTCTTGTGCATCTATAAGATAGTACGAATCATTGTGTAGGGCTTTGCTGATGATAAACGGTCCTTCCCAGGGAGGAGACAGTTTATGCACATTCGATGTGCGCTGCACGAGTCGGAGAACCAGGTCTCCTTCGCGGAAAACTCGAGGGCATACTTTCCGGCTATGGTAGCGGCGGAGATTCTGCTGGTAGATGGCCAATCTGGACGCAGCCAGTTCTCTTGCTTCCTCAAGCAAATCGACGTCATCACCCCGAGCTTCGATAGCCTCGGCCTCGGTGTACATTGCGACTCTCGGCGAGTCGTGCACTATGTACGTTGTTAGAACTGCCTCGGCTCCATAGACGAGGAAAAATGGCGTGTATCCAGTTGACCTGTTTGGGGTAGTTCTGATACTCCATAACAAAGAGGGTAACTCCTCTATCCAACACCCTGGAGTTTGCTCCAGAGGTTCCAAAAGCCGAGCTTTAATGCCTGTCATGACGATTGCATTCATTCTCTCCACTTGTCCATTTGACACTGGATGTGCGACCGAAGCAAGATCGAGCCGAATGCACTTCTCCATGCAGAATCGGGCGAAAGCCCCTTTGGCGAAATTTGAGCCATTGTCTGTGATTATGCTATGTGGATAGCCATATCTGAGAATGATATCTTTCAGAAATTTGACTGTTGTGCTCCCGCCGAGCTTCCGTATCGGCTTCACTTCCACCCACTTGGTGAATTTGTCCACTATCACAAGTATATGTGTCATATTGCCCCTGGCAGGTCGCAGAGGTCCTACCATATCTAAGTACCATGTCGCAAAGGGCCATGTGATTGGTATTGTTTTTAGGGTTGACTGGGGCAGATGTGTTTGCCTACTAAACCTTTGGCATCCGTTGCACTTTCTCACTATGTTCTCGGCATCCTCTAGGGCACTTGGCCAATAGAAAACGTGCCGAAATGCCTTTGCTACTAGAGCCCTGAATGACACATGATGCCCACACTCTCCTTGGTGGATGTCTAGGAGAATTTCTTGTCCTTCTGCTGGCTCCACACAGCGCTGCAGTACTCCAGTGACACTCCTTCTGTATGTCTCGGCATTAATGATAGTCTAAGATTTTGACTTCCTCTAAACTGTCCTTGCCTCGGTCTCATCTTCCGGTAGTATTCCTTCTATTAGGTAGGCCATTATCGGCTGTACCCAGGTGGGCACCTCCCGAATGGTGAATATTTCCTCGCGTGTCTCGGCTAACTTAAACTGCGAAGTCCCCGGGTCTGACTGAGCAGTCCCCAGGTTTGCCGAGATAGCATCCACGAAATCTGATATTGCCATGATTATATCACTTGATAGTGCCTCCTGTATCGGAACAACTGTTGGGTCAGCCGAAATAACTATTCCTTCCATAGGCTGTGAAGTCCCCGGGTCCGACTGAATAGTCCCTGAGTCCGCCGAAACAGCTATACCTTTCCCTTTGTCTACGTCCATTGGAACTACTTCCAATTCTGGTTCAGGTGGCATGGGTATTGACTTAGACTGCCTGTTGGTCTTATTGAGGGTTTCCTCAAATGCTCGAGGGCTATCTCGGGTGGAATTGCATCTCAGGAGGATCCCAACTTGGAGAGTACATCGGCCGCGAAGTTCTCCAACCGATGCACATGCTTGAACTCGCATCCTTCAAAGTATCCATTGATCTGCTGGACCAGAAACCGATACAAAGCCATATTAGCATCAAGTGCATCGCAATTGCCAGATGACTGCTAGACCACTAGATCCGAGTCGCCGAAGCATTCAATTTGGCGTATGCCAATTTCCTTAGCTACCATCAGCCCATGAACCAGTGCCTCGTGCTCGGCTACATTGTTCGATGCTGCAAAGTGTATCTGCAGAACATACTTTAGCTGATCGCCCTTGGGCGAAGTAAGTACTACCCCCGCTCCGAGACCATCCTTTGTCTTGGACCCATCAAAATGCATCTTCCAATAATTCTGGTCAAGAGGCGGTGGCTTATATTGTATCTCTGCCCAATCCACTAGAAAGTCAGCCAATGCCCGAGACTTGATTGCATCTCTTCTCTCGTACGATGGTGTGTATGGTGCTAGCTCGATCGCCCACTTGGCGACTCGGCCACTGGCGTCTTTGTTGTTGATAATATCCGAGATAGGTGCTGCACAGACAACTCTCATGTCATGTTCTTGGAAGTAATGTTTCAGCTTTTTAGCTGCCATGTAAACTCCATAGGTCATTTTCTGGTAGTGAGGATAATTCTGCTTTGAAATGGACAGCACCTCGCTCAAGTAATACACTGGCCTTTGTTGTTTCTTCCCATCTTCATCTCTTTCCACTACCACCACTGCACTGACCACTCGGTTCGTCACCGCAATGTAAAGTAACATGGGCTCTCTCAGCATAGGATATGCTAGTATCGGCGCTGAACTTAGCATTTTCTTTATGTCATGAAAGGCTGAATCGGCTTGAGGCGTCCAGACGAACTTGTCATTTTTTCTCATCAGATGGTATAACGGCATTGCTTTCTCACCGAGGCAACTAACGAATCGGCTCAAGGATGCTAGACATCCAGCAAATTTTTGCACATCACTCAAAGATTTTGGCAGGGCCATGTTTTGTATTGCCGCGATTTTAGTTGGATTGACCTCGATACCTCGGCTGGACACGAGGAAACCGAGGAGTTTGCCGACCGGTACACCAAAGGTGCACTTGGCTGGATTCAGCTTCAGCCGATACCTCCTTAAGTTGTCGAAGGTCTCTCTCAAATCATCGAGAAGGGTGTTACTTTTCATTGTTTTTACTACGACATCATCTATATAAACCTGCACATTTTCGCCAATTTGATCATGCAGGCATCTCTGCATACATCTCTGATAAGTTGCACCTGCATTTTTTAAACCGAAAGGCATGGTGACATAGCAATAAGCCCCGTGAGGGGTGATAAACGCAGTCTTTATTTGATCGGGCGGACACAAGGGAATCTGGTTGAAACCAGAGTAAGCATCAATAAAAGACAACAGTTCACACCCAGCAGTGGAATCGATCACTTGGTCGATCCGAGGTAGTGGGAACGGGTCCTTTGGGCACTCCTTGTTCAGGTTAGTGTAGTCGATACACATCCGCCATAGCTTGGGGATGTTGGGGTTTTCACTTCTCTTTTTCTCCACGAGGACTGGATTCGCCAGCCAGTCCGGGTACAATATTTCCATGATGAAACCAGCCGCCAGGAGCTTGGCCACTTCATCACCAATCACCTTTCTCTTCTTGTCCGAGGTGCGACGGACAGTTTGCTTTACTGGTCTTGCTCTTGGGTCCACATTGATATGGTCCTCGGCCAGCTCTTTTGGCACACCTACGAGGTCTCGGGCTGACCAAGCAAAGATGCCCCGATGCTCACGGAGGAACTGGCTGAGCTCGATTTCCTATTTGTCGGTTAACCCGGCACCAATCACAACAGTGCGGTTGGGGAAGTCATCATCAACCGAGACAGATTGTGTCTCCTTGGCTGGCATGAATGTCGATGCAAAGCTCGGGTGGCCTGTGTTGGGTATTGTGAGGCGAGCCGAGTCTGCAAGCGCTTTCACTTCATTTATCCTCTTTGTTTCCTCTACTATTACTAGTGATTCGGCCAGGGCCGAGCCAGCCGAGGCACACTCCATGAACCTCTTGTAATTGCCGGAGATGGTGATCACACCATTCGGTCTGGGCATCTTCATCTTTAAATAACTTATGTGAGTGGATGCCATGAACTTGTGCAGGGCTGGACTGCCAAGTATGATGTGGTACTGACTCGGCAGATCGACTACCTCAAACTCAATGTTCTCCACCCTGCAGTTCTCTTTGGTGCCAAAAATCACGTCGACCCTGACTCGGCTTATAGGTACACATGCTGCCCCTGGCACTATGCCATGGAAAGTGGTTCTGGTTGACTCTAACATTTTTGGGTTGATGTTCAGTTTCTCCATAGTGTGCCGATACATGAGGTTAATACTGCTGCCCCCATCAATGAGGCTCCGAGTGAATCGGATGTTCTTATCTGGCCCGACGAGAGTCGGACCCACCACCAAGGCATGCCCTCCTGGATTCGGCATGACCTTGGGGTGATCTGCCTGGCTCCAACTGATCTCCTGCTCAGACCATCGCATGAAATTTGACACTGCAGGCATTACTGCGTTTACTTCCATCATCCTTCGGCTCTGACTTAGCCTGTCAGTTGGCTCTGTTACAAAGATCACACATGTCTCATGGTACTCCCGAAACTGGTTTCGGCCATGCCCTCCTTGGTACCGCTGATTGTTATTAACATAATTCACTTCTAGCTGAGGTGGCGGCGGCAGCTACTGCTGCTGCGGGGGTGGCTACGGCTGAGGTTGCTGCTGGAGCTCAGGTCGAGGCCATGGTGGTAGCCTCTAGGTGTTGGCTCCCGTGAGCTATCTCGGTGGCGGCCAAAACTGTTGCTGCTGAACTGGCTGCATCGGCCCAAAGCCATCTCCTTTCCTTGCTCAGCCAATCCAGCTGCATTACCGAGTTGTGTGCCCAGATGGGTGGTCTCCTGGCCGAGTGTGGAGTGCACACGGCTGATCCAACATTGCCTCATAATTCCAATCCGAATTTCCAGACACGCCTTTTGGCTCTTCCCATTCTTTCTGACCGGCATCGTTGTCCCAAGTACTCTTTTTCTTTGGCACCACTCTCCTGGCATGAGACTTGGTGTTAGGAGCGGACGTATTCTGAACTGCCCCAACGAAGGTGGAGTTGTATCGGTGGCCTTCCTTCCTCTTGTGCCTGACATCTGGCCGATCCTGCTGCCGTGACCCCTCTGCTGCATCATACCCAGTGCGGACCTGACTGGGCCCGGTCGCTGGTCTCGGCTTGGTAGGATCGGCCTGTGCATATGCGTCGGCTATCTCTATTGTATCGGCCAAGGTCTGCGGTGGTGCTCTCCTGTACTTTTGCCACAACATTGAGCCATACTTGCATCCTTCGGTGAACCAACCTATAGCTTGATTCTCCTCCACTCCTTCACAGGTATTGCTTATCGTGCACCATCTGGTCAAATACTCCCTATCGGTCTCATGCTCTCCTTGTTTGCAATCTCTTAATGCCTGAGGATGGTTGGGTCTCTTGTATGTGCTACTGAAGTTGGTGATGAACATTTTTCTGAATCCAACCCATCCATCGACACTTCCCTCTGGCAGATTATTCAGCCAAATTCTTGCAGGACCCTCCAACATTTGAGGTATGCACCGAATCGCCCAACGGAGATTTCCGTTAGCGATGTGCATAGCATGGGAATAGTCTGTCAGCCAGTCATCGGGGTTGGTGCTACCGTCATAAGACTTTGTGCCCCTTGGCAACTGAAAAGTTCCCTCTGGCTTTGGCTCGTTCAAGATGCGGCTGGTGAAGCACCTAGGCCCTGGGGGCACTGCTTCCTCCTGCAACCTTGCCTCTTGCATATCCTCCAATGCATAACGCAGGTCACTTCCTTGTAAGACTCGGCCTCCTAGCTGAGAATGCACTGGCCTGGGCTGACTTGACTACGGTGCCGGGTAGCCCGCATTGGCCCTCGCTGAGTAACCATCTCCCTCATACTCATAATAGTAATTGGCGCCTTGGCCGCCCCCTTGATATTGCTGATCTTGCCTTGCTGCCAGATTCGGCTGCATATGAACTGGTGGAGCTTGATTCAGTGGTGGCTGATTCAGCCTTGGCTCACACGGGTCCTGGCCTCCTCCAGCCGAGGTTGCCCGCCGGTTTCCTTGACCTTGCCCTGCATAATGGTTTCCTCTTTGCTGATGAATCTGTGCGGCTAGCCGAGTAGCTGCCCCCTGAACTATATAAACTTGAGCCCGCTGGTGGTGTCTGGCCTCCTGATTCGGCCGCGGGATATCTACTCTCTGATGTGCAACACAGTACACAACCTGTTTTCCTGCAGTTATCGGATCATAAGCCTAAATCTGCAACTCCCTCTACTGGGCCGAGTTTACACTTTTCTCTCGCGGCATGCCGAGATGCGGCGAGGATACCTGCCGAAGCGACTTAGATGCTCCCCTGGCTGAGTAAATGACTTGGGAGGCGCCTGGGCCTAGCCGAGTCTTAGCTATATCTATATTCATCTGTCGGCCAGCAGCCAGCAGTTCCTGCACTCAGGCCTGCTGCCGAGTCAACATCTCGCTTGACAACCTTGGTAACTCGGCTGCTACAGCTTCGGCAGCTCTAAAATACTTAGCAGGACTACTATAAACAGGTTTAGGCGCAGTCATGTAAGTGGTAGATTCATCAGATGCAGTTTTTCCATCTCTCTCTATCATTTTACCTAAGTTTCCTCCTCTAGCTCTAACTTCCTCCAGACGTCTCGGTCTGCCTAAGGGAGTGTAACCATGTGCTATGTTGTACTCACCTATGTTTTGGTCGAGCATGACTCGGGATTGCTGCAGCTCCACGGCTCCATGGAGAAGGCACTGGCGTCCTTCCTCCAACTGCTTCTCGACCAGGGCCGGATCGACCCCAGCTTCTACTGGCCTCTCCAGTTGCCGAACCACGAGCTGGATCGGGTCCCTCGCGCCGGCTGAGGTACCGACCTGCTCCTCGTGGTTCTGCTCACTCTCGTAGGGTGACTTGCTTCTATGCGGTTTGGTTCTCCCGGCCGCCGCCTCGGCCTTGGCCGCGGCGGCATCTGCCTCAGTCGCAGGGCCAAGAGTGGCCATCATGACCTCACAGCTCACGGGGCGAGTGGCGCGCCGGCCATGAGCCGCAAGGTGGCAGGGTGGATCTTCTGCCACGTGCACCACTTGGGGGTACACGAACGGCTGCGCGATGGCGACGTAGACGTCGAAGGTGCCGAAGGTGAAGTGATTGCCGATAGCAGGTATCGGCCCCTGGTCGAAACAGCCCGCGTTGTCGAAGACCAGATGCTGAGAGCCGAATCTCTGCATCAATCCCGACAACACACGCTCGCCAGTCTTGAGGAGGTTGCCCGTCCGGATGAAGACTCCAGCCAGCGCCACTGCTAGCCCCATGGTGGGCGCCAAATGTCGTGGTGGTATCACGGCATATGCCTGTGATAGGCTTGAGTTGGGGCCATTGTGCGCCGGTGGCTCCGGAAACGGTCGATGCGTACGAGGACGCATGGATGAAACACGATCACAAGGGAAACACACCGGGGCGTACCCAGGTTCAGGGCCCTCGTGAGGAGGTAAACCCCTACTCCTGCTTGTCTGACTGGTATTTCTCTCTGAGTTGGAATTGTGTACAAACGGAGGTGGAAGATGAAGTTCTCCTCTAAAGAGGGGAAAAGGATTAGGGCTCGACCGTCCCTCACGCAGGAGGCCCTGCACCACCTTATATACTGAGGGTGCAGGTTACAGTGGTAACTTTACTTGATACGAGATAAAGCCACGAGCTACGGGCGGGCGTGCTCCTCCTCCTACGCTGATGCCTTCTCCTCCGGGCGCTCGTCCTTGTCTCTGCGTCTGGACGAGTCACACGGGACCTGTCGGCAGACGATACACTATAGCGCTGTCGGGCTGCGGATCACTGTACCTACAATGTTAGCCACCTTCCTGCACGTCGCCTTGTCTCTGCGACCCTATCCTGCCTCGGCCAGAGACCATGAGTAGTATCTGAATCTAGGCCGAATCCCCTTCACCATGATTCGGCCCAGCCGAGACAGGGGTGTCTCGGCCAGGGTAACATGTGTATCGGTCTGGGCTTAATCTTACTTCGTCTTGCACAACTTTACTTCGGCCAGTGACTTTCTTGCACTTCTTTCCACGAACCGAATCAAAGGTGGCTGATTCGGCCATGGTGTTTCGGCACGCAGCCGAGTCAACAATGACTTGGAGCTTTTAACCTCTCTTGACCGTACCGGGGGTCAACCCCCCGACAGCCCCCAAGGAAAGTCATGTGATGGCCATGAAGAGGATATTCCGATACCTTCACGATACTCCACTCTATGGTTTGTGGTACCCGAAGTGCTCCAACTTCACTCTTTGTGGGTACACGGACTCGGATTGGGCTGGTGACAAGAATGACCAGAAATCGACCTCCGGGGCTTGCCAATTCCTTGGTAGGTCCTTGGTGTGTTGGTCTTCGAAGAAGCAAAATTGTGTTCGTCTCGTCGAACGAAGCGGAATATGTTGCTGCTGCAAGCTGTTGTTCTCAGTTGCTTTGGATGAGGCAAACTTTGAGGGATTATTGCATCTTCATTGACAAAGTGCCTCTCCTCTGCGACAATCAAAGTGCAATCAAGATTGCATACAACCCCGTGCAGCACTACAAGACGAAGCACATTGAGATTCGCCACCACTTCATCCGGGAACACATTAGCCATGGAGATCTTGAGCTCTCCTTCATTGGCACAAATGATCAGCTCGCGGATATCTTCACCAAGCCACTCGATGAGGCCAGATTTTGCAGGTTGAGGAACGAGCTGAACACTCATCGATCTGACAAGCCTCGAGTGAAGAACAAGTGCTACTACACCTCCACTTCTAAGGTACTATCTAGCTAAGGTGTAGGCATACATTGAGGGGGAGTAAGATCCTAAGCTTTGTATCACTCCTCCCCCTTTCAATGCACAAATCAATGTAAACCATTTCCATATTTATGATGAATATGAGCTTAAATGAAGAGTCGCGGTTGTAGGCCCTAGATTTATCTACGCGGCCCTTCGCCCACATACTCTTATAAGGTGGCTTCGGCCACCGACCCACTCTTGTGGGTTTGTACATACTTTGTTTTTGTTGAATTTTGGTTTTTGTGTTTCTTTTTATTTGACTTGAGCTTTATTGCATATTTCTATATTTATGGGAACATGCTCATCATTGGATTTTACCTTTGCATTCTTGCAATGATGAGTGTGATGTACCAGTTCACCCATTTGCTTTTCTGAACCTAAGCCATTCTCTAAACCTCAAGTAATCTGTTCTACACAAGTCCAAAGTCTGTCCCTCTTGGTAAGGCACTGATGGAGGCCGGAATTTTTGGCATTTTAGGCCGGAATTTCCGGTGGGTCCAGAGTCTCCGCCTCCCCAGGCCGGAGTCTCCGCCCCTAGCTATGATTCACTATATAAAGGGCTCGGGCTGGGAGTTGTCTTCAACCTCCCACTCCACCCCCGACCCAATCTCACACAGCAGCTCTTCCACCATTGCCGCGCCGCCTTGGAGCTTCCCCCTCGATGCTCCCAAGGATTCCCACTGCCGTGCTTCGACCCGCACGGTGGTTCTCCCATCCGGGAACTTATCCACCGCGTAGATCTGCAATGTCTTCCGGTAATGCCCCAAATCCCCATTCTAGGTTCACCTTTTTTGTGGTGGTTCTAAGGTCAAATGAACAGGATGATTTGCTAGAGATATATGTCGAGATGCATGTGTAGTGCTCCTTAGTTTAGATCTACAGAAACTTCCTAGGGTAGATCGAACCTGAGTTCAACTTTTGCACACAGGGGAGCCAGAGTCTCTGCCCCGAGCAGATATTCCGCCCCTCCTGGCCGGAATTTCCGGTCTGTGTCCGAAACTTGTCCTCAAGTTCAGTCCAGCCTATCCAGTTTTGTAGATCTAGTCTAAGCTAATCCTTGAGGACTTGTGTCTCTTATCTATATGCTATCTATCCTATGTTGTTTCACAGGTCAGGGCAGCTCAAGAGGAAGTGACAAAGTCAAGTTCAAGAAGACAATTTCTCAGCACAGGCGCAAGCGTCTAGCTAAATTAGAGCATGATGCTCTTGAGCAAGTACTTCAGGAGGACAGGCATGCTCGTCTCACTAGTCTGAACACTCTTCATAGAATCACTCCGACTGACTACTATTACATGAGGGATTATATCTCCTTCAATTCAGAGAGGACTTCTCGTGACCCCATGTTCTGGACTAGGGAGCAAGATCTGATTTTCAAGGAAGTGTACGCCAATCTACGCAAGTACAAGGTTTGCCCTCAGAAGTCATTGAAGTTTGAGGCCCTTGCTAAGGATGAGTACTTCAAGCCAGCTGCCAAGATAGTCGTCAAGATGGGACTTCGCCCACTGATGGAGATCAATTGCAACTACAATATTACTCTTGTTCAGCAATTCTATGCCACTTTGGTATTCGGAAAAGGACCCAACATACCTATGGAATGGATGACCAACAATGTCAAATGTGAGTCCAATTTCACGGAGTTTGCTGAGCTGCTGGGTTATCCCTTCAAGAGTAGGAATCATTCTAGTGGTGCAAGGGTTCATCTTGGAGGTGTGAACAAAGATAGACTTGCCCCTCTCTATGAGACCGACAAGTTTGTTTCTGGAATCCAGACTGGTCTGAAGCGGCTGTACAACATTGTCCTCAGGATTTTCCAAAGCAACATTGCCCCTCAAGCTGGAAATGAAGACGCTATCCGAGGAAGCCTTGTCAAACTACTAGTGTATGCTCACAAGATTCGTATCAAGCAAGAGTCAAAGCCCTTGGATGTCATGGATTTCTTGTTTCAAGAGATGTTTGACTGCATTCATGCCAAAAAGTCCCCTATCTATGCTCCATATGTTATGAAGCTGATTCTTCTGAAGTTTAATGCGTCTCTGACCGAAGGTGTCACCACTCACAAGGTTGGTTACATTCAGAGGAAGCCGACCACTTTAGAGCGCCTTCACCTGATCCATATCCTTATAGTTCACCTCCCCGTCGCCCCAAGAGAAATGCAACAGCTGATCAGCCTGAATCTAGCAAGAGTGCAGGCAAGTCTAGCTCTCCTTCCAGGCCCAACAAGTGGGTGTGTATGATCATGTGCATGTGTATCGACATTTGCAAGACCTAGCATGAGAGTTACACCGAGCTTGAAGAGGCCAAGAAGAGAGTGAATTCCATTCTTCCTGCCAGTTCATAGTTTCCAGAGGTAGAATGCTTAAACTACCGTCGCTGGAACCGTGGTTCTCTCACCAACGAGCAAGGTGGTGATGGTGGGGATGGTGGTGATGATGAGGAAGATGATGAAGAAGAGGATGCTGAGATCGAGTCAGGCGAGGAGGAGGAGGAAGAAGAAGAGGAGTCCGATGGTTGAACCCCGGGATGTGTAGTATGCTCTTGTCTCTTTTTGGTATCTTGATGCCAAAGGGGGAGAAGTAGTTCTATTTAGGTTGCCTCGGGAATTTGCACGGGTGGGCCAAGCAGCTGCTACTTCGTTTCGTTTCTTATGCTTGGTCCTTGTCGATTTTCTCGGTTGGTCTTGATCAATTTGAATTTGAATTTAGAACCTTGGTTTGTAATAGCTTAAGTAGGGTGAACTGTTGGTACTATTCCCTATATGCTATGCTATGCACCTATTGCCATATCCTTGTGCTAGCATGTTATGTTGAGATATTGGGCACTCGTGGATTATCTCTATATTGGACATGGAGAGTTTGGAAATTCTTAGTGAGGTATGTCTATTCCAACTCAAACTCTCTTACATATGTTGCCCATATATCCTGTTTTAGTGCAAGTTTTTGCTTGATACCTTGTATCTCGTTTCTTTGCACTATGTTGTCTAGTTTGTAAGATGAAGGGGGAGCTATGATCCTTTACAGTTGCATTTATATCACTTTGTTATTGTTGTATGCACATGTTAAGGGGGAGATGTTTTCTCTTTACAAACTATATTTGATCTTATCATAATATCTGATTACGGAGAACTGCAAATTTGGGTATTGTCATCAAACACCAAAAAGGGGGAGATTGAAAGCGCATGCTTTTACCCCCGATGAGTTTTGGGTGTTTGATGACAATACGCGAATGAATTTAACTGTGTGTCAAGTGTGCAGGAACTTAACGAAATACATCACGGTATGCGACCCCTCAAAGATTGAAGATCGAAGCTGTAGTTGCTAGTGCTATAGTATAGGTTTTCCGGTTTTGTGTGGGTTGCTAGCAAAGGTGAGAAGAGGAAGAGTTGAACTTCTTGTTGTTGCTTGTCTGCTGTTGGCGGAGACTCCGACATCTTTGTTCAGACGCTGGGCATGTAAACCCACGGGTATGGTACGAACGTTCCCCGGAGATTTTGGGCGGAACACTTTGTGTTCAAGGTGTGGCGGAGACTCCGGTCTACTGGGTGATTCCAGGCGGAGACTCCGACCCCACCAAAAGATCAGCACACCAGCACTTATGCAGAAGTGGGGCGGAACATAACCGGAATTGTGGAACGGATTTTCTGCTGGAGGCGGATACTCCGGCCTCCCAGGGTGGAGTCTCCGGCTCACCACAATGCACCATGTGCCAACCAGCTCCAGACAAAGGACGGAACCTCCCCTGAAGTTTTGGTGCAGAACTTTTGTTCCAAGTCCTCAGGGCGGAGACTCCGGTCTGGCCAGACGGAGACTCCGGCCCCACCGGAAATTCCGGTGGTCTAAAGGCGGAATTTCCGGTCCAACAGCGCCTGCAACGGTCAGAAATTCAGCTGCACTATATATGTCGACCCTTTCTTCTCCAAGGGGTAGAGACAAGACGGCTGTTCATTCTGGTGCTTACCTTTCTCTCTCCTCCATTGCTGTAAGCTTCATAGGTGTAGATCTCCCTCCCTAGCCAAGAACTTTGCAATTCCTCCAAGGAATCTGAATTAAGAGGAGGTGCTGATCTACCACTACACCGAAGGAATTTCGGATCTGAGCAGTTTCCCTTGTGGAAACCTTGTACCCTAGGTCTCCTGTTGTGGGGATCCTTGTGAGAGTGTCTCCTGTTGTGGGGATCCTCCTTGTAGAGCGCTGTGGTGGCTAGAGTCGCGATCTAGCATCGTGGCGTAGTTGGGAGGCTTTGTGTTCTGGAGCGCCCCAACCTTGTGCAAAGGCCGTGCTACCTTGAACTGATGGGGTCGCAGCATAGAAAACAAAAATTTTCCTACGCAACGGGCGGAATAAACCCCAAGGATCTAGACCTACTAGATGGAGGTAGCGAAGATGAGATCCAATCTCTTACCCTTGAAGATCAACAAACGCGTTTTGTCGGTGCAGGGGTTGGCTAGTCGATCCCCGCAACTAGACTCATCTAGTCGCGAGGAGATGTATTTCCTCGAAGTCCAATTCGACGAAGTGCCACAAGGGGTAGCACCTCCGCGGTATCCACACGTACGGCTTGATGTAGATCTCCTCCTTCTTGATCCCGCAAGCAAGGTGGAGATGGCTAGATGGATCTCGGCACCACGACGGTTGTGGTGGCATTGATGATGATGATCTCCACGAGCATGGCTTCGCCAAGCCAAGCAAGAGGAGAGGGAGAGGAAGGCATGGTGCAGCAGCCCTACGGCTAGGGGTGGTGCAGCATCTATGGTGGAGGAGATGGCGGCAGCCCTTCGGGGAGAGGTGGCGCCATGGGGAGGTGAAGGAGGCGGCGGCTAGGGCAAGGGAGAGGGGTGCGGCTAGGCAGCCTTGGATGGGGCGCACCCCTCCCCTCCCCTCCTTTTATATGGGGCGGCTAGGGTTAGGGGAGGGCTGGCCGTCCCCCCCCCCCTTTCCTTGGCCCCCAAGTTGGGGCGCCCCCTTCATGGGCCCCTTGGCCTTTGCTTGGCCGGCTAGGCCCATGTGGGCTTTAGGGTGGTGCGCACCCCACATGGTTGCTGCACCCCCTTTGGCCCATGTGGGTCCATACGATATGGGCTCCACTTCTAGACTCTTCTAGAACCTTCCGGAACCTTCCGGTACCCCGCTGAAATATTCCGGAACTTTTCCGATACCTCCGGAAACCACTTTCCTTATATGAATCTTATTCTCCGGACCACTCCGGAACTCCTCGTGACGTCCGGGATCCTATCCGAGACTCCGAATCACCATTCGTTCATTCCATCAATTATCTCATCACTAAACCCTAGCTACATCAGAGCGTTAAGTGTGTGACCCTACGGGTTCGAGAACATGCAGACATGATCATATCAATAATCAACAGCGGGACCGGGATGCCCATATTGACTCCTACATATTCAACGAAGTTCTTTATCGATTGAACCACGATGCCGGAGATTCTTAATCTCATATACGATTCCCTTTGTCTCACCGATATTTAATTTGCCCGAGATTTGATCGTCGATATCCCCATATCTACTTTCATCTCGTTACCTGGCAAAATTCTCTTTACTCGTCCATAATATAGGATCTCCGTGATTAACACTTAATCACATGGTTGCAACCTTTCTGATGCTATATTACCGAGAGGGCCCAGAGATATCTTTTCCGTCACAAGGAAGGACAAATCCCAGTCTTGATTCATGTCACCCAACAAATACCATCGGAGATACCTGAAAGCCACCTTTATAATCACCCAGTTACAAAGTGACGTTTGATGTCCACAAAGTACTCCTCCGGTAAACGGGAGTGACATAATCTCATGGTCTAAGGAAACTATACTTGGCATACTAAAAGTGTTGGCAATAAAACTGTTGTGACACGATCAATTGCAACTCTTTATTATTTGGGTCTTGTCCATCACATCATTACTCCTAATGATATGACTCCATTATCAAGTGACTGTAACAAGTCCATGGTTAGGAAACTCTAACCATCTCTTGACTAACGAACTAGTCCGGTAGAGGCTTACTAGGGACACCTGGTGTTTATATTCCACACATGTATTATGTTTCCATTTAATACAATTATAGCATGGAGAATAAACTATTATCATAAACATGAATATGCTAATAAACCATTTTATTATTGCCTCTAGGGCATATTCCCAACATGAACAACACCTTGACTGGAGAAGTTGGGGACGCCTTTGTGGTGTTCTTGACTGGAGAATAAGGTGAAGCCTTTGTGGCGGCCTTCGTGGCTTCGGACACCTTCGTGGTTCCGCACCTCTCCAACGCAGACATACCTTCTTGCAAAGGAAGGGAACTGCGGGAAACAAATCCCTGCGTCGATGTCTCTTCACCCTCGGTGACTTCGTTCTTACCTTTACCTTGCTCTACTTGTTACTCGATAGCTTGCTTGCATGCTAAGGGCGGATACTTCGGTCTCCCGAGCGGAGTCTCCGGCCTTACCTTTTCCCGCTGCTCATCCATAAGCTTAACACTGCATAAAAGAATCATCTTTTTTGTGTTGAGCATCCTAAAACTTTGATCCAGCTAAAAATTGTAAGTATACCTATTCAGCCCCCTCTAGGTATCCATATTCGACCTACGGCACTTTCAGATAGTACTCAGTTTTGCCCTCTCCCTTAGTCACAAATTCTCACTGAAGCCCAACCTTGCCCTGATTGGTCGAGTCGTTGTCACGCGGATCGTGCCCACCAACTGTTGATCCTATGATCTAACGGGCAGAATAACCTATCTCTCTCTCTAATCGTGTCCACCCTCTCTCTCCGTTGATTTTTTCTAGGCATTACTTTTCACGCTGAAAAAAATGATAATCTTAAGATTTTTGTTTCGGTATTCCCTTAATTTTTTCACGCTCTTAAAAAATGATAATGTCCCTACTTTTTTCACGCTAAAAAATGATAAACTCACAACATTTTTGTTTCAGCATTCCCTTACTTTTTTCACGCTCTAAAAAAATGATAAACTCCCAACATTATTTTCTTGTAGTAAGCATTACTTTTCATACTAAAAATGGTAAAATCTCAAGGATTTCTTTAGTAAGCATTACTTAACCCCCATAGATTTTAGTTTCGGCATTTCCTTACTTTTTTCACGCTCTCAAAAAATGATAAACTCCCAACATTATTTTCTTGTAGTAAGCATTACTTTTCATGCTAACAAATGGTAAAATCACAAGATTTTCTTTAGTAAGCATTACTTAACCTGCAAAGATTTTAGTTTCGGCATCCCTTACTTTTTCCACGCTCATAACATGATAAACTCGCAACATTTTTGTTTCGGCATTCCCTTACTTTTTTTCACGCTCAAATAATGGTAAACTCCCAACATTATTTTCTTGTAGTAAGCATTACTTTTCATGCTAAAAAATGGTAAAATCTCAAGATTTTCTTTAGTAAGCATTACTTAACCCGCAAAGATTTTAGTTTAGGCATCCCTTACTTTTTCACGCTCAAAAAATTATAAACTCGCAACATTATTGTTTTGGCATTCCCTTACTTTTTCACGCTCAAATAATGGTAAACTGCCAACATTATTTTCTTGTAGTAAGCAGTACTTTTAATGCTAAAAATGGTAAAATCTCAAGATTTTCTTTAATAAGCATTACTTAACCCGCAAAGATTTTAGTTTCGGCATCCCTTACTTTTTCACGCTCAAAAAATGATAAACTCGCAACATTTTTGTTTCGGCATTCCCTTACTTTTTTCACACTCAAATAATGGTAAACTTTCGATTTTGATGAGTTAACCAGATAACCCCACCTCCATCCGAGCACCCCAGCCTCCAAACAATCCATGGCCGAACCGCATTGCTCTATCAAAAAAGAACCTCGCCCGCCTATCGATTTTTAGTTTCAGTTCTGAATTGTGTAAAATTTTCAATTATAAACTTTCTAATTTTACCTAACCTTCAACATAAAACTTGGTTCAAATTCTCTTGGGCGCACAACAAACAAACCCCACCTTGATTTGAGCACCACGGCCTCCAAACGATGCCGATGCCGATATCGGCATAGTCAGAACGGCTATGCTCGCCGCCACTCCTTAGTCACCGTTGGGTTGGACCCTCAATCCCGTCCCCTCTCTCGATCACCGAGACACCAGGGATACCGCCGAGGCCAGTGCCGTACGTACATGCCGAGGCCAGTGCCGAACATGCACGCCGCTGTGGGCACGGTCATGCCACCCCGCTCTATTGGATGCCACAGAGCACCGCGAGGTATTTCCCTTTGCCACCATACTCCCCTAGCACCCATCTATCCACGCCAGAAAGGAGAGACACTAGTTCTCTCTACATTGCTCGCGTTCGTGTCCGACACCGTCAGTCAAGATGTTGAGGTTGTCATCGATGTCCTCGACAATTTCTTCTCTTCTTGGCATGGTTGAAAGCGTCTAGTTCATATCTATCTAATGCGTCTAGTCTCGCCTCATGCAGTTCTTTCTAGATGTCGATCCCATCTCGGCACCGCACAGGCCACCTCCTCCGTGCCATCTCTGTGGAGCTTCGTTTGAAAATCTAATCATACCCGTGTATCACCACTTGTAGCAGCGTCATGGCCACACCTGTTATTGGATTTACGGAAGCCCCACTCGTCCATGTTTTGGTCGTGGGTAGGGCGATGCTTACGGTCAAACAGAGATGGATGGTCTGACGTGTCATTGCGGGCGGGCTTGTGTGGCCCCACTTGTCAGCAGGTAACGGCCAAAGCTGTTGTTGACCCGACGGCAACCGGCTATTTCAGCACTTGTGAGCGTTTCACGCAAGAGGCTGGGCAAAACTGAGAAAAAGCTAAGGGTCTGGGGAAAACTGACTACAACTAACGAACCAAGGGCACGAAAATAGAAATCCCTAAGAATTGTCAGCTGATGAAGAGGAGCGGAAAAAAATACATCCGTGTTAAAATGTGACCGTTCTAGAATGCAGATTATGTTCGTAACACTGCAATCACCTCCCTAGTGCAGCATGGCTATTAGTCTAGGATTGCTTCCCCATCTTCTTCAGACTTGACATCATCTCCCACTGGCGTTCCCCAAACCATTCACGGCATAAGCACCGGATTTTGACCCGCATCCTCCAAATGAGGCCTCAAAACATTTAAACAGTACGAAAATAAAAGTTTTCATTAAATTTGATTATATTGTATAGTTTTGAATGAAAACGGATAATTCATCTACCCTAGCCTACTCGCTGTCCTTCGGGGCACTCGACGGTCCCGCCGCATCGTCGCATCCCTCCCTCCTCCGCTTCTCCGCCGCCACGCGTCGCCGCTTCCTCCAGAGCCCCGTGAAAACAGCTCGGTCTTCTGTCGCGTCATCGAGGAGCCGATGCCGCTCCTCCGCGAGGAAGCGGTGGCCCGCCTCCTCTATCGGCACCCGTTCGAGGAAGACATGGATGACGTCCCGCCACTGCTCCTTGAAGGATTGCTCGCAGGCACGAGCGTAGTCCTTGATCTTCTTCATTGACTCGTAGGGCGCGAGGATGACCCTCTATTCCGCCGACTAGTCCTCTAGGTCCGGCCCGTCGTCGCCGAGGTCGTCGTCATCGTCCGTCGCCTCCCGCCACTACTGCTGCTCCGCGTCGAATGCCGTCGTGTCAGTCCTAGACTGCGTGTTCAAGGCCGCGACCTTCTGGTCCTCCTCGATGCCGTCATCATCAGCGGCGTACTTGTCAAAGTCGGGGGTATCGGCTGGGGGAGGTGGAGACGGTGGTGGAGGTGTTTGGCCGCCGCCGATGTGGCTCAATATTGCGTAGGTGGTGGCTAGGAGACAAGACATGTTTTCGTGGAGGCGGAGGGAAGGATTGCTGGCGGCTGTAGTGACGCTAGTGAATGGAAGCGGCCTTTTATGCCCGGTGGTGGCGCGGGAAGAGGAGGCGAGAAAGCGCCCCTGCAACGCCCCTATTCTAGCGGGAATGGGCTCGGGACGCCGGACAGGGTATTGGGCCGCATCAGACCGAAAAGGTCTTTGGGCGTGCGGCTGGGGCCGGCCAAACATCAGGAGCGACCCAAATCCCTTTTGGGGACAGTTTGCGGAACATGACTGGAGATGCTCTAAGTCAAGTCATGTGTGCAAATACAGTCGGAATGTTAAATATTAATTCCTGAATCTTGAAACGCGTTTCTTTTGATAAAAGGTAAGAGCAATATAATTCTTGGCTGAACAAATGACATAGAACAAAACTGGAATGAATTACAACAAAAAACAATTGCATAATCGAGTCACTTGTTGTTATTCACCGCAGATCGGTAAATATGCCTCATAAGTGGATGTATGCAGTACAAAAATCTGAACTCACCGGCACATGGAAAAAAGGTACTACCTCGGTCTAAATTATGATGTATCTCGACACTTTTTAGTGTAGAGATACATTTGAATTTGGATAAATCTTTGACATCTTTTTTATGGACGGAGGGAGTATAAGGGTGTACCGACCAATATCATCTTAATTGTTTCATACTCGATTAATTTCTGGAATAGGAGAATATAAAACGAGATAAAGCGGAGGCAATATTCACCAAAAGCGAAGACAATATTATGAAGAGTATAGCAGGAGACAATATTATGTGGAGCAGTTCAATTCTCACTCTAGACTGCAGATACCGAAAAAATATTGTAACTGAACGTTGTTTTCGTGGTAAACGATCAGTATAAAGATAAGGCATCCTACTATCCTAGTCCAAGGCCATCGCCATTTCAAATTTAGCGAATCATAACATATTAACATCAGGGGTACGTGCTTTGTAGATCAGGGTAGAAATAAAAGCTGTGTCGTGATAAATAAAAATACAGGCTAAAAGTTAATATGCATCTAACTTACATAACCAAAAGGAACATATACCAGAGCTTTGTCTGCAGATGTTTAGCTCTTGGATCGAGAGAATTGCAAAAAACTACCACAATTGGTGACAAGACTTCAAAAAACTACCACCTTTCAAAAAATTTGCAAACACCTACCACTTTTGGATCACACGTTGCAAAAAGCACTGATTGTCCACTTAACACGTTCTAACAGTTATTCTGACATAGGGTCCCACTTGCAGGTGTGACGTGGCGCGTCGTCAGCCCAGTTAATTTTTTGAAATTTGCTCAGATTTGAATTTTTTTCGCTCACTTAAATTTTTTTTCGCTCACTTAATTTTTTTTTGCTCACTTTTTTTTCGTTCACTTATTTTTTCGCTCACTTTTTTTTTTTAATTTCGAATCTGAGCAAAATTTCCAATCTGAGCAAAAATTTGAATCTGAGAAAATTTCGAAATTTTTTTGCTCAGATTTGAAATTTGCTCAGATTTGAATTTTCTGCTCAGATTTGAAATTTGCTCCGATTCGAAATTTTGCACAGATTCGAATTTTTCTCAGATTTTAAATTTTTGCTCAGATTCGAAATTTTGGTCAGATTCGAAATTTTTGCTCAGATTCGAAATTTTCTCAGATTCAAATTTTTGCTTAGATTGGAAATTTTGCTCAGATTCGAAATTTGAAAAAAAAAGTGAGCGAAAAAAAATTCAATTATCTGAGCAAATTTCAAAAAATTAAGTGAGTGAAAAAATTAAGTGGGCTGACGACGCGCCACGTCACACCTGCTAGTGGGACCCTATGTCAGAATAACTGTTAGAACGTGTTAAGTGGACAATCAGTGCTTTTTGCAACGTGTGATCCAAAAGTGGTAGGTTTTTGCAAAAAATTTGAAAGGTGGTAGTTTTTTGAAATCTTGTCACCAATTGTGGTAGTTTTTTGCAATTCTCTCTCTTGGATCTACCGGGGCTTTGCCTGCAGATTTTTATCTCTTGGATCTAGTGGGGATTTGCCTCCAGGTTTATCAATGAGATATCTAGCTATGAAGAAAGAGCCGGGTATGTTACTGTTGAAAATTGTGGAATGACACACTACAGAAAGAGCATCAACTATTCCAAATGAATCTTGACTGGTGCTAGTATATAAAGCCGACGCAATATAACTACAAGCAGTGCTAAACCTTAGTTAACAACGATGGGAAATTCTATATTTAACATTGTCAGCATTTATACAGATAGTATGCTAAGTATTGAGTTTATGCCTGGAAAACGTTTCTTCAATTGCAGGAAGATGAGTATAAAGAAGGCTGAAGATAATAATTTGTAGTTGCAGGATACAAATGAATAATATGGGGACTGAAACTGAATTTATACCTGGATGCATAGATCCGACAAACCAGGGATTCCTTAATTGACAGTTTAAGACGACGAAAAATATGAATGTATGTGATGTTAATTTCAATTTTTAATCCTTCAAAAAGTGTGCAACGTAATCCAGTGAAATTCTAATTTACATATCGTTACTTGGACAATAAATTTGAAATTCAAACTTGTATTAACACAGACACGTCACACAATGACACATCATCATCAAAAGCTCAAACGCTACAAACTTTCTTTGACAAGAGAAGATAACACACCACAAACTTATATAACTAAACCGTTCATACAGCAAACAAATAGACCCATAAACCGTTCATACAATAAAACATACAAATAGACACCCATAAGAACATTCCTAGGTGACAAGATGAAATAGCTCCTTCAATTTTGTTGACCAACATGCCAGAAGCCTTCCTTGTGGAGCCATCGGGTATTTAGATGAAAGTAAAATGGTGGGGCGCTCAGGACATGAAGACATGTATAAGTAGGATGAAGTTTGCAGACGTCACTCATTCCTACGAACAGGTTTGCAGCCACTCGACATCCTCAAATTCCTCCAGGTAAGAATCATTCAACTTCCTCTTCCTGCAATAAATAAATACTGTGACAAAAATGATCTAGATGGATGATTTTCAATTTAAACTTGCTTCTGTTAGCAAGAGAAGGCTAGCATGCAAATGTAGCTTGGTAAAGTAGGTGTGCTATATACTTACTTAGGAAAGAATTGCCAAAAACAGACAGAAGGTAATAAGTAATATACAGCACATTCATTTTTGCTTTTAATTTCCAACATGTGAAACAGGGTATTAACAACTATATTATTCGTAAGCCTGATGCTTAACTTTCGCTTAAACTTCAAAACTCAAATATTTAGTAGCCTGCAGGCTTTTCAATTTAAACTTGCTTCTGTTAGCCAGAGAAGGCTAGCGTGCAAAGGAGCTTTGGTAAAGTAGGTGTGCTATACTTAGGAAAGAATTGCCGAAAAGAGCCAGGAAGTAATAAGTAATATACTTAACTTTCATTTGCTTATAATTTCCAACATGTGAAACAAGGTATTAACAACTACATCATTCGTAAGCCTGATGCTTATCTTTCGCTTAAACTTGAAAACTCAAATATTTAGTAGCCTGCAGGCATTTCAATTTAAACTTGCTTCTGTTAGCAAGAGAAGGCTAGCATGCAAAGATAGCTTGGTAAAGTAGGTGTGCTATATAGTTACTTTGGAAAGAATTGCCAAAAACAGACAGAAGATAATAAGTAGTAATATACTTAACTTTCATTTGCTTATAATTTCCAACATGTGAAACAAGGTATTAACAAATATATCATTCGTAAGCCTGATGCTTATCTTTCGCTTAAACTTGAAACTCACATATTTAGTAGCCTGCAGGCTTTTCAATTGAAACTTGCTTCTGTTAGCAAGACAAGGCTAGCATGCAAATGTAGCTTGGTAAAGTAAGTGTGCTATACTTAGGAAAGAATTACCAAAAACAGACAGAAGGTAATAAGTAATATACTTCACTTTCATTTGTTTATAATTTCCAACATGTGAAACAAGGTATTAACAACTATATCATTCATAAGACTGATGCTTATTTTTCACTTAAACTAGACAACTTAAATATTTAGTAGGCTGCAGGCTACATTATTGAAACGCCAACAAGATTAAAGTGGTAAACATCTTGCATATATGCAGCAACAAATATGCAACCCGCAAAAATGTATTAACAAAGAATTATCACCTTGAGAAATTCAGGAACTTCGAGAACTCACAGGAGAGAAAGGCCTTGTGAGAGGTTGACTTATTTTTGACCAAGTCAGCGTCCTCAGTTCCAAGGTCCTCAGTATAGTTCGACATTGACTTCACTGACTTGGTGCTCATGTCAATGGCAACAACACGGATCTTCCGCATCACGTATTTTAAGTCGATGATATGAAAGTACACTAAATGTGGCATGTTGATGTTCACTTGAGGGAACATGAGAATCTCACGTGGGAGGTCAGGGTTGGTAGACCAGAGGTCGTCAGAGGTGACCTTGTAGTCCTCTTTCCAACGAATGCTCCTTGAGGTGATGGTGTGGCAGGTGATGGTGAAGCTACCATCAGGTTTGAGCGGCCCATAGCCAATGTCATCATGGCGGGTGACATTGATAAACATGAGTTTAGTGTCAGATTGGATGGCGGACACACCACGGTACATCCAGCTGCATGCAATGCTGCGGTTGCTAGTAGAAGGAAACTTTTCCAGAGGGAACCGCCTGAAAGAAACAGTTGGGATGGGCTTTCTAAACACGTCGCACAAGATGATGCCTCGGTAGTAGTCGATCCAGCACAGCTTGTTGCCAAAGGGGACGACAGTGTCTGTTGTCCAGCAGTAGAGTTGCCAGGTATCATCGGGATTGTCGCTGATGGGGAAGGATAGACGCATGGAGTTCCAAGCAGATCGGTTGCACAGCCAACAGATGTCAGCATAGACCTTAGATCGGTTGGGCTTGAAAAGCATTAGCTCTGCCACAGCGAACTCGTATTGGCCTCGCCACACGAGCCCAATGGATCCGATGTTCAGCAGACGCCAATTGGCCACCTCTTTCTGGGGAGGGTGAGGACGGCGACCATCAAGGCGGGCATAGTCCGGGTCCGGTTCGGTACAAGGGCGGAGGGGGATGAGCGAGTTGTTGTTTTCATAATCAAGTGAGGAGTGGCGGACAGCATCAAAGAGGAAGAAGTTCTGCACTAGTTCGTCGTCGATGCTGGTAGCGACGCGAAACAAGACGGCCTGGCGGTGGGTCGACACAATTTTTAAGGGAACCGCTTTCGTGGGAGGAGCAAAGTCAGGCTCAGGCAACTGTGCGTAGATGCGAGAGATGTTTGGGGGATCGGCAAGGGAGAAGGCGACGCGGAAGGGGGCGTTCCACGAGGTGGTGCCGGACGCCCTGATGGGCGCTTTGCTCTCGTCTGGGAAAGTCGAGTCGTCGTCCCTGCGGAAGACAAAGCGCTCCAGCATCACCCAGTTGGGGAAGGCGGAGGCGGAGGCGGACATGTCAATCTTCCTGAAGACAGACAGATTGAGAAATTAGGGGGGATCTCTGTGAGGACAAATCCAGTTGGTAGAGTTGTAAGGTTAGGTTGTACCTTACCGGCGACGAAGGAGGCGGCGGAAGCAGCAAGAGCCGTGCGGGAGCGGCGATCCGGCGGCTTCCAGCTTCCAGATTAGGGTTAGGGATTTGTGTGTGGGCACTGGGCACAGCCAGTATATACGAGGGAGGAGGCCATATGCAGTTTGGGCTTTTAATTGGGAAGGCTGAGCCGTCAAAAGGACTAGATCCATAGGTGTTCGCGCCGGAGCCCGTCGTCGTCCACCCGTTCGGCCACTCCGTCGCCGCCACCTCCTCCCGCCCGCCGTCTCGACGAATCCTGGCCGCCCTGTGAGTTCCCCGCCGAGGAGGAGAAGGCGAGATCCACGGCGAGCTCCTCTTCCTCATCCGGGAAGGAGCTGATGCCGGAGGCTCCGCCCGAAAATCCGCGCGGTGCCCACACAAGCGGCGAAGAAGAAGAAGCCTGGATTCGCTCATGACGGTGGAGGAGTGGGAGCCTCTGCCGCCGGTGGACGAGGAGTGGCTGAAAGCCCTTGGCCGCGCTCATCCCCAACGGCGAGCAGTTCTTGGCCGACCGAGGGTTCTCGCTGGATTAGTACCGCGAGCTCGGCGACATGGACTTCGTGATGAAGGCGCTGACGGACTTGGTCGAGGAGCTCCAGGAGAAGGGCTATGTCGAGATGGATGTCACGGACGATGACGAGGAGGAAGGAAGGAAGAAGAGCGCCGAAGGGGAGGGAGCGGCAGGAGGAGGTTTCGCCCCGGGGTCAGCAAGAAACCAGGCGGTGGGATCAACAGACTCTACTGAATTCTCCGTCGATTAGTAATACTTGATAGATTTCGGCTGCTAGCTGAGTTATCTGTCCTAGCCAATTTTGCAGTTGCAGTATGTGATATGCTACGATGTTATGGGTTTAGAATTGTGGTACTGACAGGAAATGGAATAGATAATGCTGGTGCTCTGAACTTACTTTACTGAAAATCATATGCTTTTGTTATGTTACATATCTGATTCGAGTTACATCCGTATGTAGTTATGCACACAACACACAAGGGACAACAAGCATCATCTTAATAGTCAGCTGCACACTAACACTATGCTTTCATCACACGAAAAAGACGAAAGCATCGTTGGCTCTGCACTCCCAAACATGTTAAAAGTCAGGCAATACTCAAATTAGCAAAGCACACACACTGCTCTGTGTGGTCATGGTTAGGCAATTAAGCTTCACATCCACAGGTCATAAGCGGCATCTTCCAGTAGTTCATCTAGTAAGAACTCCCAGATTTCCACAACAACCTCTCCATTTTCCGACCGAAGGTTCATCCAAGTGCTAGCTTTAAGATCCATGTCAACTAGCTGGTTCAATGTGTTTGGAAACTGATGGCAGAGGTGTCTCTCAATATGCTTATTTATTTCTGAGACGAGATTCTGTTCCATTGGAGGCGCCTGTATGTTGTGTCCGAGAAAAGGTAAGCAAGGGTGGTTTCTAAAATGTGCCCCCTGGATCACTGTTATAGCTTCACAAATGCAGTCAAAGAAGAGCTTTACATCATCATCTGTTTGATTGCCTTGATGTAGTTCTTCAAAGAGGTAAGTGCTGACCAATTCATCTTCTAGATACCATACCTCTGAATTCTGGTGTGTGCATAATTCAGATAGCTCCAGCACCGCTTTTATGTAATCTAACCTGACATCCTTGTCATCCCAGAAGATCCCTTGGTCTGATCCAACATCTGGGTAGTACTGGGGCCTCAAGACATCTTGACGCAACTCACCTGTAGATCATTGGAAGATGAAATCATTTTTTTTAGAGAAGTTTGTTTTTCTCAAAGTCAATGGTAACACATTTGATTTTGTGAATGAAATAATACATTTTATCATGCTCTTGTTGTCAGGGCTGTCCACAGCTTCATGGAAGAATGGATCAAGAACAGATACAGGACTGGGTTGCTCCGGCTTTTCATGATTTTCCTTGTGTGATATCCGTTCATGTGATGCACTTGGGCTGGGAGTTTCTGGCCCTTGGTTCTCTAGCTTCTTCACGACATTCTCAGGGGAGCCTGGAAACATCTCAGCATGCTCTTTACCTGGTTCTGCTCCATCCATCGTTTCCTTCGATGCATGCATTAATTTTTTCATTAAACTAGTAAATTAATGGAGACTAGATGAAATAGCAATAAATATTGACTTTAACATACTAGGGGTGAGTTATATCTGTGTTGCTCTGCTGAAATGCATTGTGCATTGCGAATTATTTCAGAGTGATCCACATTGTCAATTTCTTCGGTACACACAATATCAACTTCGACACCTGCAAGTATTGATATTCTGTTAAGATAGTAACCATGCAGTATTTGGTAATTTTGTATTCTGTACTCACCATATTGTGTGGCTTCTTCATTGCAATGCCTTTCCTGATCGGCTTGTTCATCCAATGCTTCACTGATACCACATTCAACACTCCCCGAGTCTTCCTCTGATTTCTTTGTTTCGTTTGCAGATTCTTCCCTCTCAGCTTTGTTTATGGCACATATATCTTTGTCTTCAGGTGAAAGTTCAATGCAGTGTTTTACCCTTGGGCTACTCCCAGGTGATGATGACGCACTGCGTTGAGGGAGGGAAAGCATTCTTACCAAGGACCTTGAGATCTGAACTGTTGGACTTGGATACTTGTCAGTATGACTTTTGTCCTTCAGAATTTCTCTTAAATGTTTTCTGGCTTCTGCATAGAAGATAGATGCATCCTTAGAGGTAGATATGTCACTCGTGATACCACCTGGTTCATTATTTATTTGCTTTTGCTTACTGATGTTCGAATGTTTAACATCATTTTTAGCAGTAGCTGGGGGAACCTGTCTGGAATCCTGTTTAGTTGTAAAAACTGAATATCTCTGCCTACATGGATCTCTTTGTATGTCATCTTCATTTACTGAGGGTCTTCCTTTTCTGTTTTCTCCAGTCACGATTCTGAATCTCCTTTTGACTTCCTTAATTGAAAATGTTGAACTCTCAGCTGCACTGTATCCTGGAGATTGAGTTGATGCAGTTGCTATAGTAGGACAAAACCCTCCTTTTGGATTTGGCTTCAGTATAACTATTTTGTTAACTGGCTGGGAACTCCTTTCTGGTGTATGTCCTCTGCTTGATTTATCCTTCTTCCAGAAAAATATATTCTTGTTCTCCTTATTTTGTGTCTTGATGGCTAATTCATGCTGATTTGAAGACTTGGTGTCTTCAATAATATTAGTTCTTTCAATCATTTTTCAGATTAGGGATTTGTGTGTGGGCACTGGGCACAGCCAGTTGTAAACTATATACGAGGGAGGAGGCCATATGCAGTTTGGGCTTTTAATCGGGAAGGCTGAGCCGCTGGGCCAGGATTCTTAGTGCCTACTGCAAGGGCCAAAGATTTGCTGGTGGCACACATTCAGGATGGAAACGGGCCGGCCCGGTAAGGTTTGGGCTTTCTTTTTTCCTGTTTTTTGGTTTTTTTTTTGTTTCTTCTTAGTTTTTTTTTCCTGTTTTTCCTTTTTTTTCGTGAGATTAAAAACTATTAAATTTGAAAAATGTAGGAATTCGAAAAAATGTAGAAATTCTAAAAATGTATTATTTCGAAAGTTGTATTTTTTTTGAAAAATGTATATATTTTTGAAAAAATACATTTTTTGGGTTTCTACATTTTTCAAAATTATACATTTTTCCAATATCTACATTTTTCAAAAAATACATTTTTCGAATTTCTAAAATTTTCAAAAAATACATTTTTCGAATTTCTACATTTTTTGAATTTCTACATTTTTCGAATTTCTACATCTTTTGAATTTTTTTATTTTTCGAATTTCTACATTTTTTGAATTTGTACATTTTTTGAATTTTTTGAAATAGATAATATGGCAAATTTTGAAAAATGTATAAATTTGAAAAATGTTGAGATTTTAGTCAAACGGAACGTGGAATCTCGACCTAAAGACGCCAATGCGAAATGAAACCAAACGCGAAACTGGAAACGAGCGAAGGAAGACTATCCGTGGGCCAAGCAGTGATCATTTTTTTCCTAATACTAGATGACCTGGTGCGCCCCGGCGCAGAGGCAAAAGCGAGACACTGTAATCATAAGTTTTAATCCGCTAAGAAGTAGTGGTATTTTCTTCAAAACTTGTGTTATTTTATTTAATAAAAATTCCCCAAGATCATCACTAAGAAGCAAAGAACGAACACATGCTATTGACACGCCACTAGCGCAATTTTTATAGTTAGTTTTATCTTAGTTTGATGTCCATTGTATGTCGCTACATGTGTACATGTGTGACTGATATTCCATGACTTTGAGCCATTGACACGTTAAGTCCACATATGACCACTGATGAGGGGACTCAGAAGTCACCTGGCTTTGGCGTGACATTTCCCACTAAAAGTTGGAGCATATCATTTATTCTGATTGAAATTAATTGACTTTTTTGTTTATCTTTTTTCAGTCTCAGATTCTTATGGATCTCCAATCAATAATCTCACAAGAAACATGCACCAAATTCTTCAGGCTATATACTTATTTATGTATTCCAAATAAACTGAAACTTTTGGGTCATATAATACATGGTGAGTGAGCAAAATCATCAGTTATCATATAAAAGTAGACAACATATTTCTATCGACAAAGAACACAACACATCTAAATGGGCTTAAAAGGGTACTTCGGCAAGTGATTCACAAGAAAACAATCACTTGCATCAAACATATTCATTCATCAGACCAAAAATAGATTCGATTTAATAATTCCATCAAAACAGAATTGCATTGTTGTTCCTTCTTAACATACTAGTACAAATGCCCGTGCGTTGCCACGGGGCGACAAATTTTATTTCTCAATGCACATATATAATTCGCAAGTCACTATAAAAATTCAAAACAAATCAAGGATATCATATTGTACATAAATTTCCCCGTAGTATGTGGAGCAAAATATATCTTATTAATCATCATTGTAACATGAAAAGATATCTTATTAAACATCATAGTAAAATGCCCGTGTGTTGCTACAGGACAAAAAAAAAGGAAATAGCTAATCATTTTTGTTAAATGCCCATGCCAGATAAAGAAAAATGATATGGACACACATATGAAATTGTAGTTGTCCTAAATTTGAAAACGATGCCAAACGATCTCTATTCATACATCTTCTTTCTCCAACTTCTTTCGTCCTTGGCATTATTTTTAAACTTCAGAAAACCTAGCATTATTTTAAAACTTTCAGCAAACCTATGAAGACATCATCAAGTATCATATCCAAGTATCATATCTGGAAGCTATTCAGAAAAGATGACAGGTTGAAGTAATTGTAACCATCTCAAAAAAAAATGCACGTGTGTTGCTACAGGTTTAGTTTTATTGAATATTTTATGTCCACAAAGCAATTCACTACTGAGGATGACAATGACAATGTAGACATAAATTTGAACAGCTCAAACTTTAAAGCATGAATCTAGTTATTAGAACCATTCACATCTAGCTCACTGGATGTACAAACGAGCATAAGAAAGAAGACAACGACTTGGCCATATCAAGTACGAGATTAACATGAACCTTAAAAAAATTCATAAAAATAAGGCGACAAAAAAAAATTAAGACATATGAACATGAGTAAATCGATGGATGTTAAAAAAAGGATGGTAAGCGTTTTAGATAAATACTTGGTATACATAAAAAAGTTAAGGTCCCGTGTTTATTTTAAGATGCACATTGCATGATTGCTACTGCCCTGCATTCTCGGCCAAAAGGTTTCTCTCATAGGTCAACCTCTGCACACCGCCCCCTTGCGCGTCTACGTTCCGCTGTCGCTCCTGCCACGCAGCCGACCGCAACACCGCTGCCACCAGCCCAAGCATATTCATCTGCTGTTCAGACATCACTCGACAACATTAATTCATGCAGTATATATGCAAGTTTCATACATGTGATCTAGAAATTTCTGTCCATAACATTGACACAGTAAACCACTGACCACAAAGGGTATTGAACTGACGGTTCTGGAAAAATTGGTTACTAATTACCTGATCCTGAAGATGAAAATGCTGGGAACATACACGAAGAAGCTTCAGTACAGCTCTCCTAAAAATGAACAGGAGATATTTATCGCTTCATGAAAAGCAGGAGTTAATGAACCATTTTTAGAATTTTTGTTACCTCTATGACATGATCAGCCTGCCATTTCTCTTCTGCGTGGAATTGCCTTCCGATGATCTGTGGTGATTTCAGAGCACAGTTCAACTATGTCAACTCATCACCCAAGCACAAGATATATACAACTTAGTGGGTTTAAAAGGTGTATTTCTTAATTCACATACGGGTCTGGGCACAAAAGTATTTATTTACTTCCTCCGTTTAGGCGCAGCTTTGGTCAGATTTGGTCAAGAAACTGCATCAACTAATTTAGAAAGGAGAGAGTATTAAAGAGGAGACATATGATCAAATGATATTGGGAGCTTAAGAGAAGGTTGCAGGTTTGACCCGAGACAAAAAAAAACATGAATTATCCATATTTAGGTATTCGGTCTATCAAAGAAAAAGCCCAATAACATTAGAAACACACATGACATGTTTATTTAGCCCAATAATATCAGTTGAATTCTGTAATGGGAGATCAATTTACCTACATTGTGATCAGCACCAGCCCAACTCAACATAACCCAGCGTTGTGAGTGGTTAACAAAATGTGCTGGTAGAAAGATAGAAAATCAGGGTAGCTAAGAAAGATTATGCATATTGTTGAAACGGGCAAGCCAGGAATGAGACATCTCCAAACCATCACCATACGTGTCTTCCAGAACAAGCGGACATTCCAATTAATGCCTTGATCATACCACCAAAGATGATATCAGGAGGCTCCGGTAGCAACTGTATTATGCCAATGTTTTGTTGTCGCTGAAATATTAGTAACATATGCTTCTAGATAGTTAAAGATGGACAATTAAGAAATTCAAATGTGATCATACCAGCCAACAATTCAAAAAAAATATTAAACAAACGTTTTTCCTCAGAAAAGGGGGGGCTTCTGATCAATCAATCCTTACCCCATCAGTTTGGGCCAACAGAAGAATCCGCAAGTGTATGATATGCGCCTATGCCTACCCTTACTACATTTGTGTATGTCTAACTCTCTACCACCAAACTCAGCAACGCTTTCATTCGTTAGTCATACTCAATTTCAACATAACATAATCTGTTGACTTGTACTATAATCCGCGGGTTGTTCTCCTTGGGAGCCTATTGACTTGCACTCTCAGGAGATGGAGCAATTGACCCAAAAAATGCAATTATTTCGAGCGCAGTGGCCAAAATATACTGAAGTTGGAGTGACATGTTCATGCTTCTAGAGAGAATGAAGAGGGTAATAAGTTGGTTTTGAAAAAATCCCAGAAGCATATAAGGCATATGCTATGGGTACGTCAATCCATGAAGAGGGTAGATACACTTTAGCATAACTAATAAAGACTTTCATCTTCCTTCACTTGAACTAACAAAGAAATCTTTTACTGAAAATTCAAATTTGTTTACATAACGTTATGTGTGAATAGTAAATCTTCTTTCTAGATAACTAAACTTGTACAGCGACCAGCCTATCATCATCGATGACATCATTACATTATATCTTGGCGATAAACAGAAGACACACATAAGAATTCAAACTTACATCAACATCCTTGTCTTTAATACTCTTTAGTTTCACCAGGTTTGGATTGTCAATCTCCATAAGACCTACAGTGCCTTTGTGTTTCTGCAAATAGTAAAAAGCAAAGGAAGAACGCCATGTAAATAAATAAAAACGTGTACGCAGAAGGTCGATGAATCAAACAAGTAAATGAATCAAACGGGTAACATAGATAAGGTCGATGGAACCTTTGAGAGTGGCAAAGATGACCTCGGCGCACAGCGAGGCTAATGCAAAACTTGGCGGCTTTCCATCACCAAACTGGTTAGGAAAAGATATAGAAGACTTAATCATATGTTACTTTTACACGTGCATTTAGCAAGAACAACCGTCCCTAGAAATCGTGATCTTACATCACTATATCTCCATCACGTCCTGGTCCCATAATTGTTTCTGAAATGTAAACACTCATAATTAATTCTATACCCCCCAACCTCATTCAACTTGATGGATAGTAAATCATTTGTATTGTTCTCCCTGGCCCCTAAGTCTGAATTAGATTCTACATACGGACAATTTAACGTTTATTGTGTGTGTGTGTGTGCATTTTCGCCTGTTTAGTTTAGTGTCAGTTTTACATCTAGTCCACGGTTCTCAAGTTGCCGAGAACCTGTGCAAGCAGTACCTAGCTAGTGTACTAATTCTCAGAAAGCAATCGTCGATCTAACATCTACAGAATAGAGTACGCATTGTGTTAATCATGAACAACTGATATTCGTTTGGATTACATTCATGGGAGATTACCAGTAGAACAAAGTACCCGGTACATCTAGCTTAATTTTTACATGGGTAACAATAATGAAATCTTGCTATATATATCTATGAATGGAAGACAAACACTATAATTAGAGATGATTTTGACAAAATCTGGGAAGTTGGTACAATTTAAATGCCAAATGTAATCAAAGTTCAGGCAGCGTACCTTTTCTGAATCTTAGAAAACAAAATTATTTACCATGCAAAATTGCTGAAATTTAGCGTTATAGAGATTCCAAAAAAAAAACATATTTGGCTGAATAATTAAAATGCTATCACCTGAAAGTTTCGAAGAATAAAATCTACAAATTTGTTAGTCGTATAACTGACCATTGATATTCAACTCAAGATCTACAAAGCTTAAATCACAACTATGCCAAAATATTTGCAGGACTGGGTTCTACTAAAAAACCTTTTCATGCAGAAAGAAAAAAGGGGCATAAACGTTTGATGCGTCATCGAGCTTACAGAAGTTACAAGATCCCTTTAATAGTTAGTTTGATATCCCAAGAGACCTGATAATATTCATAATGGAAACTTGATACCTCAGATTCAGATCCCTTGAGTTCATGGCAATTCTAGGATATGAGAACGAAACAAGTAGACACATGTTAAACATTTAGGACTGGATATACTCTGATAAAGTTTGCTTTTATCTATATGGCCGACTGATGACAACAACAAAAAGATCTTACCTGGTAATGTGTAACCTCATCCAAGTTTGGCACCATATAGTTCAAGCAAAACATATGTTCTCAACAAGCCGAGCAGAAGGTTCCCAGTCAATATCATACTCCTCTTAATCCTTAAACAAAAACACAGCATCTACCAGACTCTTGATCATCGCAGGCCATGCAACTTACATTCGTGCCATCCAAACAACCATCATGACCATAGCCTGAACTGTCCATATGTCCTGATCTTGCTAGAGAACCTTTCACCCCGTCTACTAAAGTGTCAGCATCATCAAAATTAAAACTGCACGTCCCAAAATGTTCTTTTGGGGAAACGCCATTCTGAAATACCAACATAGATCTGTAGAGATTGCTCCCATTGTCCTGCATCAAAAATGATCTATCAAAAACATATATGCAGTAAGGACTTAAATGAAAATACAAATTATGCAAATACTCCTTGCATGCATATATTTCCTGCATGTGTTTCTTTCGATTCATTAGGAGGCAGGAGCAGTTCAGCATAGAGTTAAAGATTTTGGGGAGGCAGGAGCACAGCAGCATAGCAGCACCCAAGCAGTCAAAACTTCACCTGATCTAGCATAGCCTCAGTGATCATATCCCCAGCAACCTGATTTGACTCGGCCACCACTGCAACCGACTTCTTCCCAATGGGTGCTGAAGCGAAAAGAGAGGCAAACTTGTGTAGATACCTCTCCTCCTTCCTCGCCTTAGCTGCTTTCTTCCTAGCCACAACCACCATGACGTGGTCCATGGCCTGAAAAAAGATTTCACTATCCTTTTAATGTTACAAGGCCTGGAAAAACAAGAAGTGCATCACTATGAACAGACAATGTGTGCGCAAACAACATTTCAGTGTAAATAAAGAGTAACCCAGCAATCATATATAAGGTACCACCCTAAATCAATGGAGTGGAGGGAATAAATGGTTTCTCTTTCATATTAAGATGCATTTAAAGGAGATCGCAAAGACTACACAAATGAGCCAGAAGTGTTCACAATCTTTCTATTCAGAATATCCAGTGCTTGATTAACTACTACAGCCCGAGCATGAAGCATCATACCGTGATCCTAGAGGTCATAAAATTTCAGTAGACCCAATAAGTAGGACCCGAGTTTATCAGCAAGTGCAATGGTAGGCTGTGTGGTGTAACTCTACTCGATTTCATGCTTATGTATCCAAATATGAACTAATTTCTTCTCATTCACAGCTGGATTCAGATTTGGTGGTTTTACATCTCCACATGCATATAAGCCGGATGCAAAAATCTAAGTTGTACTACTAAAGTTAAGAATATTATCTTTAGCATAAGCAAAAAATTGATCAGCCACTGTCAAGAGAAGAAAGCACTTGTGATTTGACTTGATATATAACCAGATCTTATGAAGGGCATTTTGCTTTCTTCACAAATTTATCAGCAGGATAGAGACCACAAATCCTTGATGAACAGGTTGCTCCATGTTCAATTGGCGACAACAAAATCAAAAGTCACAATAGGCCAACATTATTTGAAAATCACCTCTATAAAATTCGAGTGTTGTCCAGCTCTCTATCTCACACATACATTGTATGCGTTGCTTCAATATGCATCAGGGGCCAGACCGTCTGAGACCCTTCAACAGTCCATTAGATAGCCAAGTATTACAAAACCAATTGACGATTAATTCGTATGAGATCTCATCACCAGAATCATATGTTTCGTTTACCTAAGTCGAGGAGAAGGTCCAGGTCCAACTTCGGGTCGCGGCGGAGGCAGTGAGACTAAGTGGAGACCTGATGGCGTCGGAACGGAGACCAACGGGGCCGCGACGGATCTGGAGGAGGTGGTGGCGCTGGAGCGTGGCAGCACGAAGGAGGAAGATGGGGGTGGGGACGCGGGTCCTTGAGCGTATGGTCGCCGTTGTCGTCTTTCCGTGCGAGGAGACGGGCCTGGGCGAGCTGCGCCTCGCAGAACTGCGTGTCCCCGGTGGACTGGGAGATGCGTCGGAGCCGCCGCCCGTCCCATGTCCAGTGCGGTTGGTTGGGCGAGCTCCTGTCCTGGCCGAGCTCGAGCAGAGATGGGGCAGGTAGAGGGGCGGCAGGTGAGGTCCTGTCCAGCGAGCGGGCGACGGACAGGTGGGAGTTGCCGTAGTCGAGCGGCGGCGTAGAGGATGTGCCGTGGAAGAAAGCGGCGGCTCGGGCGAACCCTGGAAGCGGTGGATGAAAAGGAGGCGACGTAGTGGTCTTGTGAAGGAAACGGATTTGTTGGGCTGGGCTTGGCCCAGTTATGCGGGAGCGACCAGGACAGGAGCTGCAACCAAACTCTGCCACGGGATAATAAATAAAAGATAATGAGAAATTGATTAACTGGATATTCAATTTTACTATGTGTGTCAAGAGCAATTTGCATGTGACGTGGGACTATATCCCAAAATCATAGAATTCTCACTCTATGGCAACTAACATTCACCACTCCAATCCTTTCTCCTCCATTCACCCCTCCAATCCTTTCTTCTCACAAATGTTCAACATCCCCAATCTTCTCTCCTCGCATATGTCCTACATCCCCACTCTTGATGCTTGTTTGCTAATCGGGGCAGGAAATCCTAAGGCACAAAATCCCAGAAGGGGATGTTTGTGAAGCACGGAAAATCTATCCTTTCAGAGGTGGTTATTTGGCAATATGAAGTGGCACGGAGAAAAAACCAAACTTACAAACTACCTCAAAATAATATTTTGTAAGCATAGAAAAGAACATAAGTAGCAATTGTTTACATAAAATGCGCTCAGGATGAATCATCAAAGGATTCATAAAAGAAAACTTGAATAATATACATGGTTATACAATAGAATACAATATTTCCTCACGATCATGGAAAAAAATATCATGTAACTTGTAAAAAATTAATCTGGCTAGTAAAAGATGAACTCTTGAGTCCAAAAATATATAGTATGCAGGAAATGAAACAAACAATTGAAGAGTATTTCGATGCAAAGAGCAAGTCCGTACACTTTCAGCCAAACCTATCACCTACATGCTTTCATTCTCCTAGTGAGGCTTTCTAACTGCATGGATGGCCTAGTTGGATGGGTTGTCAATCTCATCCATTTTGGAAACAATTTCTGAAAGAAAAAAAAGAACAAAAATCAGCATGAGTAACTTTTCTAAATTGACCCAAGATCATAATTGAAATGGATTTTGGTAAGTGATGTTCATTAACCTGAATTAGGTCATTTGTGATATAAGTACATGGGCAAGTACATGCTTCAGACATGAAAAAATATGTTTCATCATTTTTCCTGAAAATTTGAAGGCTTTCATAGCAGTGCTGTCATTCAGCTGTGCAAAATAGCCACCTTATGAAAAGAAGTATTTTCTCTAAATCTGTCAAAGTTCCCAATGCTATTATCCAATGGAATAGTGCTGCATTAAGTGATTCACCTTCGTACTGGTACCCTACACTCTTCCCTCTGCATTTTGTAGAAGCAACGGCGGCCAGCTAGCTGTCAGTCCAGTCTCCGTATTCAACAAAAAGTGACCCCTGCATTACACCACAAAATCAATTAATTTCTTGATCATATTGTCTCAAAATAAATAAAGTGCATACATTAAGCGTGTGTTTGGTTGGGTGGCTAGCCACCAAGTGGTTGTGGGTAGCCATTTTTTAAGTGGTTAGCCCATGTTTGGTTTGTGGTGTCGGGTGTGTGGGGGTAGCCAAATTTTAGGCATATTCCCTCAAAAAAGTGGTTGAGCTCAACCACTATAAAAGTGGTGGTTGAGGCCAACCACCCGTGGGCGAGTCCCTGCCATCATCTGCGAAACATTTTACGACATATTCATCGTACTCAAAAAATAGAAAATTTACCCTTTTTTAATATTTGAAAAAGCTTTTCATTATTAAATATATTAAGACATTTTACCCGTTTATATATGTGAAAAAACTTTCCCTTATTATATAAATATTAAGAAAAGTTGACAGATTTCCCTTTTAAATATTAACCAAACATTTACCTTTTAAATATTAGAATAAATTTTCCTTTTTATATATTAAAAATATTGGAATAAACTTTTTCCTTTAAATATAATAACAAATTTACCCTTCTAAAATAGCTTCTAAAATAGTTAAAAACACATTTTTTATATATTAACAATATTTGAAGAAACTTTTATATTTTAATTATTTGAACAAAATATTCACTTTTAAATATTTAAACAAACTTTTCTTGATTTATACATTAATAATATTGGAATAAACATTTCCCTTTAAATATAATAAGTAATTTTACGCTTTTAAATATTTGAAAACATTTTACTATTATATATTAAGAATATTTGAAGAAACGTTCCCTTGTAATTATTTGAACAAAATATTCACTTTTAAATATTTAAACTAAATCTTTCCTTTTAAATATTTGAGCAAAGTTATTTCAGATGCTGATATTTTACCTCAACACATTAAGAAATTTCCCTCTCTAAATTACTGTATAGTATAGATATTTAAACAAACTTTTCCCTTTTATAAATATATTACGGGGTTTCCTCAGCATCTTAAAAATAATTGACCATATCATTCTAAGCATTTCTAATCCCTCAAAATAAACACAAATATGGCCACCCCTAACCACTTTTTATCACTTCAACCAAACAAAAAACATGGCTAGCCAACACACAACCAAACATGAAAAATGGTTACCACCAACCACGTGGTTAGGGGTGCCCCCAGCCACTTTTTCATAGCCAATGAACCAAACACACCCTAAGAGGCGGTAAGATTATGATAATTGCTAGGACATGTAAGTTGAGCTAGCGATGGAGGTATTATGTTGGAAGCATTATATGCCGAGGAGGACACAAGTCTTAAGCCCGCCGAACATGGTCTCACAATGGCATCTTCATGCCTCTCATTGCTACCAAATGATCTATATTGTCCACTGATGTGTTAACCTAAGTGTTTCAGATAGAATATAATGATCAGTACTTCAGACATACACATACATCTAAAGGGCACACCATTCTATAAACTCTTAGTACACCGAAGAGCTGCTGAAGGAAATAAAATGCACTTATTCAATTAAAATGGAGAGAGAAAATCTTAGTTTTACAAAAGAGTAAAAGCCTCCAAAAGAAGACATGATCCTTTTACCTCACAAAATTAATAGTCTTTCCCCTCTCCTGATCCAAACATCCTACGGTGACGAAATGATCAAGGAGAAGTTGAGGACGAAATAAGGAAAAAGGCTAGAAATAAAGACCTTGTGTAACACCTGAAAATTAATCTTGATGGAGCAAAAGAACCACATGAGCGACACACCATGGCATGAATATATTAGTGCAAGATCTGAAGTTGCATCTACCGATATATCAAAGGGTTAATTTATATTTACATGTTCTTGAATTATAGAGAGCAATGTTGTGGTGGCCCTCATATTACAGTGCAGACTTACCTCCAGCCAATCCCACAGGACCTCCAGCGTCCCAATGCAGGTAGCAATGTCTACGTTCACCAAAACTGAAAAAAGACAGTTACTTACCTCCAGTCAATCCGACAGGACCTCTAGCGTCCCAATTCCTATGGTGTTCATCTGTTCACACATACAACAGTAAAGGTTCTGACATTGTGATAACACAACTCACAAATATAAATTTGCAGTACAGCATGTTCGTTGAAGTTATTGTGTAGGATGTACCCAAAAGAGGTCCTTCGGAAGTAAAGAACAAAAGTTAGAATAAGCTTCCTAGAATAAGCTTACACTGGTAGTCTTGTACATCTGCTGTGCTTCGTAGTAATTTCTCCCCTCCACCATATTATCAAGCAATTCAATTGTCTGGAAAAATACACAACAGAAACTGGTGAGGAAACTAACCTCTAGGCCCTACGCAACCGAGCGATCCCACCGGGGTAAATTGTATCCTCTTATCATGATTGAACAAAAATCGTTGCCTAACCATATATCGAAAAATTTCAACAACGGGAGGCGACTACTCAGCGCCCGCGTCGTCGCAGTCGCACTGTTCGCCACAAATGAGCTTGAGGAAGTACTTGTCGAGCTCGGTGGCGATCTTGGCGAGGACCTTCTTCCCATTCACGCCGCCGCTGCGGGGCAGGGCTACCACGATGAGCTCGCTAGCAGCGGACGTGGTGGTGATGAGGGATGAGGCCGGGGGCTGGGCGGCGCGGCGGCGTTCCCAGTCGGCGCGATGGGTGCCAGAAGTCCTGGCTGTGGAGGGCATAGGCGGCAGCGAGGGTACGGGGGCAGGATACTGGACGCGCTGATGGTGGTGAAGGAGTAGGTGGTCGTCCATGAGATGGCAAGCAGCAGGGTGGGGAGGAGTAGCGCACACATGAGGGAGCAGTTTGCGGGTGATTTTCTGGAGATAATTACGGTGTGGGAGGCAGGGAGCGAACGAAAGGTGAAGGAGACGCTGCGGAGGCCCAAGACCAATGTTGGACGAAAAGGAGTGGCTGAACGCGTGGAAGGCAGATTGAGGATTCTTTTTAAGTAGTAGAGATAGAGATAGAGATAAGTATAAGTATATAAGTAGAGTAGATATACTGTAGTAGATAGATAGTAGAGAAGATAGAGATAAGGTGGTTATTACAAATTTCAAATAACTCCAGCCATATACAAATCGTTATGTATGAATTCTCTATTCAGTGCTTCCATCGACCACAGTGATGGATCCACAGTCATCCGCCATCTTCAGCTATGTGCTTCCCTTTTGAATTTATTCTACTCATTCACCTGCAATAGTTCATGGAATCCAACGAAAATAACAAGCGCCTACCTTGGCTCCACACACAACCATGAACATTGCATACTAAAAAAAACAGTGCTTTGAATAGCGTAAAAACCAATATATTTCACGAGTAGCAGGAGAATGTAATACTGAAATCACAGATAAAAGCGTGGAAACTCAAAATATTAGAACTAACTTTACTTTCAATTTATTAGCATGAAGTTGAACACCCCGCAGAAAAAATGAAGCCAAACAAAGTTTTGTTATTTCGAGTTTCGTAATAGCGTAAAGATTACTTTTCATGTGACTTGGCTCTTTGTTTATATTCCTCAAGTAACTTTATGATATGGTTGTGCATTAGATGGTGCAGTAGTATTGTCAATGTAAAAGACTCAATAATGGTGTCACTTCTAAATGTTATGTTAAATCTTGCACATGTCCAACAAACCCGATTTCAACCTCGCTTGTCTCCCTCCCTGTCCACCAAATATGTGTCGCATTCAGTGTTATTTTTGCAATGTTAAAATACCTATCATTTTATAAATATTAGTCTTCCAATTTATTACCAAGGTTTATGGTTTAGTAGAACAGAAAACTTTCTGGGAAGATGACCTATTGGAGTCAAGGAATAGGTACAAAAGGGGTATTTCAATAAAAGATGTGTACTTACATTTCAGCATGTAACGCTTTAAATAACTTAAAAATGTTCTTTCTGAACACTAAGATTTCGGCATGTAACGTGCCTTCTCAGGTTCAGTCCATACCACCAGAAGTTTGAATACATCTAATGCGTATGAGGATGGAACTGAAACATACAAGGGCAGTTTAATCACCTTATAAATATTGTTTTCATAAAGAACTACTCGCCTGATATCCTATTGAACCATCAACACATAGCACTAAAGTTCACAACTTCTGGTGACAAGGAATGAATATTGTCGCTGATTGCATCGCAGAGATTCATCGTCTGCTGGATGACGAGGTTTGAGTCCCCGTAAATTTCCAGGCGCGTGGCGCCGCATGCTTTTGCCATACGCATCCCGTGCAGAAGTGCTTTGTACTCAGCTTCGTTATTCGAAGGGAGCGGGAAGTTCATCCGTAGTACGTACTTCATCTTGTCGCCTTGAGGTGATATCAGTATGATGCCTACGCCAGCGTCGGTGTTTCGCTTGGAGCCGTCGAAGTACATCGTCCAGGAGCCCGATGTATCAGGAAGCGCAGACTGCGCTTCCATCCAGTCGACGAAGAAATCTGGCAGCACCTGAGACTTGATCGCCGTCCGATGGACGTACGTAATGCTTCTTGGGCTGAGGTCGATGACCCATTGCGATACTCGACCCGTGGCATCCGGGTTTGTGAGTATGTTTTTCAGAGGCGCCTCGGAGACGACAATTATCGGGTGCTCCATGAAGTAGTGGCGCAGCTTGTCAGCTGTTCTCCAAACAGCGTATGCCAGCTTCTGATGGTGCGGGTATCGCTACTTAGCTGGTGTGAGGACCTCGCTGAGGTAGTAGACCGGGCGTTGGACGCCGTGGATTTTTCCTGCTTCTTCCCGTTCGACGACGAGCACGGTACTTACCACCTGCGTGGTGGCTGCGATGTATAGGAGCATCGGCTCCCGTTCATGCGGGGTGACGAGGACCGGCGATGTCGACAGAACTTGCTTGAGCTTGTCGAATGCGGCCTGGGCTTCGGCTGTCCACTCTAACTTGTCGTGCTTCTTCATCAATGCATACAGCGGTAACGCTTTTTCGCCGAGCTTGGCGATGAATCGGCTGAGTGCTGCTACTCGACCTGCGAGCTGCTGGATTTGCTTCAGGTTCGTCGGAGGTTGCATTTCGAGGATGGCTTTGATCTTGACTGGGTTTGCTTCGATACCTCGGGCGGAGATGAGGTATCCGAGTACTTGGCCTCCAGGGACCCCGAAGAAGCATTTCTTCGGGTTCAGCTTGATCTTGTAGCGGTCGAGGTTGTCGAACGTCTGTCGAAGATCGTCGATGAGCGTGGCGCTATCGCGGGTTTTGACAATGTTGTCGTCGATGTAGACCTCGATGTTTTTGCCGATCTGCTCGTCAAGGCAAGCTTGCATGCAGCGTTCTTCAGACCGAATGTCATGACGTTGTAGCAGTAGACGCCTGCTGGCGTGATGAATGCAGTGAGCTCCTGGTCTTCGACTTTCAGCTTGATCTGGTTGTAACCCGAATATGCGTCGAGGAACAAGAGGAGGGCACAACCCGCAGTGGAGTCGACGATCTGGTCGATGCGCGGCAAAGGGAAGTGGTCCTTCGGGCAGTGCTTGTTCAGGTCGGTGAAGTCGATGCACATGCGTAGGGCATCGGTATCTTTCTTCGGCACCATGACTGGGTTCGCCACCCAGGTGGCCTCTTTGATCTCCCGAATGAAGCTAGCTTTCTCGAGTTGATGAACTTCGGTACTCATGGCCTTGCGCTTCGGTTCCGAGAAACACCGCAGGGTCTGCTTGACAGGTTTGGCGTCGGGGTTGACGTTGAGTGCGTGCTCAGCGAGTTCCCTGTGAATACCTGGCATTTTGGATGGCTGCCATGCAAATATTTCCCAGTGCTCACGGAGGAACTCGATGAGTGCGCTTTCCTATTTGTCAGTAAGGTTCTTGGCAACGTTGAAGGTCTTGTCTGCATCCTTCGGGTGGACCTGCGTCTTCGACGTCTGATCAGCCGGGTTGAATTCTTCGGCTGAAGGAGTTCTGCCATCTTCGGGTGGCAGCGTGTGGTTGACTGATGTAGCATATGCACGGTGCTCGTCCTTCATGCTGAACCTCTGGGCGATGCGGTTGAAGTCCTTGTCAAAGTTATCGGAACGCAGGAAGCTGCCATTGATGGTCAGTGGGGTGCCGTTGTTGCCTGGCATCTTCAGCTTCAGATATGCATAATGCTGCACCGCCATGAACTTGGCGAACGCGGGACGACCTAGGATCGCGTGGTACTATGACTCCCAGTCGACAACCTCGAATTCAAGGCGCTCTTTCTGGAAGTTGCCTGGCTTCCCGAAGACGACCTCGAGGGAGATCTTGCCGAGCGGAAGAGCGGGCAGGGTCGGGATGATGCCATGGAATTGCGTATCCGACTCTAATAGGGCCTCGACAGGGATGCCCATGACTTTCAGGGTGCTGGCGAAGAGGAGGTTCAGGCCGCTTCCTCCGCCCATGAAGACTTTGCCCATGTCGAATCCACCGATCTGGGCCTCGAGTACCAGAGCTGCGTGACCAGGCCGAGGAACCGAGGGTGGGTGATCAGCTCGGCTGAAGTAGATGGTCTGCTCGGACCAGTTGACGTACTCGGTGGCCATGCTGGCCTCTGCGAGGTTGACCTCCCGAGTGAATTTCTTCATCTCCCTCTTGGAGAAGTGCGCCTTCTAGATCATCGGCACCAGCCCGCGCGGTGGCGGAAATGACTCGGGTGCTCCTCCGTTATGCTAGATCTGGAGGTGCTGCTGCTGCAGGTGCTGCTGCGGCTGCTGCAGCTGCTGCTGCTGCAGCTGTTGTTGCATCTGGTGTTGCTGCTGCAGCTGCTGCATGGGTGGCGCTGGTGGCAGGTAAGCCGGCGCATTGGCGCCTCCGTGCATCGCCGTGTAGTACTTCTGAAGGTCCAGGAGCTGCCGACAGTCCCGGAGCAGGTGGGATGATTTCTTCGTGTTTTCCTGCGGGTCGATGTAGGTGTGCATGTAGCAGGGAGCGTTCAGTTGCTCCGATGGTGGTAGTTTGGCTACGCGGGGTGCCCAGGCGCCTCGTGTGCTGCTAGAGCCTCCGCGTTTATCGTCCCTGCATGAGCCCCGGCGGTCGCCACGCCGGTCGTCATCTCGCTCGTCGCGTCGGCCAGAATAGCCGGCCGCGACCATGTTGGCGTCGTCACGCCGACCGTCGTGCATGTCATCTCTTCTCTTCTTGCGGCGATCATCACCGCGATCTTTTCGTTTACCCGAGTCTCTCGGGTGCCTTTCGTTGTCCTCGTCGTCACTGCGAGGTCGCAGTCGCCGAGCGTGATCTTCGCCGTCAGCCCAGCCGTTGGCGATGTCCATCAGGGCGCTCATGGTTTTGGGTTTTATTTGGCCCAATTCTTCGATATGCCGCTCCCTTCGGATGCCGTCATTGAAGGCATCGATCGCCCTATCAGGCAACACATTGATGGCTGCGTTCAGGAGCTTGGTGAAGCGCGATAGGTACGAACACATAGACTCCTTCGGCTTCTGCACGCACTGCTTCAACTCCTCGATCCCGACAGGGCGCTTGTACGTGGCTTGGAAGTTCTTGATGAAGACGTCGACGAGGTCATCCCATGTGCGGATCTTTCCCCTTGGGAGGCTTCTTAGCCACGCTCGTGCCGAATCCTTGAGGTACAGTTGGAAACACTGCATGACAGCGGTCTGGTTTCCCTTGTGCGCGATCACGTTCTGCAGGTAGTCCTCGATCCAGGCCTGCGGCTCTTGCGTGCCGTCATACTTATCGGCGTTAGATGGGCTTGGCTTGAATCTCCTGGGCGGCATGGCCTCCCGAATCCTGTAGTGAAAGCATTCGGCTCCGCGATTCTCGCCGTCGGGTGTATCTTCGTCGGACTCGTCGTCTTCGAAGCCGACCTTGGCAGTGCGTTGCTTCCGATGTTTGTCCACCTTGCGCTGGGTGATGTCGTCTCGTGCATCCCGTCGAGAGCCGCCAGCTTGGTCGTCGGCTCGTGCAGGGGGTGGAGGTGCTGCCGATGGAGTTACGGGGACCGCTGGGGTCAGGGTGTTGGCGACGATGTTGAGGCTTTCGAGAGCCACGCGATGCTCAGCAGCACGTGGATCGTCGGGTGCAGGAGGGTTTTTGACGAGGTAGGCTGCGAGTTGCACGGCGGCGCCTTCTGCGGTCTTCGGCCGTATCAAGCCTGCCGAATCCATCGTCATGAAGGAGCTTGACATGTCCCTCGTGATGCCGGCCACGTCCCGCTCTGAGAGGCGTGGAATTCATGGGCAGTACTTGCTTCGGGAGCTGAGGCTTCTGGAACCGGTGCTGTCGAGGTTTGCTCGGTGTTCGCTGGATGCGTCGGCAGCTGCTTTCCTTTTCTCGAGCTCGGCTTCTGCCTTCTGGAGGCGAACGCGATTTTTCTCGAGTATCGAGTGGTATGCGCTGAGCATTCCGGTTGATGCTCCGATGGGGAGACGGGTGTTGTTGACGATGGCGTACTGAGCCGCGTCCCACTCGGTTTGCGAGACGGTTACTTGGGTGGAAGCGTGGCTGGTGCTGGCCTCACGGTCATGCCGACCGTCGGGTATCTCATCCCCCGCTGCTGGGTCGATGGCGTAGATCTGATAATGCGCCAGCGTCGCCGCGGATATGCGCACGATGTCGTGCATGCCGCGGATGTCGCCGTTGGTGGTGAAGTAGTTCAAGTCGCAGACGAACGGCTCCGCGTCGGATCCCAGCTCGTGGCGAACGTCGCAGTCGAGGCAGTAGTACGACGTCAGGTCTAACGAGCCTGAGTCGTCAGACCCGACGGATAGCGTGGAGAAGGTCACATCCATCTCCGACGCCGCCGATGAAGATGACGCAGCCGAAGGCGATGAGGGCGATGATGATGCAGATGGTGATGTCGACATAGCTATCGTCAACGAGGCCGTGCTCAAGGCTGATGGTGATTTAGGTGCCGATGCAGACGGCAGGGTCGACGTAGATGCCGACGATGGTGCAGGTATCGATGCAGGTGGCGGCGCAGATGCGATTTGCACCGCGCTCGTTGGTGAGGGTGATGATGCCGATGACACCGTAGGGGCGGCCGGAGCCGCAGCCGGACCCGATGGGATCCGATCTGAGAGGCGCAGCGCGCCCTCAGAGCCGATGCTGTAGTTGAAGCTGCTGAATGCCAGCTCCATCGCCTCAGGCATGTCGGCGAAGGTCGAGCGCAGCGCTGGTGGGTGCGGGGTGAACTCGAAGGAGCCGAAGCAGATCGGATCCGCTCGAGCTGTTGATGCAGAAGGATAAGCCGATGAGGCGCCCACAACCAGCAGGTTTCCCACAGACGGCGCCAATTGACGGGCGGCTCCCCGGCAATGCCCACCGTGAGGGGCTTAGGGTTGGTGGAATCCTGCAGGTTAGCGCTAGACATCGGAATAGTAGACAAGCAGAAGGTGATTTTACCCAGGTTCGGGGCCCTCGAGAGGTAAAACCCGTACGTCCTGCCTGTCTGAGCTTTGATTATCGATGTAGATGTGTTTACAATGGGGTGGTTCTCGCCGTAGGCAAGTATGCTAGGGTTTTGCGTATGCGTGAGGTTGAGAGAGAGATCTAGAGCGCCCTCTCCCGTCCTTTATATAGCAGGTCGGGTCCCGAGGGTCGGTTACAATTAGGGTTAGGGCTTTCCTAACGTGTGCTTATCCGAGTCGTGCTCGACCAGTATTTGCTAACTGGGCCGGTGCCGATGGCTATCGGCATCCCTTGCTTTTTGGGCCTTTCGATCCTTCTGGTCCGTAAGCCTTCCTCTTGCATACAATCAATGACGTGGCCCACCGACTACCCGAACAGGGGAGCCCAATATCGGGTAACCGGAGGGTAATGCCCACATCAGTCGGTGCCATCAACGTTCATGCCTCCCCCGCCGCCCGTGGCAGCGCCCGTGGAGCCGGAACCGGCGATGGAGGTGCCGCTGGTGCTCACCGCCGATGACGAAGTCTTCGTCTGATCATTTGGCCTGGAAGCCGAAGTTGTTTTTTGCAGCCGAACTGAATGGTGGCGATTTGGTGACCGTGTGTTGGCCCAAACTTCAAATTCGAAAACTTATTCGAATTTCTATGCATGTTCTATTAGTTTTTATTGCAAATTATCTATCGGGGCCGCCGGTTTGGGGGGCGCCGGTGTGGGAGCATCACCCCCAAATGGAGGATGCTGTGCCGGCGCCACCGATAGCGTAGTGCGGGCGCACCTGTCGGCGTCTATTTGGGGGGCGCCGGTGGAGATGCTCTAAAGGGACCATCTTGGAAGAAAATCAACATTGTACACTGTTGGGACAAATTATTCAGCCAGGCAAGTTTGTGCATGCATGGACTATACTCTCGCGAAGCAAGTCGGAAGAGCTAGTACATATAAGTGGTGTATGTAGCTGCCGTTTACGTGTAAGTCCATGGACGGTCGTACTGGCCGTGTTGCCCATATCGATATCGACGGTTTACGTGACGCTGTTGCCTTGCGTGCCGGCGTTGTCGGTCGTGTCGTGTCGTGTCGCGCGAGCCGACAGCGAGTTCGCTTGGAATCTTATGCTACCCTGACGAATATGCTAGCTTTACGAGATTCGATGGGACAGTATACATAGGAGTATATGCTGCAAGGAGAAATCAGAAATCGAAATATGATGGCCTGTTTCTGCAGATGGCACTTCAAATATCGTGGATTTCCCAGACCTTGGAGGAAACAAAAGCGCGCAAACCGGTGAGAAAAAATCGATGCTACATAGAGAAAATCTACAAACTTAAAATTTAGTTTTCATAGTTAGGGAGATCTTCTTGTTCCCATGCTAGCATCGCGGAATGTTTTGCTACAGCGCTTATCTTTGGCACATTCACTACTAGGAAAAGGCTAATAGGTAAGCCACATATCCGTGGCGCACTAAAATAATGGTGCGCCATGGCTAAGTATGCGTGGCGCACCACTTCGGGCTGCGCCACGGACACTAACTTAGCCGTGGCGCAGGCCTCTAAGATGTGCGCCACGGCTAAGTTGGGCCCTGGCCGGCCGGCCTGTGCGCACTTAGGCGTGGCGCGGCAGAAACATGTGCGCCACGGGTAGCAGCGTAGCCGTGGCGCACCGTAATACACTGCGCCACGGCTAAGTGTGGGACCCGGTGCACATTTTTTGCGCCAATTTTACCCCACTTAGCCGTGGCGCACTGTGCCCCTGTGCGCCACGGGTAAGCGTGGGTCCCACCTTTACCATTTCTGGCGCGAATTTTACCCCACTTAGCCGTGGCGCAGGGCATTACCGTGCGCCACGGCTAGTAAATACTGGTGGCACAGAGACACTACGTGCGCCACGGCTAAGCCTGGGTGCACTTTTTGGCTGCCACCACCCCACCACCCCCCTTTTCTCCTCTTTCCTCTCCCTTCCTCCTCCCCACCTCTCATTCCAGATCTGCACGCCCCCCTTCCTCTCCCCACCTCATTTTCTTCTCTCTCTTCACATATTTTGCCACATAAATCTACTTATTTTCTTCATGTATATGTGAGGAAACATCTCCCACACCTCGTGCTCGATCCTCCTCCTCCGGGCGCTCTCTCTTTCGACGTCTTCGTTGGAAGGTGAGTGTATGTGATGGATGCATGAGAAGGCTTTGATGTGTGTGGTTCTATGTGATGGATGAGAAGGGTTGTGATATGTTTGTGGTTGTTGTATATATATGCATGTGTGATGGATGAATTTGGTTGCATTAATTGTGTGATGGATGAAGATGTGTGTGTGGTTGCGTGTGTTTGCATATGTGTATGCCATGATCAAAATGATGAGTTGCCGATGTGCTCGCCGAAATGTAGATTCATTTCCATTTCGGCGAATTTTCCGGCACTCCTAGGGGCAAAAAATTAGCAAAGGTCATGCCGAATTTTTCCGTGAAATATTTTGTTTCTAATATAATTCTTTTGTTGTATATGTAGAGCGTAGCCGACAATGGTCATCATGATGAGCGAAAGTATTGTTGCTAGATATTTGAAATATGCGACGACCGTGATGGTTAAAAACAACGACACCGGGATAAAGTGTCCGTGTCGAACATGCAAACTCGGCACCGTGCTCGATCCTTTTTCCGGCACATTGCAGGAGCATCTGCTCAGGAAAGGTTTTATGGATGACTTCAGTTACGAGGATGATGATGAGGACGTCCGTGGGGGCGCGGCGGGAAATGATCAGGAAGATGATGAGGCGCCTCCCGATTATGATGACGAAGAATATGTCGGGCATGATGATGAAGAAGAAGTCGATGTAAACGGTGGAGAAGACGCGGGCACACCGACGCTGCTAACTTCAGTCGTGCGGGACCCTCATGTTCAAGAATTGCTTCTCAAAAAGTCGAGTAACGCTGCTAGAGAGGCTAAGTTGGCGCAGCTGGACATAGACTCGAATGCTCCGTTGTATGCGGGATGTCGGCCCGAGGATACCCGCTTGAAAGTAACGCTCATGGCTCTGCAGATGAAGGCAAAACACAAATGGACAGACGCAAGCTTCGACGATAACTTGAAATTTTGGCACGATCGTCTTCCTGAGGGGAACACGTGTCCTAGTAGTATCGAAGAGGCCAAGAAAATCGTGTGCCCTTTTGATTTACCGCACATCAAATACCACGTTTGCATCAATGATTGCTTCATTTATCCGGAAAATAACGCGGAGACAACTGCATGTCCGGTGTGCGGCGCTGCTCGATACAAGAAAGGGAAAAAGAAAGCTCCTCGGAAAGTGGTATGGTACCTTCCGATCATTCCTCGTCTGCAGCGGCTTTTCACAGATCCTAAGGAAGCAAAGTTAATGCGCTGGCACGCGGAAAGGAATAAGCCGGAAAACGAAGAGACAGATAAGACGCTGAGACACCCTTCAGATGCTAAGCAGTGGGAAGCGTTAGACTTTGAATACCCAACTTTTGGGAACGATCCAAGAAACGTCAGGTTGGGCGTGAGCACCGATGGGCTCAATCCGTTTGGCAACCAGAGCAGCACACATAGCACGTGGCCCGTGTTTGTATGGATATACAACCTACCCCCATGGTTGTGCATGAAGAGGAAGTACATTCACATGAGCATGCTAATCCAAGGGCCGAAACAACCAGGAAACGACATCAATCTGTATCTGCAGCTCTTGAGAGATGAGCTACACAAGATATGGAATGTAGGGGTCAGCACATGGGACGCCGTCGCGGAAGATTACTTCCCTATGAGAGCCGCGTTGATCACGACGGTGCAAGACTATCTCGGTTACGGATATATCGCAGGCCAGGTGGCACACGGACACTGTGCATGCGTTAGGTGCATGGACGATACAACATATATGCAGCTAGAGAAAGATCCCGGGTCTTCAAAAACAGTGTTCACGGGACATCGAAGGTGGCTTCGCAGGGACGACCCGTGGAGAAACCGCAAAGAGCTGTTCGATGGTACCGTTGAGATCCGAAGAGCCCCACGTAAGAGGAGCGGCGAAGAAATCGACATGCTGTTGAGAAGCTGGGATGAGTGCCCTCCGCCGGGGAAGAAGCAAAAGGCTCCGCCACCACTGCTGAAGGTATGGAAAACAAGGTCTGTTTTCTGGGACTTGCCATATTGGAAGATCCTCGAAACACCTCATAGCCTTGATGTCATGCATATCACGAAGAACGTGTGCGAGAGTCTGCTTGGCACCCTTCTCAACATGCCGGAGAGGACCAAAGATGGGCCGAAAGCAAGAAACGACCTAAGATTATTGGGCATCAGGAAAGATCTCCACGGAGGATGCCCTAACAATGATAATGATCTGTCCGAGGAGGAGGAGATGGAAGGTCGTCGAAAGGGCAAAAAGGCGAAACAGAATGACTATTACTGCCCTCCTTCGTGCTTCACTCTAAGCCAGAAGGAGATCGAACAGTTTATCAAGTGCCTTCTCGGAGTGAAATTTCCTTCCGGTTACGCGGGGAAGATAAGCAGATATCTGGACGCAGCGAAACAAAAGTTCAGCGGGATGAAGTCTCATGACTGTCACGTGCTGATGACGCAGATACTTCTAGTTGCACTCCGAGGGATAATGGACCCACACGTCTGCCAAACGCTATTGGACCTATGCAACTTTTTCGATGTCATCTCTCGAAAGTCGATCAGCATGAAGAAAGCCTGTAAGGCTACAGGAAGAGATCATTGTGATACTAAATGAGCTTGAGATTTACTTCCCTCCCGCATTTTTTGACGTTATGGTGCATTTGCTGATCCATGTCGTGGATGATATCATCCAGCTCGGGCCGATGTTCCTGCACGGCATGATGCCGTTCGAAAGGATGAATGGTGTCATCAAAGGATACGTTCGTAACAGGGCAAGTCCAGATGGAAGCATCGTCCAGGGCTATCTCACCGAAGAGTGCATCTCTTTCTGCACGAATTTTCTAGATGTCGAGAACCATGTTGGTCTGCCCGAAAATAAGCACATTGGCAGGCTCGATGGAGCAGGTCACAAAACAGGCAGGAGGGAACTACAAGTGGACGACTCTGGCCGACGCGCCGACTTTGACAGTGCAAACTTTGTAGCGCTAAGACACATACAAGTGGTCGATCCTTGGTTGGAAAAGCACAAAAACTTTATTGAGAAGAAGTACAGTGAACGTGGTCAGCATCGAACGGACGTCGAAATAATCAAAGAGCACAACGCCACCTTCACACGTTGGTTCAAACGCCACCTTCTAGATAATCCTCCGTCAATGACTTCCGCAGAAGGAAAACTCATATTCCTCTTGTCACAGGGCCCTGCGCCCAACCTGATGACATATCAGGCATACGATATCAACGGTTACACGTTCTACACGGAGGAAAAAGACAGGAATAGCGAATATCAGAACTCAGGGGTAACGATGGAATCCTTCACCGGTGACGTCAAAGAAAGGTACTATGGAAGGATCAAGGAGATCTGGGAGCTGGACTACTCTAGAGACAAGGTGCCGATGTTCCGTGTCAGATGGGCTAAGAGCGTCAGTCCAAAAAAAGAAGACGGATATTTCACCACCATGTCTATACCCGAAGCCTCCAAGTCTGCTGCTACCGCGAGCGTCATCGCGAAAACTGAACCGTGGGTACTGGCTAGCCAAGTTGACCAATGCTTCTTCATCACCAACCCGACAATGCCTAGCCGTGTTGTCGCGAGAAGAGGAAAAAGGAGCATCATCAGAATGGATGGAGTCGCCAACAAGCAAGATTTTGACCAGTACGGAGACCCAAAGATGGAAGATGACGACGACGACGACGAAGAAACATACACCACAAGAAGAAGTAGGGCAACACTACCCAAGTCAGGTGGTCTTCCGTTCGCAAGAAGAAGTCGAGATGTTCCGGGTCTAAATTATTCAACCGCCACCAAGAAGGGAAAGAAGATTGTGAAACGGTAGCTAGATGGTGTGGGAAATACGACGCTTGATTTTGTAACCCTAGGAATTAATATTATAAATTAAGTATCCTAGAATTTGTAATCCAAATATTAAGTATTTTTAATATATTAAATAGGAATATGATATGTGTAATCCTACCTTAATATTAAATTTTTTAAAATCATAAATTGGAATACTATATCACATTAAATATTATATGAATGTCTTAAATGAAATGCACAAAAGGAAAAAATAAAAGAAAATGAAAAATTAAATGCAAAAAGAAAATATAAAAAAACTCCTTAGCCGTGGCGCAGGGAACTTACCCTGCGCCATGGGTAACTTACCCGTGGCGCAGGTTAGTGACCCTGCGCCACGGCTATTATACGTACCCGTGCCGCATGGGAGTGGCTGTGCGCCACGGGTAAGTTAACCTAGATCTAAAATTCGCGCGAGCCCGAACCGTTCCCCAACTCCCTCCACCGCATCATCCTCTCCTCCCACCGCTCGAGCACCGTCTCTCACCGTCGCCCCCCTCGCCTCCACGGAGCACCGCCGCCGCCCCGTCGCCGTCGCCCCCTCCACCTCCCACGAGCACGAGCGCGCCGGCCCGGAGCCCCTGCCCCGCGCCTCCTCCAGGCCGTGCGCCACCCCGAGCACCGCCTCCACGAAGCACCGCCCCCGCCCCGTCGCCGTCTCCCCCTCCTGGCCGTGGCCGCTGCTCTGCCGGTGGCCGCTGCTCCTCGCCGGATCAAGGTGACCCGGTCCCTCCTCCTCCTCCTCCTAATTATAGTCGATTTAGCTAGGGTTTCCCACTAGTTGATGCAACAATCGGTAGATTTAGACCACAGATGATCTGATGATCTGCCACATTTTTTTTAATTTTTTTCATATTGATGTTCCTCTGCCATATTGATCTGATGGTTACCATTTCATATTACAAGTGGTTACCATTTCATATTGTTTCAACTTAGCAGTAGGGGCACATCTAAAGTAGATAGATGACAAATCACACCTTAATAAGAAATGGCAGAAAATCATGTAGCCCATGTGTTGCAATTGCTAGATCCTGGTCATACATGTCATATATGGATAGTAGTTAGGTTCCTAGAACTTTTAGCATGCCTAGCTGTTAGGTCTACCAATGCCAGAACCTAGAACAAATTCACTTGGAAGTATACATTGCAATATGTCTCTCTTGTATGGTGTCAACTGGATGCTCTTGTGAATGTTGCTTTTAATATGTTAGTATTAGAAAATTTCGAATTTAGGGTTAGTGTTAGTGTAGCAAAATGAAATGCAAAATTAAAAATGAAATGCAAAATGAAATTAGGGTTAGTGTTATTGCTTCTGCTTGCTGTTAGGGTTAGGGTAATGATTGGAGTTTAGGAAAAACTGAAATGGAAAATGAAATTTGAATTTTTTGGCAAAATTCTGGCTGAAATGCTCTACAATTTTTGAAAAACTCAAATCAACTCTTATTTAGCTGAAATTTTTACAGTAGGTCAACAATAGTTATACATTGCTCTTGTAAAAATTTCAGAATTTTCAGAGCTTGTTTGGTTCACCAAAAAATTTGAAAACTGCTGCTGCCAGGTTGCTCCTCTAATTGTGTTTTTGATGTTGCTTGCAGGTTGTGGTGGTGGTGTTGCTTGCTGCTGGTAGGGGTGCTACATTTGCTTGCTGCTGGTTAAGTTGAAGCAAGGTAGGATGCATGTGATGGAATCCGGAGTTGTGTGCCGGTTTATATGTGTGATGAATGTTTCTATATTGCCGGAGTTGTGTGCCGGTTCGTCTGTGATGAATATATGTTTATATGTGTGATGAATGTTTGTATCTTGCCGGAGTTGTGTGCCGGTTTTTATTGTTGTAAATTTGCAGGGATTTTATATGAGTGCCGATATTTTGCCGAAATGTTGATTAATTTCTGTTTCGGCAAATTTCCGACACTCCTATGGCCAAAAATTAGCAAAGGTCATGCCGAATTTTTCCGTGAAAAATTCGGCATGACCTTTGCTAATTTTTGGCACTAGGAGTGCCGCCGGAAATTTGCCGAAACGGAAATGATTCGACATCGGCATATATTTTTTGTTTCTTTTAACTAACACGTTCCATTTTGTTGTCAAACGCAGAAATTCACCAGATCCGTGCCTTCGTACGGGATGCAGACCAACTCAAGTTGCCAGAACAACTACAACGCTGGGCCGAGAACTTGGCGACGATCCAAGATCTTGATCTCCGACAAGAATTCTATCGCATCCAGGAGACGTTCGTGCGGATCATACTACACGATGTCTGCACCGTTGGAGGCAAGTTCTACTACGACGGCGCTCCACTCGATAATGCGGAGGTGGAACGACGTTTAAAGGCACAAGGCGACATCCGGCCCTTCACGAAAGACGGCGTCCGCCCCTTCCCGGCCCCGAAGACCGTCGACGCCTAGCTATCTTATGCTTGTCTTAGGTTATGTTCCAACAATGGATGGAAACACGTGTTGTAATTAAACCTTCTTTAGTTTGTAATGTGATGTTCGAACTTGCTACTCGATACCGCTCGATGTATATATATGATGATCCGTGATATATTTTCAGTTATAGTGCATGTGTGATCTATGTATTTTGTATATTGTTCTGCAATCTGTATTAACATCTGTATTAACAACTGTATAAATACCTGTATAAATATCTGTATAAATACTGTATTTTCTGTATATAAAAAAATACAGAAAAACTTAGCCGTGGCGCACGACAGAAGGTAGCCGTGGCGCACGAGTAAGAGGTGCGCCACGGGTACTTCCCCTTAGCCGTGGCGCAAGATAGACATGTGCGCCATGGGCAATACTCGTGGCGCACATCTGTGCCTGCGCCACGGGTAAGTGTGGTTACCCGTGGCGTGGCAATCCGTGGCGCAGGCCCCTGCGCCACGGGTAACCTTGTTTGGTGCGCCACGGGTAGCCTTTTCCCTAGTAGTGGCCCTTTCCTTACTCTTACTCTGTTGTCCGACCTTTATCTGTCAGTTGACAGTCGAGTGTTATCGTGCATTGGTGTGTTCCGATGCATGTTACCCTTGTGGTCCGTCAATACATTCCACGTCGGGATGTGAGGAGAAACAAACTCCGGTACCATGTCCATTCTCGGACCAGGTCAAAGTATTGTAATCCGCAGAATAAGATGCTTGTCTAGCTTTGTTCTGTTCAACCTTGGAGTGTCACACTCTTTTATATCAAGAGGTCGTGCTTAGTCTCATGACGTACTCGATGAAGTGATGCTTTTACCATTCCTTATCCATCTACCTCCGAGCTACTCATGCTCGAGAATGTTGAGGATGCATATTGAGGTGGTAATCGAATATTCTTAGCAATTGATATTGCTTTGACATCCAAGGACTTTGATGGTACTCTTAGCATGATTGGTAATCTGATCATCAAGCCGAGTTTGACTGTGCTGCCAAGTCTTTTGTTCAGGTGCACACCTTAGGTCAATGAGTTACATTCATGTCGAACCTCTAAAGACCACATCTTTTCGCTTGAAAAGCAAGTTTCCCTCTCGCAATCTAGCTCATGTCCTAGAGCTTGACGCTGTGGTCAATACTTGAGATCCTTACCTCTCGTTAACTGTGGTAACTCCTTCCTCAGAGATGTCAAGTCTGAGGTGTCCGCACGCCTAACCGAATCTGAATCTCAATCAGAAATGATGGTTGGTGTTTCTTAAGAGTATGACATAGGCCTTGTGTAAATCCGGCAAGTCTGAGGTGGTGGTTGCCTTACTTAACTGGAAGGTCTATCGTGATATCCTCTTGCCTTTCGTAAAATCAAACCACTCTCCATGAGGATATTGTGCTACTTATTCTAGAAGTTGCCCTTATGGTCTCTTTGCAAATCTTTAAAAGTCCGACCTTCACTTGATGACCTATTGAAGGAATTCCGAAGCCAGATAGTGGTATCTAGAACATCGAGGAGAACATTAACGTGGTGTTACTAAAAATGTCACTCGGTCATTTCTCCTATCCTCTGCTCGACCTTTGTTTGGTCAAGTTGTTCCTAGTCTTTCTCAAAGGCTTATGGTCTTGTGCAAAGTTCATATTTCCAACCCTTGGAGAAAATTTGTCTATCGCCTTGAACTATCTTCTGACTTTCTCGTCGACACGTCATGCTTGCTACCTCACTCTCTGCAACAAGGAAGATCATCGTGGGATCGAGAAGATCGTTGAAGTTAAGGGTTGTCATGTTTCCCTCCTTTCCCTCTTCCTACTCTAGGAATCTCGGGACGAGATTCTTGTAAGGGGGGTAGAATTGTAACAGCCCAGATTTGGTACCCTAAAATATGGGCCAAATTTTCACTTTTTATTTTCATTGCATCATGGCATACATATTTAAATTTCTAAGTTAAATATTGCAAATAGTGGAAATCATTAAAAGGAATCAAACACTTCCTAAAATTCTAAACCCAAATGCAATTGCTCAAATTGGCAAAACAAAATAATCTTGAGTTTCCATATTTGTCCAGGAAGTTCCAAGAATGCCTTTCATAATTATTTGGCCAAGTCAAATTCTTGCCAAACAAATTAAATAAATTGGGACTTCAAAATTGAGTTAAACCAATTCTTAATTTGAAACCAAGTTAAACATTTCAAAAGTTCCAAATAAAAATATGGGGAGCTTCATTATATTATTGGGATCCTCCATGAATATTTAACTTATTTTGGAAATGCTTAAATACCCCAAGTAAATGGATGTTGGAAATTATTAAAATTTGCCATATTCAAACCCTATGAACAAATGTTATGCAAAACTTTTTATTTTGCAACACCAAATTTTGTGGAGCTTCTACATGTCATGGGGAGGCTAAATGAATTTTTGCAGGTTTTGTAAAAAGGTTTAAATGCCTCAATTAAAAATGAGAACTTCAAATAGTTACAAATCACTTTTGAATTTTGAAACCAACTTAAACATTTCAAAATTTCAAACAAAAATATGGTGAGCTCCCTTATCTTATTATGAGCCTCCCTGAATAATTTCAGAATTTTTGAATATGTCTAAAGGCATTAATTAAATTACTAAACTTGCAGTTTTCAATTTAAAAATAAAAACACACTACAAGAAATATGCTGACTGGTGACTCTCCATTTTAGTCACTAAAAAGTCACAAAGTTCCATTCATGACCCCTCCGTGACCAAAAAATGATGTCACATACCGAGCGACTAAAACGATCGATCATGACCTTCTTAGTAAAATGGTCATAACCATCTATGACCAAATTAGAGGGTCATAACATTTATGACCAATTTTTTTGGTCATGCGCTCTCTGTCGTGGCAAAATTATGACCAAATGAGAAGGTCATAATCCAGAATCAGCCCAATCCATACTGCTCCTCTATATGGGCCAGCCCAATACTAGGCCCATTTTATTATTTTCTTCCTATGATTTGACGGATTAACAGGCCGAAGTCAACATTTAAGCCAATTTAGTTTGTGGGCCTGAGCCTTTTTATGGTCCAATTATACCCTGGGCTTTAGCCTTTTTATAGTCCACTTTATAGACTTTTTATGGCATTTTTCGAATTTTTTATTTATTTTATTACAGAATAGAGTCCAATGCTACTTGGGCCTCAGCCCAATTATTTCTAGAAAATGCATTCAGCCCAGTCAATATAGGGCAAGCCCAGTTGCACATTTCAAATTCCAGGTACTTCAAAATTTCATTCCAATTTCAGTAAATTTGAATGAAAAAACATATTTCAGGAATTTAAATCATCACAGAACACATTATCTGATAACTCACATCATATTCCAGGTTCAGAACATATTCGAGATTCAAATAACATTACAGGTTCACCATCACATAAACATCATGGTCACATCAGGTTGACCACCAAAAATTTCACCCATGTTCAGCATCCCAAACACATCATGCCATCAGGTCAAAACTTACCAGCAGGTTCGCACACACATCACAGAACCTTAGCTCCAAACAATGCCAACAAGTGAGTCATATTTTCTTCTGTTTCCTATGTCCTCTTGAGCAACACTTGATGCTCCTTGTCACATACAGCTTGCGCAGCTTCGGCTTCTAAATTCTTCTTCTTCATTTCAGCTAACTCTGCTCTCATTTCTTCATTTTGGACTTGCTCCCTCTCAAGTCTCAAGCCTCTCCTCAAGCACAGTGACATGTGCAGTCATAGCAGGATCTGATTTGCTGAACTTCTTGGCTGAGCTTGATTGCAGACCAACATGCCTCAGGAATGTGCTTGAGGGGCATGCTTTGGTAAGCACTTCCGCAACAGCAGCGACATCAGTCTTTGGTTGTTCTCCTTCCGGTGCCAGAGTAGCCAATATGCTTTCCATGTCAGTCTGCAATTGTTGAATTACACGTCATTCATAATTCAACTAACTTATCACAAAAAAATGTTGACAAGTATCACAAATAAAGATGCGGGCATGTATCACAAAAAAGAAGTACGACAAGCAGATCTGGTTGCAAGTGTTGCTGGACAATAAATCACTCAAATCTGCAAGCATAGCACATCTAAATAATTCCTTATCATGTAAGTGACTAAATGATCACCAAGAGCACAAGAACTTGTTTGGAAATTCATTACATCAAGTAATTAGAAGTATAAACAGTATATGAAGGATGTACTAATGCTATCACAGATGGACAACACCTAAACGTATTAAAAATCTATTATACTACCAAATAACAACACCCATGATCAAACAATCCATCTAGATCATCAAACATCAAGTATCCAGTGAGCTAGTCAAGAAGACATGCCCTTGCAAATCAATAAAACTGAGAGCATACATCAGTTTTCATGTGGCACTAAGTGACTTACTATAGCCTGCTAAACTTCCTGGGAGAATCCTTTTTTTTTTTGGCTGTAGTGAGTGGACTTAAACATCTCAACCACAGACAAGGGTTCACCTTTACGCTCTTCCCTCTGAAACGTTTTTCATCAAGACAACAATCAGACTATAAGCATTCGAGACAAAAGTTGCTTAGGCCTATTGAAAAACAGTACATAGTCAGATATGAAGGACCAAGCAAACTATTCCGGAAAAGATCTAAAGTTACAGAACAAGTATTTAAACGGCTAAACTGAAATCTGAATAACATGTCCCTGACAACTAAATTGATCAGTTGTTGAAAGTTTGCAACTGACAGGAAATAGCCGCAATAGGATATTGCCAACTACATCGAGTGCATAATAAGTTGAGATGAGAAAGTAAGTGTAGCAGAAACACAGTGTCTTTTCAATACTACTACAAACTAAGAGTCGTTAAATCAAGTAGATATTTAGCACAGTGTACAAATTAAGAGCCATAAATCAAGTTGTGTACGGTACTATATTGATGCAAGCACCCTAGAAACCCAAGTTACACACTATGTATACATGCTAATGAAAGATGCAGGGTAGCAGCGGTAGGCATGCTCAAAAGTACACGGTAACCACAATATTCCAAATTCTATTCACACGAAGGAATGAATTAGCACACTGCAATGCGGTTCAGCAATTGATAAAGCGATAGAGAACTATAGGAAGATAAATGGTCCGAGAGCTCTCTGAGTGACGTTTTACGAAGGATGGTCTGAGAGCTAGTTCCATCAGGCAACCTGATATCTGGAAGCGCAATCGACTGCAGGAAACCAGCGATATAAAAAGTACGAGGTCAGAGGACTCTAGAACTACTGTGTCTGCCTAGGGTCGTGAATAAACTTGAGGATTTCCTGCTCCATCCGTAGCATTGCAACGAGATAATAAGACTGGCATAAGATACAACCTCCTTTCAAGCATTACTATCACTCATTCAACCTCAAAATTCTTAAGGTACCAGACAAAATGTTGTGCATAGGACAGAACAAAATTACAGTCATCATGTAATGGCATCGCAGAGAGCAGTCAGTAGTAATTATCACAGAAAATTGTAGTAATTATCACAAACAGTAGCCAGTAGATTCTGCTGAACATGAACTCAACCAATTCTGCTCAACATGCTTCTACTAGATAAAATGGTAGTAGCGCCCACTCAAAATTAGTTAACTTGATTAGTGGCTCACTCAAGTGCGTGGTCAGATCGAGTAGAATACAATACTAAGCAGTACTAGTGGCAAGCAGTACTAGTAATTAAGCAGTAGTAGGTGAGGATTGCGTGCGTTCTTACAGAGGTAGGCGACGCGCGGGTTGCTTTGCTCGACCTCGTTGGCGACGCGGAGGATGAGGTGGATCAGGGCTGAGACGACATTGCTGTCGAAGATGGATTCGCCGAGGTTGCACTCCGTCTGGGTGTGCAGGATCCTCTTGACGCCGCTGGAGACCCCGATGCGGAGCCCGGCTCGCCCCAGCCGCCGGGGCCTGTCCGCCTCCCGGACGAGGACGCCATCCGACCCTGCCTGCTTGTAGCTAGTTCAAGTCGGTGCTGCTGTTGCTGTTATTCCCGGATGTCTCACTCCGCCACATCAATGGCAGACCCAGGTCCGAGGAGACGATGGATGGAGGAGGAATGGGAAGAAACCCTAGATCGATTTGATTTTATGGCGATGGTGGTGGTGGTGGGCTCAGCAGTGAAGAGCAGCGGAGTAGAGGGTGTGCAGAGATCGGGCGGAACTAGGAACCGGAGGTGCGATGGCGGCAGCGGTGTGAGAGGTGGCGCTGGATCTAGTAGGTGGCGGCAGCGGTGTGAGAGGTGGCGCTGGATCTAGTAGGCGACGGTGGCGGGTGGTTGGCGGCTAGGGTTCGGGAGGGACTGGGGAGGGGGATCCATTCGGGTGGGGCTTTATATTCGGTAGCCTGGGAGAATTACGTAATTACCCCTGGTTGGGTGGCAAGTGCCTGGATTTCAGATGGTGTTCCAGTCATTTCACGTCCGAAAATGGGTAGGCGGGGGATTTGCCGCTGTGTACCAAATTTTTGGGTACCAGGGGGAATTGTTGTGGGAGAAAATTTTGTGCTATTTTTTTAGGGTTTTGCTCACCAGTCGAATTTATTAAAAATTTGCTCATATTATACACAAGCGTGCATTTTGAAATGGAGAACAATGTTTCTGAAGAAAATTTCCATTTTCTTTACACAAGTATATACTTCAACATAGATCCATCAAGACTTTGGCAAGATTCAACATCTAGCTAAGAACGGCATGTCGACCGTGTTTCGAAACCGGCATAAAATATTAATAAAAATTAAAAAAAGTGAAAATCTTTCACACCGTGTCATTATATATGACCTAGTTTTGAGAAAAATATAAAACTATGAATATGGAAAATATCTTGAAAACATGTTCTTATAAATAAGCTATTGTGTACGAAGATTCATGGCTTTCAGTGCAAATGACGAAATTTATGGCGATATTCAGGGCTTACTTTGTTTAAATGTGTCCATATTATACACGAGCGTGCATCTTGGAATGGAGAACATTGTTGCAGAAGAAAGTTTTCATTTTCATTATACAAAAAAATCATTTTTCATTTTCCGTTTCCAAAAATGGGTTGTTTTGTGAAGCACCTACCAAAATATGTTCCAAATAAGGACCGCGCTAATTTCTGAAAATATTAGACCACATTTTATATACAAATAACTAAATGATTGTGTGTCTTGGAATGGAGAACAATGTTGCCAAAGAAAGTTTTCATTTTCGTTACACAAAAAAAATCATTTCTCATTTTCCGAGTGCCGAAAATGGGTTGTTTTGTGAAGCAAAAACCAAAAATATGTTACAAATTTGAACCACAACAATTTATAAAAATATTAGACCATATTTAATTCACAAATAACCAAATGTTTGTGTTTCAAAAGGTATCTATACACCTTTCATAAAAAGAAAAATTCATGCCGATTCGATTGGAACCGGGTCAAATTTGAACTACAGTTGCCTCCTAGTTTACTCGTGATTTTTTGAAAAAATCATTTTTAGGTGCAAAACTATCTATTTTATCAGAGATACACCAATAGTTTCGCAAGATTCAACCCCTAGCTAAGAACGGTCGTGTCGTCAATTTTGACCGCATTTTGAAATCGGCATAAAGAATTAAAAAAATCAAAATAATGGAAATCCTTCGCAATGTGTCATTATATGTTACCTAGTTTTGAGGAAAAATAAGAAACTTGAAATATGGCAAATATCTTGAAAAAGTGTTCTCAGAAATGAGCTACCATGAACGAAGATTCATGACTTTCAGGCCAAATGACGAATGTTATGATGACATTCATGGCATAGTTTGTTTAAATATGTCCATATTATACACAAGCGTGCATCTTGGAATGGAGAACAATGTTGCCGAAGAAAGTTTTCATTTTCGTTACACAAAAAAATCATTTCTCATTTTCCGAGTGCCGAAAATGGGTTGTTTTGTGAAGCAACTACCAAAAATATGTTACAAATTTGAACCACAGCAATTTATAAAAATATTAGACCATAAGTAATGCACAAATAACCAAATGTTTGTGTTTCGAAAGGTATCTATACACCTCTCATAAAAAAGACAAATTCATGCCGATTCGATTGGAACCGGGTCAAATTTGAACTACAGCTGCCTCCTAGTTTACTCGTGATTTTTTGAAAAAATCATTTTTAGGTGCACAACTATCTATTTTATCAGAGATACACCAATATTTTCGCAAGATTCAACCCCTAGCTAAGAACGGTCGTGTCGTCAATTTTGACCGTATTTTGAAATCGGCATAAAGAATTCAAAAAAAATCAAAATAATGGAAATCCTTCGCAATGTGTCATTATATGTTACCTAGTTTTGAGGAAAAATAATAAACTTGAAATACGGCAAATATCTTGAAAAAGTGTTCTCAGAAATGAGCTAGCATGAACAAAGATTCATGACTTTCAGGCCAAATGACGAATGTTATGATGACATTCATGGCCTAGTTTGTTTAAATATGTTCATATTATACACAAGCGTGCATCTTGGAATGGAGAACAATGTTGCCGAAGAAAGTTTTCATTTTTGTTACACAAAAAAATCATTTCTCATTTTCCGAGTGCCGAAAATGGGTTGGTTTGTGAAGCAACTACCAAAAATATGTTACAAATTTGAACATCGGCAATTTATAAAAATATTAGACCATAAGTAATGCACAAATAACCAAATGTTTGTGTTTCTAAAGGTATCTATACACCTCTCATAAAAAAGACAAATTCATGCCGATTCGATTGGAACCGGGTCAAATTTGAACTACAGCTGCCTCCTAGTTTACTCGTGATTTTTTGAAAAAATCATTTTTAGGTGCACAACTATCTATTTTATCAGAGATACACCAATATTTTCGCAAGATTCAACCCCTAGCTAAGAACGGTCGTGTCGTCAATTTTGACCGCATTTTGAAATCGGCATAAAGAATTCAAAAAAAATCAAAATAATGGAAATCCTTCGCAATGTGTCATTATATGTGACCTAGTTTTGAGGAAAAATAAGAAACTTGAAATATGGCAAATATCTTGAAAAAGTGTTCTCAGAAATGAGCTACCATGAACGAAGATTCATGACTTTCACGCCAAATGACGAATGTTATGATGACATTCATGGCCCCGTTTGTTTAAATATGTCCATATTATACACAAGCGTGCATCTTGGAATGGAGAACAATGTTGCCGAAGAAAGTTTTCATTTTCGTTACACAAAAAAATCATTTCTCATTTTCCAGTTTGCTCATAATTTTTTTAAAAAAATCATTTTTAGGTACATAACTATATATTTTATCGGAGATATACCAATAGTTTCGCAAGATATACCAATATTTTATCAGAGATATACCAATAGTCCCAAAAATTTAGAAGTGAATGTTTTCATTTAATAATGGCAACGTTTTAAAATCCTGCATTGTTAGCTTGCATTTGAATTTAAAAGAATAATCAAAAAATTAATTCAAAATCTTCAAAATCCTATATAAAGCAATATATATGCTTAGGGGTATTTCGTGTTTTATTTTGAAAAAAAAAACTGTATGTAATAGTATAAAACGACAGAGTACATCAATTTAAAAGTTCAAAATTTATTTGGTACAAACTGGTGTTCAAAATCAAAAGTTATTAGAGAAAAACATAAAATAATTAATGAAAAGAACTTAAAAAAAGTATCGGCCCAGCCAATCCGGCTTAGCCCAGCAGCGCTGTCGAACCAGTCCGGACTGTGGACGGCCCACTCGGAACAGGCCACTCGGAAATAGGGAAAAAATGGTGGCTCGTCCAGATGGGCCCAAGCCCATCGGTTCGCCATATCATTCTAATAAGCTCAGAGTACTAGTATAGCAAAATCAGTTTCGTGGCCTACTGGTTATGTGCGGGAGGAAGTAGAGGTTGGTCTTGGGTTCGATTCCCTTTCCTCTCTTTCTGTTTCATTTTAATTTGCTTAAATGCGTGTGTCCCATATGCCAACAGGGCGGGTCCCACATGGCCAGCAGGGTGGGTCCTACATGACAGGTCTCACAGGTCAAAATGTGGGTCCCACATGGCTGCAAGGTGGGTCCTACATCACAAGTCACATGGTAGGTCCCTCATGGCGCGTCCTGTTGGTCCCACATGTCACACGGTGGGTCCTGCATGGCAGCAGGGTGGGTCCCACGTGGTGGTCCCACGTGGCGGGTCCCACTAGTCTGCTGTGTGTGGTTCAAACCATGTAATGCAACGTAAGCGGAAAAAACAATTAAGCATGACACGTATGTGAAATTGAGACAACTCAGCCCGACACATGGGATAAATTGATGAGGTGGCGCCTAGTCATAGCAATACACCATAGTTTTGAAGGCTAAGACCAATTTAAATTGGTCGTATTTGGGTCAGAAATTAAAATAATCAGTTTTGTTTGCATTATGACCAATTTGTATAAGCAGACTATGACCTTTGTCATCAAAATGGTCATTGTGTCTACAGGTTTATACCTTTCCAAACAGCATATGACCAACTGATTTGAAATGGTCATAGATCTATGACCAATTTTTTGAAGGTCACTGACAGAAGGTCACTAGTTGACATATTTCTTGTAGTGTCTTTAAACATTTTAGCATTTTCATAGGCTTCATTCCTCCATTCATCTAGTAGGTTTCAATCAAGGATTCTTTTCTCTCCTACAGTCTTAAAGTCAAAGTTCAATTGTTTAATAGCCCATCTAGCTTTATGTTCTAATTCAATAGGTAAATGAAAAGCTTTCCCATAGAACATTTTGTAAGGAGACATTCCCATAGGATTTTTAAATGCAGTTCTATAAGCCCATAATGCATCATTAATTTTAAGTGGCCAGTCAGACCTAGACTTATTCACTGTCTTTTCCAAAATGAGTTTAATTTTCCTATTACTTAATTCAACCTTTCCACTTGTTTGAGGGTGATAAGGAGATGCAATTCTATGGTTAACATCATATTTTGCCAAAGCTTTCCTAAAAACACCATTTATAAAATGAGAGCCACCATCAGTAATTAAAAACCTAGGAACACCAAACCTTGGGAAAATGATGTCCTTAAGCATCTTCATTGCTGTGGCATGATCTGCACTTTTGGTTGGAATTGCCTCCACCCACTTTGTAACATAGTCAACTGCAACCAAAATGTGAGAATGCTTTGTCTTTGAAGCTGGGAAAGGCCCCATAAAATCAAAACCCCACACATCAAATGGTTCAAGTGGTAGAGAATAATTCATAGGCATTTCATTTCTCCTACCAATGTTTCCAACTCTTTGACATTTATCACAAGATTTAACATATTCATGGCAATCTTTAAATAAAGTAGGCCAATAGAAACCAGATTGTAATACCTTTGCTACTGTGCGATCTCCTGCATGATGCCCTCCATATGGACTATCATGACAATCTCTTATTATAGCCTGTTGTTCATGCTCAGGTCTACAATGTCTAACAATACCATCTACACTTTTTTTATAGAGGAAAGGATGATCCCAAAAATAATGTCTAAGATCATAAAAAAATCTCTTTCTTTGTTGATAAGTAAAGTGTGGAGGTAATACTTTTCCAATAATAAAATTTGCATAATTAGCGAACAAGGAGAAGCAGCCTTAATACTAGAAACATTAACATTTGCAAGTTGTTCATTAACAAAGCTATCATTAATAGGAATAGGATCATCAGGTATATTTTCCATTATAGAGAGATGATCAGCTACTTGGTTATCTTCTCCTTTCCTATCAACAATGTGTAAATCAAATTCTTGCAAAAGAAGTACCCATCTTATCAATCTAGGCTTAGCATCTTTCTTGTTCATCAAGTATTTAATAGCAGAATGATCAGTATGAATTATGACTTTGGAATCAGTGATATAGGGTCTAAACTTGTCACAAGCAAATAGTACTGCTAAAAATTCTTTTTCAGTTGTAGCATAATTTCTTTGGGCAGCATCAAGTGTTCTACTAGCATAATAAATAACATTCAGTTTCTTATCAACCCGTTGACCCAAAACAGCCCCAACAGCATAATCACTAGCATCGCACATAATTTCAAAGGGCGATTTCCAATCAGGAGGTTGAATAATAGGAGCAGTTATTAAAGCATTCTTCAAAATATTAAAAGATTCAATGCAATCATCATTAAAAGAGAAAGGAACATCCTTTTTCAAAAGATTGGTTAGAGGCTTTGATATTTTGGAGAAGTCCTTAATAAACCTACGGTAAAAACCTGCATGCCCAAGAAAACTTCTTATACCTTTTATATCCTTTGGGTATGGTAGCTTTTCAATAGCTTCTATCTTGGCTGGATCAACTTCTATTCCAGTTCCAGAAATCTTATGTCCTAGAACAATTCCTTCGGTAACCATGAAGTGACACTTCTCCCAATTGAGAACTAGATGTTGATCCTCACAACGCTGCAAAACTTTGTTAAGATTGAACAAGCAATTATCGAAAGAAGTACCATACACAAAAAAATCATCCATAAAGACTTCCATTATCTTCTCAATGTAATCAGCAAATATAGCATTCATGCATCTTTGAAAAGTAGCAGGAGCATTGCATAAACCGAATGGCATTCTTCTATAAGCAAAAGTACCAAATGGGCAAGTAAAAGTGGTCTTTTCTTGATCGTCCTTATGGACAGGAATTTGCGAGAAACCTGAATAACCATCTAGATAACGAAAGTGAGAGTGTTTAGATAACCTTTCTAACATTTGATCAATAAATGGCAATGGGTAATGATCTTTTCTAGTTGCTTTGTTTAATTTCCTGTAATCAATGCACATCCTATAACCAACAACAGTATGTTGAGCCACAAGTTCATTCTCATCATTTGGAACTACAGTCATTCCACCCTTTTTAGGAACACAATGGACAGGACTAACCCACTTGCTATCAGCTATAGGATAAATGATACCAGCTTCCATGAGTCTTATTACCTCTTTTCTTACCACTTCTTTCATTTTTGGATGGAGACGGCATTGATAATCAACAACAGGTTTTGCATCCTCTTCCAAATTAATTTTATGCATACATAGAGTTGGGCTCATACCTTTAAGATCATCAAGAGAGTATCCAATAGCTGGTCAATGAGCTTTTAGTACATCAAGTAGTTTCTCTTCTTCTTCAGCTGAAAGGTTATCACTACTAATGACAGGATATATGCATATTTCAAATTTTCTGGCAAAGGTTTTAATTCAAAACTAGGATCCCCTTTAGGTGGTGGTAACAGTCCTAAATTATCAGGTGGAATATGCAACAGTAACTGTGGTGGTTGCTGCCATAGTATTTGTTCTAGACCCTCTTTTTCCTCATCATTAAATGGTTCATCTTGATTAAGCATATAACGTTCTACAACATCTGTTGAAGCTACAGGGATAGAAGCAAGAGTTTCAATTATATCTTCCGGAATTGGCTCTTTCACAACATGTTTATCAGCAAATTTGGAAAAATTGAACTCAAGTCTGTCACTATCACATTTAATAAACACTTTCTCTTTAAGCAAATTAATTTCAGCCCCAACAGTACGCAAGAAAGGTCTACCAAAAATGATAGGACAAAATGAATCTTGAGGGCAACCATGCACAATAAAATCAGCAGGATATTTAATTTTACCAACTAGAACTTCAATATCTCTAACAATTCCAAAAGGACAGATATATTCTTTATTAGCAAGTTGAATTGTCATACCTGTCCCTTCCATAACAATCGGATCAATATCAGGCTTGATTTCAAGATAGAGAGAATATGGAATGACACTAATCCTTGACCCAATATCACGTAGACCATGATAACTTGAAGTCCCAATAGAGCATGAGATTATAGGTTTTCCCACCTTGGTCGAATTACCTCTGATAATTTTAGTAGCATCTTCACATAGATAGACATCAACAGGATCTTCTTCATTTAATTGTTTGATAACAGAAATTTGAGTATTGACTTCCACCTATTCATATGGCTTAGGACATTTCCTTTTACTCTTGTTAGTAACAGTAGTAAGCAAAATTTTCTTAATTTGGTTTGGATATGGGGGTGGCTCAACATACTCCTCAATTCTCACAGAAGACACCGGCTCTATCTGTTTAATAACTTTAGGAATAACAATAGACTGTTTAACAGGTTCAACATAAGTTTCAAACCCACTTTTAGGAATACGGACATGCTCAGCAAAAGATTTAGCTATTTCAAGTATAACATAAGGATCAAGATTAAATGTATCACTCATATTTTTAAACAAGATAGAAGTAGAGAAGGTCTCCACACATGAATATCCATAATCAAAATAAGGTTTATTACCTTTATCAAGTTCCCAGTGTCCACTATTTTCAGAAATAGTTTCCAATAGATTCCATACTTCTTCTTCAGTATTATTTGTAAAACTACCACTAGATGAATCGTCCAAAATTTCCTTATGCTTCATAGGTAGCCTCACATAAAAGTTTATCAATATAAGTTTCTTTGTAAGATCATGACAAGGATTCTCACGAAGGAGTGCCTTCAGTCTCCCCCCAAGCTTGAGTAATACTCTCTCCCAGATGTGGCCAGAAATTAAATATATAGCAGCGACTCTCATAAGCTTCTCTACGAGTAAAATATTTAAGAAAGAAAATCTTCCTCAATACACTCCATTCAGTAGTGGCCAAATACGAGCATTACCAGATAAAGACATAAATAATAACTTCCTTTTCACGTAGTCCTCAGAAATACCAGGGATCCTGAATAAGCCACATATTTCTTCAATCATATCAACTAGCAAGGAGACCCGCGCATTTGCGCGGCTAGATTTTGAATATGCATTTATATTAGCGTAATGTACATGTAAAATTATAGATCAACTTATAGGAAAAATGCCTGATGTGAAGACTCACGTGGCATTGTTTCTAGTTAGTTATTTCCCCCATTGAAATTGACTTTAATTTAGTGTCATAAGTTTATTTATTATTTTGTAACTTATATCATTGAAATAGATAATAGATTATAGACATCATAAAGAAATATCAGTGGACTTTTGTTTACTTCTTTGTGTGTATTGGGTTGTTAGCGCAAGATTCAATATGTGACTGTGGAAAAACAATGCATTGGAGTCTATACCTCGTCATGCGAAACTATACACTAGTGGAAACAGGGGCTTCGGTTTGGCCCTTCCGTCCCGGTTCCCTTACGGACCGGTACCAATCGTGGCACTAGTCCCGGTCATTGGTCCCAGGGCGCCCGCCAGGACCAGTCCCGGTTCGTAGGGGACCTACCGTCCCGGTTCGTGTTACGAACTGGTGACAAAGGGATGCGGGAGGAGGCGACAGAGGTGGGACCAGCCCGGACAATGCACTGTCCCGGTTCTATTTACAGACCGGGACTAATGGAGGGACTTTAGTACTGGTCCTTGTTACGGACCGGGAATAAATATATTCTATATCATCTTCCACCCCCCGACCCGGCCGTGGCCAGGCCGTGGCCATTTTTGAGCTCCGGGTTCATCTCCATTTTCTTAACCCTTGCTCCTCCCAACCACGAGTTCGGCCCCTATTTTCTCCACCATTTGTCAAGTTTGGCGGCACCTCATCTACCCGACGGTTAGCACTCCGGTGTTCCTTTTTTAGCTCATTTTGGTGCTACTTAGCAAATTTTATTTTTCTAGTGCTAGCAAGGTGTTTGATGAAATGCCTAAGTAAGAGATTTCATTTTTTTTACATGCAATTTTAGCTCAAATTAAAGTATAATGTATTGGGTTTACAGTTGTCCGGTGACCATCTTTACCATCGTCGATCGCCCGCGCCATCCCGTCGCCGGGACCTCCTCGGTGAGTCTTGTTTTTATCCCTTTTTAACTTATTGATATACTTTAGATGCATGTATATTATCTTACTTTTTTTATATGTATAGTGTGTCATGGTTTTGATATCCGTCCCCGTCGGTCCTCGTCCGGTCTATGACAATCCGGATGTCGTTGTTGAACCGGAAATTCCAACCGACCCTATCATCGAGTTTTTTGAAAATGAAATTAATGATTTGAAAGCAAAACTGGAAAGAAGTGAAAATCTCCGTCTCCAAACCCTAGAAGAGAAGATGAAATTGGAGCTCCATATTGCCGACATCGTCGATGAGCACAAGATCAAGATGGATGCAATGCGCTTGAAGATTAGAAAAATTAGAAATTATGCCATTCATAAAGAGGCTTGGTATCATTATGGTGTTGGTTCGATAGTTACCATAGTTGTGATTTTTATCGCATTTGTTGTTGGGCTTAAATTCTTTAGATAGTTGTATGTTAGTTTGAACCAATGTATGTTTGTGAGACTATATGTATTACATTTGGTTATTTGCTCTACTTTGGTTTGAATGTGATGAACTTATATATTAATTCACTTTATCACTGTTATATATTGAAGAAATAGTGTTAATGGTTTTTTATATTTTATTTATATAATGCAGATGAGTCAGATGAGTCGGCAATGGATGTACAGTGACCGACGTTATCCCGACTTTATTAATGGCATGCATTATTTTCTCCAAGTGGCTGAGAAAAACAAGCCGCCAAATGGTTTTATTTCATGTCCATGTAGTGTCTGCAAGAATACTCAGGACTACTCTACCTCACAAACCATTCACGTCCACCTGTTTAAGTCCGGTTTCATGGCCGGTTATAATTGTTGGACCAAGCATGGAGAAAGAGGAGTTATAATGGAAGACAATGAGGAAGAAGAGGATAATGACAACTATCCTATGTTCACTGATCACGGTGGTACATCAATGGGGGAAGATGAAGCTGAAAAAGAGCCCATTGTTGATGAGCCCGATGACGATCTTCGTCGGGCCATTCTTGATGCGAAGATAAACTGTGGAAGTCAAAACGAGAGGTTGAAGTTGGAGAGAATGTTAGAGGATCACAACAAATTGTTGTACCCAAATTGTGAAGATGGGCAGAAAAAGCTGGGCACCACACTGGAATTGCTGCAATGGAAGGCAGAGAATGGTACTTCTGACAAGGGATTTGAAAAATTGCTGAAAATAATAAAGAAGATGCTGACGGACACGTGCCGATGTGGAAGAAGAAATCTATATTCTGGGAGTTACCCTATTGGAAAATCCTAGAGGTTCAGTCTGCAATCGACGTGATGCACGTGACGAAAAATCTCTGCGTGAACCTACTAAACTTCTTAGGCGTGTATGGGAAGACGAAAAATACACCGGAATCACGGCTGGACCAGCAACATATGCACGAACGAGACAACCTGAATGCAGAGAAGTATCAAGGTCCTGGCAACTACGCTCTTACCAAAGAAGAGAAGAAGATCTTTTTTGAAGTACTAAACAGTATCAAGGTCCCGTCAGGCTTCTCGTCGAATATAAAGGGAATAATTAACATGACAGAGTTGAAGTTTCAGAACCTAAAGTCTCATGACTGCCACGTGATTATGACGCAATTACTTCCGATTGCACTGAGGGGGCTCCTGCCGGAAAATGTTCGAGTACCCATTGTTAAGCTATGTGCATTCCTCAATGCAATTTCTCAGAAGGTCATCAATCCAGTAACTCTGCCGGATTTACAGAAGGAAGTGGTCCTATGTCTTGTCAGCTTCGAGTTGGTGTTCCCACCCTCCTTCTTCAATATTATGACGCACCTCATAGTTCATCTAGTCGAAGAGATTTTCGTTCTCGGTCCCGTATTTCTACACAACATGTTCCCCTTTGAGAGGTTCATGGGAGTCCTAAAGAAGTACGTTCATAACCGTGCTAGGCCAGAAGGAAGCTTATCCAAGGGCTATGGAACAGAGGAGGTCATTGAGTTTTGTGTTGATTTTATTCCTGACCTCAAGGCAATCGGGGTTCCTCAATCACGCTATGAGGGGAGACTGCGGGGAAAAGGCACGCTGGGAAAGAAAGCAATAATATGTATGGACGGGCATTCTTATAGTCAAGCACACTACACGGTTCTACATAATTCCAGCTTGGTGGCTCCGTATATCGAGGAACATAAGAATATTCTACGTTTGAACTTCCCAGAGCAATCTAAATATTGGATTGATGAAGAACACGTGAAGAATTTCGGAGGTTGGTTGCGAACACGTCTCTTTAATGACAGCACTGTTGGAGAACAGCTATACTTGTTGGCCAATGCACCATCTTCGACTATATTGACTTATCAAGGGTATGAGATAAATGGAAATACATTTTACACGGCCAATCAAGATAAAAAGAGCACCAACCAAAATAGTGGTATCCGATTTGATGCAACAAACAGCAATGGGCAAAAGGACACATATTATGGTTACATAGAGGAGATATGGGAACTTGAATATGGACCATTTTTTAAAGTCCCTTTGTTCAAGTGCAAATGGTTCAACCTGACAGGCGGGGTACATGTAGACCCGAAGTACGGAATAACTACAGTGGATATGCAGAATCTTGGATACGACACCGAACCATTCGTCCTAGCCAGTGAAGTGGCTCAGGTTTTCTATGTGAAGGACATGTGTAGCAGACCGAAGAAAAGAAAAGATAAGCAAGCAGTGAATGCATCGTACGACGTCGAGCCAAAGCGCCACATAGTTCTTTCAGGGAAAAGAAGCATCGTGGGAGTGGAGGACAAGACAGACATGTCAGAAGATTACAATAAGTTTGATGAAATTCCCCCCTTCACAGTGAAAATTGACCCAACCATCGCGTTGAATGATGAAGATTGTCCATGGATACGACGCGATAAGAAGAAAAAATGACAGACACGAAGAAGTGTTGAATGATGTTGATGTATTGTGGTCATTTGTAATAATGTATGAGATATTTATTTATCCTAACTTGTTCTATACATATGTGTAATAATTGGTAGAATTTTGTTTTGACTGTTAAAAAGTTGAGGGTTTTTCATTAAATATTTAAAATGTTGAATATATTTATCCTAACCTCGGATTTTATTAGTACAACGGTTTTACTCAACTCATCTATTTAAATGTTCAATATATATAACATATTCATATTTACATTTGGAAACATGTAAAGTTTATAAAATATGAACAGTTGAAAACATTCATAAAATGAACAAAAAAATACAAACGGCCGTTTAGTCTCGGTCCGTGGCTACAACCGGGACTAAAGGCCATTTTCGGGCCGCTGCGAAACTTAGCGCGCCAAAAAGCCCACCTTTAGTCCCGGTCCGTGACACCAACCGGGACTATAGGGGTCTTTAGTCCCGGTTGGTGTCACGGACCGGGACTAAAGGCCGATTTGAGCCTACTTGGTCCCTCTCCGCGGATTTCTTCCTCATTTTTGCCGCCAGGCCCAAGACGCAGACGCCTCCGGGCTCCTCTCACGCGACGACGCCGCCAGGCTGCCAAAATCTGGCCGCCGCCGCCGTCGCTCGCGTCCCTCTTCCTCGCCGCCGTCCCCCGCGCGCTCCGCCTAAGGTACGGCCCTCTCAAACTCTAGATCGGCGCGACGGTGGTCCGATGGCACAAACCCTAGCTAGAATCGGCGGCGGTGGTGGTCCGGTGACCTTAAATCGGCGGCGGGGACAGTTCGTAGATAGGAAATAAACTTCATTTATTTAGGGGGGAGGGGGAGGTCCTAGCTAGTCCTCGTCGCCCTCCTCGTCGGAGACGACGACGTACGGTGGTGCCTCCCACAGATGCGCAGGCGGCGGCGGCGGCGGCTGCTGCTGCTGCTGCTGCTCCATGGGGACGTCCCGCGGCGGCGTCCCTGGCTCCTCCAGGATGGCGTCCTGGGGCTCCTCCAGCGGCAGCTGGGGCACAGTCGTGAATACCCACGACTGCCCGAACAGCTCCGGTGGGAATCTCGCCGGCTCCTCGTACTCCTCCTCCGGCGGGTCGTAGGCCTCCTCCTCCTGGACGAGGGCCTGCCAGGCCAGCCCCGGCTGTCCCTGTGGCGGAGGCGGTCCCTGCGGCGGCGGCGGCGGCAGTGCGTCCTGCACCACCATCTCCCAGCGGCGGCGCTCGTCGTCGACGAAGGCCTGCCGGGACGCCGCCATGGCTGCCTTCATGGCGTCGTCGACGTCGTCGTCCTCGTCCATGGGGGCGGCCTCGCCGTCGGAGTCGACCTCCAACCATTGGTCGAGGTCGTCCATCCCCTCCGGGAGCGCCGGGTACTCCGTGCGCTCCACCGGCGGCACCGGGGCCGGCGCGAAGTAGCTCCGGCGGCGCTCGTTGTGCTCCTCCCGGAACCATTGGTCCCAGTAGGGGGAGCCCGGCGCGTACGCCGGGTCGTCGAGGAGGTGATTGGGGAGGAGGCTGCGCCGGCGTGCAATCTCCACCGCCCTGGCCGTGGGGTCGGTCGGGATCGGCGGCACCGGAATCCATTGCGGATTCAGGTGCCAGTTGTCCGGGAGGTGGACGTCTGACCAGCGCACCGGGACGGCGTTCTCCCAGTGCCACTGCGCCTCCTCCACCCGGACGTACCGGCGGTAGCGATTCTTCTTTGCGGCCGGCCCGCCGGCCTGCGGACCGGCACGACGCGGGTCCGCGCCGACGATGCGCACTCCGCGCGGCGCCGACGATGGTGGTGGTGGAGGAGGAGCAAGGGAAGGCAGTCCAGCACCCCGGCGACGGCCGGAGCGGGCAGAGCCCGAGCCGCTGGACTCGGACTGGTGCTTGCCGCCTGGCCACCACCGCTTCGACATTGCTCCGGCTCCGGCGAGGGCGAGGGCTAGGACTAGGGCTAGGGCACGTTCGATGGAGTGTGGGGAGGGCGGCGGGGCTGTGTGAGGTCGCCATCGCGCACGGCCGGGGTTTAAAAAGGACGGGGGCCGCGTCCACCGTGGCCAGCATTGACTGCGGGACGGGAAGCCGAGGAGGCCGTCCAGTCGCTGGCAGGTGGGCCAGGAGCATTGACTGCGGGGCTCGGACGGTTGGGTGGCGGGGGAGACGAGGGAACGTGGCGGCCGGGGTGGCGGTTCCCACGTGCGACGTGGCCGAGTGGGCTGACCGCGGGGGCTGGATTTTTCTAAGGGACCAGCCGGGTCGCTGGCTGGTGGGCCAGCCTTGACCACGCGCTACTGGCCAGTGGGTGGACGCGGGGGCTGGATTTTTCTAAGGGACCAGCCGCTACTGGCCAGGTGCCGGGCCACATATTTTTTAAAGGACCAGGGGGCTGATTTTTCTAAAGGACCAGCCGCTACGTACTGGCCAGGTGCCTGGCCCTATTTTTTTTTCAGGACCAAGGGCTGTCATTATTTTGGGGTGTCATTTTATGTGTAATTCTATGTCAAAAAAATTACAAACACATATAATTGATTGCAGGTACATTGAGCTATGGCGGACATTCCCTTAATTATTGACGAGGAGCATGAAGATAAAATGCAACGAATAATCTATGCGAGTGCCCGTGAAGAAGATTATTCCGGAGGACAAGGCGGTGGAGATGATGATGGACAACAAGGCGGTGGAGAAGATGATGGACGACAAGGCGATGAAGATGATGATTTCAGCTCACAATTTCTGAACGACTGCGGTGAGGGACTTCTGTTTGACGATGAAGCGCCCTTAACGACAAACTCCGGCGAGGTATATACATATATTATATAGGCTGACAATTGATCGATCGATCATGTATATATATGCATTTGTTAATTGCACGTGTTAATTAACGATTCATTTTCCAGCCCTCTGGATCGAGCAAATCTGTAAATAATGTTCCTCCTCGAGGCCTGACGAAGAGGATGGCCAGCGATGCTCCGAGGCTAACGATAGAGGAAGTTTCTCAGAGTGGCGAACCGCTGGCACCCATAGCGACCTGTCGTAAATTTGTAAATCAAGCTGGAGTCATTGTTAGGGACATTCTCCCGATCACCATTGCAGAATGGCATAAGCCGAAGGGTGTGGATGAGGATGATGCTTGTTATGTCCATGATCATACGTGACAAACTACATTACACTATTAGGTGCTTATACAACCCTCCACCAAGGCCGTCATCAGACTATGAGCGCTCTATTGAAAAGTCATACGACTCGGTGTTGGAGAACCGGAAAAGCGGGAAACAGATAGCCCAGCTGGGACAACAAGCTACGCAATCGCTCCCTCCGCTTAAGGTACTTACCGACAAAGACGCCCACCGTATGGTACCTCAGGGAAGTGTCCGCCACTTCCCTGAGGTACCTTATAGGGTGCCTTATCGATATGTTCAAGGCAAGTCTTTAGTCACAACTGAGGTGGCCAAGTTACTACCAACAAGGATGCGTTAGTTGAATTCATGGTACATGAAAGTCGCAAACAAAGGTATAATAGGTATCATGGCAAAAGTTAGAAAGGAGGAACACTTCTACGATGACTACGGTGTGCAAATTGATTTCTCCGAACTTTTCCAATTATACAATGGTTTACCCCTAGATAAAGCAATCATCAGTATCTTTTGTCTGTAAGTTATTTATTTTTGTAATTTAATTAAGTCTTTATATATATATAGCTCACAGCACATTCTAATTTTGGTACGCTATTTGTGCAGAAAGAAGATGATCGACTATAAAAGGGAAATAATAAAACCGGTGGAGATTGGTTTCATGGACCCTAATGTTATTCATGAAGTGAGCATAAGGAAGAAACCACAAGTTGTAAAGGGAGTAATAATAGAGGCTTTCAAGCGACACCAAGACAAAAAAGAAATATTTCTTCCTTACAATTTCAGTTAAGTGTTACTAATTGCTTGTACACATTCTATTTTTGCTCACCCGGTATCTTAAGTCTAATTGATGAGTTATATGCGCATGCCTCTGTATGTAAATTTGCAGCTACCACTTTATTCTCGTGGTCATTAGATATCACCAGGGAATAATTGAAGTCTACGACTCATTAAGGAGAGACCCTAGAGAGTACAAGAGTTTGTTTGATGTCATGAAAGAGTAATTTAAATTCTTATCACATTACTATACCGACCTCTCTTTCATTCATTTCGTGATATCAAGTAATTAATTAATAACAGATGTTTTGTTCTTTCTTTGTCGAGTAGAGCATGGCAGACATTCGTCAAGGAAGTACCTGGTAAATGGCACGAGAAGCTGGTATGGACTCTGAACCAAGTAAGTAGTACTATACCTATATCCATGAATTAATGTAGTTTGCAATACCATTACCAAACTTAATGTGTTGAATTCTATTCTCGAACAGTGGTGTCTGGAACAGCCAGAAGGGACCCTCTTATGTGGGTACTACGTTTGCGAGTACATTCATAGGATGACTTATGAAAAATTCGAAAATCGAAGAAACGCAGAGGTACGTAATTATACATTGTTCACAAGTTTTTTTTGACAAAATAATATGCATATCAATTGTGTGGAGTTTCATTCATAATTGTTTAATTTTCTCCTTCTTTTAAAGATTGTAAGGAAGCGGGCCGGCCTCCTACCAGATGACCGTATAAGAGCAATTGGGGAGGAGCTGGCGGGATTTCTTCTTGATGATGTCATACCTGAAAATTCAGAGCACTATTATCTACATATATAAATGTACTATGATTTCATGCATGTATAATTAATGCATTTGAGTACTTTGTGTACGGAAACGTGACGACAAATTCATGTGTTACAATTAATTTGTAAGTGTGTTATATATATGCATCAACGTGTGATCATAGTACAATATAATTTATATCGACGTATCGACGTGTTTCCGAAACTATCCAAAACCCCGGCACTAAACACACACGACACCCGGTCCGTGCAATTCTGAAAAAAATTATAAAAGAAAAAAAAAGGCCTAACGGTAGTCCCGGTCCGTGTTACGGACCGGGACTAAAGACATCCAGCCCGCGGGCTCGCCCGTGGCCACGTGGGAGGTACTCTAATCCCGGTTCGTAGCCAACCGGGACTATAGGGGGGGGGGGGGGGGCTCTAGTCCCGATTAGGTAGTCCGGGTTGCCCAGCCGGGACTAGAGGCCGTCTGGAACCGGGACTACTGCCCCGTTTTCCACTAGTGATAGGGTTTGGTATTTTGTTAGCTTTCATGCATGATATCTTTTATTCTCATAAATTAGTGTGCATTATTTTATCCACGACTCTTCAGACAAAAATTAACTCTAACATTATGTTTAATTCATAAACCTTGTGTGTTCACCTTTTCAACCCTTCACCTTTTCACTTTGTGGCCGAGACCTTCAGTTCGCCGGCGATTTCTTAGAAGATTACTGGTGCCGTACCTGTTACCTGGTTGAAGATTCCATCATTCCTCCCTTTGCACATAATCAGCAAGCACGCGGCAAAGCATTAACTGTGACCCATATGTTTACAGCAAGCATGCACGGAAAACATGCATGCAGAATACAGGTAAGAGATAATGTCGCCATTAGCATCAACCAAATGCACCAGTACAAAATATGATGTGAAGTTTTCCATTGAGTTTACGAAATCAGAATTTATTGTTCCGGTGCTACATCATTTCAGTCTAGTGTAAATCTAGTAATATTTAATCATTCAGCAACTTCAGAACTCAAAACATAAGGTAAGGTGGCTTAATCTTATGAGAAATTACCCACTATATGTGTCACAATTTGTCGTGAATGTATGTGCTGGAGGAAGTATTCCACCCGAGTGAACTACATGCAAAAGTGAAAAAAATATATCAAATTAGAATACACTGGTTATCCCAAGCATAGTAAGAAAACAATGGAACAATCAGAAAAAAATACATAAGATCGAGCATGTGTACTTTCCAGAAGCAAACGGATGCATACATTTATTTTCACCAAAAGAAACGATTTAAATATGTGGCAAAAAAAAGAGAATTCAAAGAGCAAGAAACATAAGAGGCATTTATTTTAATTAACATGAAATAGCAGAAGCAGTTCCAAGTTCCTGTGTGATGATTAATACAACCATACTGAAAGATCCAATGTGAAATGTACGTACAAATATTACGTTATTGCTTAAGTTTGCTCACATATTTTTCTAATTTTTTCTTGTCCAGAGAGACGAAGTAGATATTGTGTCATCTATGTACTCCAACTCTGCTGCGCACAATGGAATACATAAATCTATTCTATGTTTCCGTCAGAAGTCAATATATAAATGTCAAGCTGATATCAGATATATTGGATCTGAATTAAGTCAACTTCATTCAAATATTTAGTATTAAAATAACATGGATATGAATTAAATAAAATAACTAAACATTATAAGAAGAAACCTGTAGAAACTCGAGTATGCCATATAGCGCTTAATTTTTGCATTAACAATAATCTTAAATTCATATGACGTACAAATAACAGATCTAGTACAAAAAGATAGACACTATTTTAGAATTAATTTTTCAGAGTCCTGGTAAGCACTAGTGGAAACAGGGGCTTCGGTTTGGCCCTTCCGTCCCGGTTCCCTTACGGACCGGTACCAATCGTGGCACTAGTCCCGGTCATTGGTCCCAGGGCGCCCGCCAGGACCAGTCCCGGTTCGTAGGGGACCTACCGTCCCGGTTCGTGTTACGAACCGGTGACAAAGGGATGCGGGAGGAGGCGACAGAGGTGGGACCAGCCCGGACAATGCACTGTCCCGGTTCTATTTACAGACCGGGACTAATGGAGGGACTTTAGTACCGGTCCTTGTTACGGACCGGGACTAAATATATCACTAGTGGAAACAGGGGCTTCGGTTTGGCCCTTCCGTCCCGGTTCCCTTACGGACCGGTACCAATCGTGGCACTAGTCCCGGTCATTGGTCCCAGGGCGCCCGCCAGGACCAGTCCCGGTTCGTAGGGGACCTACCGTCCCGGTTCGTGTTACGAACCGGTGACAAAGGGATGCGGGAGGAGGCGACAGAGGTGGGACCAGCCCGGACAATGCACTGTTCCGGTTCTATTTACAGACCGGGACTAATGGAGGGACTTTAGTACCGGTCCTTGTTACGGACCGGGACTAAATATATTCTATATCATCTTCCACCCCCCGACCCGGCCGTGGCCAGGCCGTGGCCATTTTTTAGCTCCGGGTTCATCTCCATTTTCTTAACCCTTGCTCCTCCCAACCACGAGTTCGGCCCCTATTTTCTCCACCATTTGTCAAGTTTGGCGGCACCTCATCTACCCGACGGTTAGCACTCCGGTGTTCCTTTTTTAGCTCATTTTGGTGCTACTTAGCAAATTTTATTTTTCTAGTGCTAGCAAGGTGTTTGATGAAATGCCTAAGTAAGAGATTTCATTTTTTTTACATGCAATTTTAGCTCAAATTAAAGTATAATGTATTGGGTTTACAGTTGTCCGGTGACCATCTTTACCATCGTCGATCGCCCGCGCCATCCCGTCGCCGGCACCTCCTCGGTGAGTCTTGTTTTTATCCCTTTTTAACTTATTGATATACTTTAGATGCATGTATATTATCTTACTTTTTTTATATGTATAGTGTGTCATGGTTTTGATATCCGTCCCCGTCGGTCCTCGTCCGGTCTAAAACGATCCGGATGTCGTTGTTGAACCGGAAATTCCAACCGACCCTATCATCGAGTTTTTTGAAAATGAAATTAATGATTTGAAAGCAAAACTGGAAAGAAGTGAAAATCTCCGTCTCCAAACCCTAGAAGAGAAGATGAAATTGGAGCTCCATATTGCCGACATCGTCGATGAGCACAAGATCAAGATGGATGCAATGCGCTTGAAGATTAGAAAAATTAGAAATTATGCCATTCATAAAGAGGCTTGGTATCATTATGGTGTTGGTTCGATAGTTACCATAGTTGTGATTTTTATCGCATTTGTTGTTGGGCTTAAATTCTTTAGATAGTTGTATGTTAGTTTGAACCAATGTATGTTTGTGAGACTATATGTATTACATTTGGTTATTTGCTCTACTTTGGTTTGAATGTGATGAACTTATATATTAATTCACTTTATCACTGTTATATATTGAAGAAATAGTGTTAATGGTTTTTTATATTTTATTTATATAATGCAGATGAGTCAGATGAGTCGGCAATGGATGTACATTGACCGATGTTATCCCGGCTTTATTAATGGCATGCATTATTTTCTCCAAGTGGCTGAGAAAAACAAGCCGCCAAATGGTTTTATTTCATGTCCATGTAGTGTCTGCAAGAATACTCAGGACTACTCTACCTCACAAACCATTCACGTCCACCTGTTGAAGTCCGGTTTCATGACAGGTTATAATTGTTGGACCAAGCATGGAGAAAGAGGAGTTATAATGGAAGACAATGAGGAAGAAGAGGATAATGACAACTATCCTCTGTTCACTGATCACGGTGGTACATCAATGGGGGAAGATGAAGCTGAAAAAGAGCCCATTGTTGATGAGCCCGATGACGATCTTCGTCGGGCCATTCTTGATGCGAAGATAAATTGTGGAAGTCAAAACGAGAGGTTGAAGTTGGAGAGAATGTTAGAGGATCACAACAAATTGTTGTACCCAAATTGTGAAGATGGGCAGAAAAAGCTGGGCACCACACTGGAATTGCTGCAATGGAAGGCAGAGGAAGGTACTTCTGACAAGGGATTTGAAAAATTGCTGAAAATAATAAAGAAGATACTTCCAAAAGATAACGTATTGCCCCCCAGTACGTACGAAGCAAAGAAGGTTGTCTGCCCACTAGGATTAGAGGTGCAGAAGATACATGCGTGCATCAATGACTGTATCCTCTACCGCGGCGAGGAGTACGAGAATTTGAATGCATGTCCGGTATGCGGTGCATTGAGGTATAAGATCAGGCGAGATGACCCTGGTGAAGTTGAGGACGAGGCGCGCCCCCGGAAGAGAGTTCCTGCGAAGGTGATGTGGTATGCTCCTATAATACCACGGTTGAAACGTTTGTTCCAAAACAAAGAGCATGCCAAGTTGTTGCGATGGCACAAGGAAGACCGTAAGAAAGACGTGATGCTCAGACACCCTGCTGATGGGTCGCAGTGGAGAAAAATTGACAGAGAGTTTCCGACATTTGCAGATGACGCAAGAAACTTAAGATTTGGTCCAAGTACAGATGGCTTTAATCCCTTTGGAGAGCAGAGCTCCAGTCATAGCACCTGGCCTGTGACTCTATGCATCTATAACCTTCCTCCTTGGTTGTGCATGAAGCGGAAGTTCATTATGATGCCAGTACTCATCCAAGGCCCGAAGCAACCCGGCAACGACATTGATGTGTACCTGAGGCCATTAGTTGAAGAACTTTTACAATTGTGGCGCGAAGAAGGTATACGTGTTTGGGATGAGCACAAACAAGATGAATTTGACCTACGAGCATTGCTGTTCGTGACCATCAATGATTGGCCAGCTCTTAGTAACATATCAGGACAGTCAAACAAGGGATACAATGCATGCACACACTGTTTAGGTGATACTGAAAGTATATATCTGGGAAACAAGAATGTGTACCTGGGGCATCGTCGGTTTCTTCCGGAAAGGCACAACGTAAGAAGGAAAGGCAAGCATTTCAAAGGTTTGCCAGATCACCGGCCAAAGCTTAGACGGCCTACTGGGGATGTTATATATGATATGGTAAAGGATTTAAAAGTAATCTTTGGAAAGGGTCTTGGCGGACAATCTGTTCCAAATGATGCTGACGGACACGTGCCGATGTGGAAGAAGAAATCTATATTCTGGGAGTTACCCTATTGGAAAATCCTAGAGGTTCAGTCTGCAATCGACGTGATGCACGTGACGAAAAATCTCTGCGTGAACCTACTAAACTTCTTGGTTGTGTATGGGAAGACGAAAAATACACCGGAATCACGGCTGGACCAGCAACATTTGCACGAACGAGACAACCTGAATGCAGAGAAGTATCAAGGTCCTGCCAGCTACGCTCTTACCAAAGAAGAGAAGAAGATCTTTTTTGAAGTACTAAACAGTATCAAGGTCCCGTCAGGCTTCTCGTCGAATATAAAGGGAATAATTAACATGACAGAGTTGAAGTTTCAGAACCTAAAGTCTCATGACTGCCACATGATTATGACACAATTACTTCCGATTGCACTGAGGGGGCTCCTGCCGGAAAATGTTCGAGTACCCATTGTTAAGCTATGTGCATTCCTCAATGCAATTTCTCAGAAGGTCATCAATCCAGTAACTCTGCCGGATTTACAGAAGGAAGTGGTCCTATGTCTTGTCAGCTTCGAGTTGGTGTTCCCACCCTCCTTCTTCAATATTATGACGCACCTCATAGTTCATCTAGTCGAAGAGATTTTCGTTCTCGGTCCCGTATTTCTACACAACATGTTCCCCTTTGAGAGGTTCATGGGAGTCCTAAAGAAGTACGTTCATAACCGTGCTAGGCCAGAAGAAAGCATATCCAAGGGCTATGGAACAGAGGAGGTCATTGAGTTTTGTGTTGATTTTATTCTTGACCTCAAGGCAATCGGGGTTGCTCAATCACGCTATGAGGGGAGACTGCGGGGAAAAGGCACGCTGGGAAAGAAAGCAATAATATGTATGGACGGGCATTCTTATAGTCAAGCACACTACACGGTTCTACATAATTCCAGCTTGGTGGCTCCGTATATCGAGGAACATAAGAATATTCTACGTTTGAACTTCCCAGAGCAATCTAAATATTGGATTGATGAAGAACACGTGAAGAATTTCGGAGGTTGGTTGTGAACACGTCTCTTTAATGACAGCACTGTTGGAGAACAACTATACTTGTTGGCCAATGCACCATCTTCGACTATATTGACTTATCAAGGGTATGAGATAAATGGAAATACATTTTACACGGCCAATCAAGATAAAAAGAGCACCAACCAAAACAGTGGTATCCGCTTTGATGCAACAAACAGCAATGGGCAAAAGGACACATATTATGGTTACATAGAGGAGATATGGGAACTTGAATATGGACCATTTTTTAAAGTCCCTTTGTTCAAGTGCAAATGGCTCAACCTGACAGGCGGGGTACATGTAGACCCGAAGTATGGAATAACTACAGTGGATATGCAGAATCTTGGATACGACACCGAACCATTCGTCCTAGCCAGTGAAGTGGCTCAGGTTTTCTATGTGAAGGACATGTCTAGCAGACCGAAGAAAAGAAAAGATAAGCAAGCAGTGAATGCATCGTACGACGTCGAGCCAAAGCGCCACATAGTTCTTTCAGGGAAAAGAAGCATCGTGGGAGTGGAGGACAAGACAGACATGTCAGAAGATTACAATAAGTTTGATGAAATTCCCCCCTTCACAGTGAAAATTGACCCAACCATCGCGTTGAATGATGAAGATTGTCCATGGATACGACGCGATAAGAAGAAAAAATGACAGACACGAAGAAGTGTTGAATGATGTTGATGTATTGTGGTCATTTGTAATAATGTATGAGATATTTATTTATCCTAACTTGTTCTATACATATGTGTAATAATTGGTAGAATTTTTTTTGACTGTTAAAAAGTTGAGGGTTTTTCATTAAATATTTAAAATGTTGAATATATTTATCCTAACCTCGGATTTTATTAGTACAACGGTTTTACTCAACTCATCTATTTAAATGTTCAATATATATAACATATTCATATTTACATTTGGAAACATGTAAAGTTTATAAAATATGAACATTTGAAAACATTCATAAATGAAGAAAAAAAATACAAACGGCCGTTTAGTCCCGGTCCGTGGCTACAACCGGGACTAAAGGCCATTTTCGGGCCGCTGCGAAACTTAGCGCGCCAAAAAGCCCACCTTTAGTCCCGGTCCGTGACACCAACCGGGACTATAGGGGTCTTTAGTCCCGGTTGGTGTCACGGACCGGGACTAAAGGCCGATTTGAGCCTACTTGGTCCCTCTCCGCGGATTTCTTCCCCATTTTTGCCGCCAGGCCCAAGACGCAGACGCCTCCGGGCTCCTCTCACGCGACGACGCCGCCAGGCTGCCAAAATCTGGCCGCCGCCGCCGCCGCCGCCGCCGTCGCTCGCGTCCCTCTTCCTCGCCGCCGTCCCCCGCGCGCTCCGCCTAAGGTACGGCCCTCTCAAACTCTAGATCGGCGCGGCGGTGGTCCGATGGCACGAACCCTAGCTAGAATCGGCGGCGGCGGTGGTCCGATGGCACGAACCCTAGCTAGAATCGGCGGCGGCGGTGGTCCGGTGACCTTAAATCGGCGGCGGGGACAGTTCGTAGATAGGAAATAAACTTCATTACATTACTTAGTTCATTACATTTACTTAGGGGGGGAGGGGGAGGTCCTAGCTAGTCCTCGTCGCCCTCCTCGTCGGAGAGGACGACGTACGGTGGTGCCTCCCACAGATGCGCAGCGGCGGCGGCTGCTGCTGCTGCTCCATGGGGACGTCCCGCGGCGGCGTCCCTGGCTCCTCCAGGATGGCGTCCTGGGGCGGCGGCGGCGGCGGCGGCTGGGGCACAGTCGTGAAAACCCACGACTGCCCGAACAGCTCCGGTGGGAATCCACCGGCTCCTGGTACTCCTCCTCCGGCGGGTCGTAGGCCTCCTCCTCCTGGGCGAGGGCCTGCACCCAGTCCAGCCCCGGCTGTCCCTGTGGCGGAGGCGGGGGTGGAGGCGGTCCCTGCGGCGGCAGACCGTGCGGGTGGCGGCGGCGGCAGTGCGTCCTGCACCACCATCTCCCAGCGGCGGCGCTCGTCGTCGACGAAGGCCTGCCGGGACGCCGCCATGGCTGCCTTCAAGGCGTCGTCGATGTCGTCGTCCTCGTCCATGGGGCGGCCTCGCCGTCGGAGTCGACCTCCAACCATTGGTCGAGGTCGTCCTGCCCCTCCGGGAGCGCCGGGTACTCCGTGCGCTCCACCGGCGGCACCGGGGCCGGCGCGAAGTAGCTCCGGCGGCGCTCGTCGTGCTCCTCCCGGAACCATTGGTCCCAGTAGGGGGAGTCCGGCGCGTACGCCGGGTCGTCGAGGAGGTGATTGGGGAGGTGTCGGGGGGCAACCCCCGAATAGGGGCAAGACGCTGATATAAGTGTTGACTCGGAGTTGACCGGATTACAGAAACCGACATAACTGTACCGGCTTACTCGGAGCCGACCGAGTCATGGATAACCGACATATGGTTATGTCGGATCACGAAAGTTATATGTCGGATTGTTCTTTGTTCTTTTTGTGTGCAGGGAAGGTGAAACCGAGTTACAGGGGATTCGGCACGCCTGTGCCGAATAAGGAAGCTTACTCGGTCCGTGGTCAAGGGGCAGGTCTCGTCCCTACAATCACGGGTCAGGACGCAGAACCACTTGCACGATGGGACGAGGCCACTTGACCAGTATGACTGACCTCCATGCCGCTGACCGAAGCGGTACCAGGGAGCAGTGTGTTGGAAGAGACAGATGGGACGTGCCACGACGCGATGACGGAAGCGGTCAGAGGACTGAGCGTGGCTACAGTCCGGATTACGCCAGCACTGATGTCAGCCCTAACTTGTGCCCTGGGCTTCCCTTTATAAGGAGCACCAGGGGCTCCTCTTACGGGGACGCATGCACGGATGCACGGATACTTGCCTCGCATAGACACTTGAGCCTTTACTTGGTAGCCAGTAGAGAACCAACGAGCGGCCCCGAGACTCGGTTGTGGCCTAGACCGTGCTGTTCTTCCATCACAGCTCAAGGAGCAAGCTTGTAAATCAGTGATAGTCCATATATATCGATCGTATAGGCAGGAGTAGGGGTGTTATCTCCTCACGAGAGCCCCGAACCTGGGTAAAACCGTGTGTGTGTGTTTGAGCCGTGTTCTTCGTGTGCGTATTAGTGTGCGCAAACCCTCCCCGGGTGCCTCCAGCGTCCATCGGCCCCACAAATCAAGCCATTTATGGCATCTGCCGTGACACCACCACGACAGTTGGCGCCCACCGTGGGGCCAGCAGCGGCGCTGGCTGGAGTTTACATCCGGACGGGCTCCATCATCGCGTCGGGTGAGCGTGTAGTCTGTGGCCTTGTCCACAGATTCGGCTCCCTCAACGTCATCGCCGACAACGCAGGCTGTTTCGGCAGCAGGCCACTGCCCCGGAACGGATGCCTCATCGACTTCGGCGCGCTCACGGTCTACGTCGCCACCGAGGTCCCGTGCAGGTTCCCCGAAAGGGTGCAGCTGGGAGCGGATCCACCCGCAGTCTGCGCAGCTCGCGGCCGGCGTACCGCTCGCCCCGCTAGTTGCGTGGAAGTCATGATGACCGCCCCGGGTGTCGGTGCCGGCAAAGCCATGGCTGGCGAGGCTGACCCCGGCACCAGGTCGGCAAGAACAGGGGCGTCCGCCCTTGGAGAAACCAGAGAATCGTGCGGCACAGGCCAGCACATCCAGCGTGCCGGTGACGCCGAGTCCTCTTCAGGACGCCATTCAGAAGCTGGCAACGCCAGTCGCACCGGGTGCAGATGTTGCTCTGACTCAGGCGGAGTTGGAGCAGCAGCGCCAGGAGATACTCCGAGAAGCCCAGGAGGTGGCCCGAGTCAGGCAGGAGTTCGACATATCAATGCGTGAGTATAACTCGGCTCATGGTTTTACTCCGGCAGCAAACACAGTTAGTCGCATCGACGAGGTCGTGCCCGAGGTAGAGACCTTAATGCAGAGATAGCTAGAGATGGTAGAGCTAGATCTGCTAGAACTGCTAGTCATGTGTCGGCCGAAAAGCCGAGATACAGCACGCCCGGAAAGAACCTTAGGGCGGCAGAGGCAGCCATAGCCGAGTTGGCCGGTTTAACCGGTGAAGCTCGCAGTAGGCAGCAGGACCGAGTCAATGAGTTGGTGGCTGTCGCTAACCGACAGAACGAGGCCTATCGCAAGGCTAACCCGGATGCGGGTGGATCTCGGTTCCTTCACTCGGATGGTGGAGCCGGGGGAGTGTCCAAGGGACAAGCCTCCTCGCCGTATGTCGGCAGGAGCAGGGGCCAGAGCGTGAACTCTGGCAAGAACAAGCAGATACAAGCGTACGATCCGGCCTATGCCGGAAAGAGAGTAGCCGAGCAAGGCAATGCCGGTCGGGGAAAGTCAGGACCCGCCCAGGGCAGGCAGGAAGAGAACCAAGTTATCCCGGCGAATCAAGGTCAGCCACCTCGGTATCCGGTACCCATTCCACCTCGTCGTCAAGCGGGTGCCGGGTATGTCGAGCCGGCCGCAGACCGATATGATGATGGTTACTCGGCCATGGAGCGGGCCGGGTACACAAGATACCGAGAATTGGCGTCCGAGGGTGCACTCGGCGCAAGGCTGGGAACTCGCCAGTTGCCGGCACACGATGTCCGGAACAAGCTGGACAGAATCTATCTGTCTGAACTGCTGGAGGAGCAAGGCCCGCCGGGTCCCGCATGTTTTGGACCCCGGATCATGAAGCAGGCACCTGTGCCGAATTTCCAGTTGCCTCGGGGTGCCAAGACCTATGACGGCAGCACCAAGCCGGAGGACTGGCTGACAGATTATGTCACCGCTGTGCACATTGCCGGCGGAAGTCGCAGATGGGCGGTGCGGTATGTACCGCAAATGCTTGAAGGACCAGCCCGAATCTGGCTGAATAACCTGGAGGAGAACAGTATTGACTGCTGGCTTGACTTCTCTGATGCTTTTGTCAGCAACTTCTCCAGTACCTACAAGAGGCCGAATCGACCTCAGCAGCTGTCCATGTGTCGGCAGCGAGAAGACGAAACAGACCGGGAATATTTAACCCGGTGGAGCACGATCCGGAACTCCTGTGAAGGAGTGATTGAGTCACAAGCCATTGCCTGGTTTGCGCAAGGATGCCGACATGGCTCCATGCTTTGGCAGAGACTCCAGAGGGAGATGCCGGCCACCTTGGCCGAGACAATGTCAATTGCCGACAGTTATGCGCTTGGTGATCCGACACAGCCCTTACTGGCCCCGGTCGACAGAGACAGATCGGGTCGGCGAGGTGATCGCTCGGATTACCGAGGAAAGAGAAGGGAAGAGAGGCCGGATTACCGGTACGGGTCAGACCAGGTTGCTGCCATCGACCAAGATCAGACGGGTGCCGGCAGCAGCCAGAGGCAAAAGAATGACGGTCCAGCATGGGGCCAGAACTCGGAAGGAAGGAGGCCGTGGGACGGCGAAAAAAGACCGTGGAATGGCGAGAGAAAGCCGTGGAACGGCGACAAGAGGCAGTGGGCTAGCCCCAATGGGACGATGCCGAATGATCCCTGCAGCTACCACACCAAGCACCCCAGCAGACCGGCTCAGCACTCAAACCGGAACTGCAGCCGAAACAGGCGCCCGCAGGAGAACACCGGCCCGGCAACTCGACCCGCATCACTCACGGGTGCGAACGCTATCCCGGTGAACGCCCAGACAAGGCCTGAAGATGTCAACCAAGTGGCCAACATGGCCAACACCAACAACAACTCCAACTATCCCGGCAGCAACACGGGCCCGAGTCGGCAAAATCAGTACCGAGAGGCTCACCAGAGTTACATGGTCTTTGTGACCGAGCCCAATGACAAGCAGAGTCAGCACAGGCGTGCGATGGAAGTAAATGCCGTTATGCCGGCAGTGCCGAAGTTCATGTACTGGTCCGAGGATGAGATCAGCTGGAGCGTCCGGGACCATCCAAGGGTCATGCCCAACCCAGGAGGTTATGCTCTAGTGGTGGATCCGACATTCGTCGGGCCTAGCATCAATGTCAGGTTTTCCCGGGTCCTCGTTGATAACGGGAGCAGCATCAACATCATGTACCGGGATACCATGGTGAAACTCGGCATAACCGAGAATATGATGCAGCCCAGCCGAACCACCTTTCACGGCATTGTGCCCGGTGTATCGCATGCACCCATGGGCACGATTTGGGTTGATGTCGCCTTTGGTGACAAAAGCAACTGCCGGACTGAGAGTCTGCTGTTCGAGGTCGTGGATCTCGAGAGCCCGTATCATGCTTTACTCGGCAGACCGGCACTCGCCAAGTTCATGGCGTCTACTCATGTGGCATACCTGAAGATGAAGCTTCCGGGTCCAAATGGTGTCATTACCATCTCGGGAGACTACAAGCGTTCCATGGAGTGCGCCTCAGCCGGGTCATCCCTGGCCGAATCACTGGTGATCGCCGCCGAGAAAAGGAGAATCCATGAGGTGGTGGCTTTGGCCCAGGCATCTCAACTCGGTATGCCGAGTGCGGCTAACCCGCAGCAAACTGCAACCTTCCAGGCGGCGAAGGAATCGAAGAAGGTCGGCATCGACGAGGCTAACCCGGAACGCTCCGTCATCATCGGTGCCGGGTTGGACAAGAAATAGGAAAGCGAGCTCATCAACTTCCTCCGTGAGAATCGGGATATCTTTGCATGGTCCAGTCAGGACTTGCTGGGTGTTCCGAGGGAGTTGGCTGAGCACTCTTTGCACGTCAGGCCAGATGCTAGGCCTGTGAAGCAACCGACTCGGCGTCTCGCCGAAGAAAGAAGGAAGGCGGTGGGTGACGAGTTAGCCAAGTTACTCGCGTCGAATGCCGTCGTGGAAGTGAAATACCCGGACTGGTTAGCTAACCCGGTCCTGGTAGAGAAAAAGAAGGAAGAACTGGATGCACCTACTGTCTGGCGCATGTGTATCGACTACACCCACTTGAACAAGGCTTGTCCGAAAGACCCGTTCCCGTTGCCTCGGATCGATCAGGTGATCGACTCCACGGCCGGATGTCAGTTGTTGTCTTTTGTGGATGCCTACTCTGGTTTTCACCAGATCCCGTTAAACCCGGATGATCAAATAAAAACTGCTTTTATCACCCCGTACGGGGCTTATTGCTATCGTGTCATGTGTTTTGGTTTGAGAAATGCCGGCGCTACGTATCAGCGCTGTATGCAGAAATGTTTGCATGATCAGATAGGAAAAAACGTGCAAGTATATGTCGACGACATAGTCATAAAAACAAAAGAAAAGCATACTCTGTTAGAAGATCTCAGAGAAACATTCGCAAACCTGCGAAAATTCCGACTAAAACTTAATCCGGATAAATGTACATTCGGTGTGCCGGCAGGCAAATTACTCGGTTTCCTCGTGTCAAGCCGAGGTATCGAGGCAAATCCGACTAAGATCCGGGCAATAGAAAATATGAGGCTACCGAGATGCCTCCGAGATGTCCAAAAATTCACGGGTTGCCTGGCCTCCCTGAGTCGGTTTCTAGGTCGGTTGGGAGAAAGGGCTCTACCTTTGTACCAGCTAATGAAAAAATCTGATAGATTTAGCTGGACTCCGCAAGCGGACTCGGCATTCCATGAGTTGAAAAAGGTGTTGGCCACTGCGCCGATACTGGCTTCGCCGTTACCAAGAGAGCCCATGTTGCTTTACATCGCAGCCACCAATCGTGTGGTCAGTGTCGTTGTGGTAGTAGAAAGAGAAGAAGGGGGAACCACCGTGCAGAGGCCGGTGTATTACCTGAGTGAGGTGACTCTCCACCTCAAAACAAAATTATCCACACTACCAGAAGATGACCTATGGTGTGTACCTGGCGGCCAAGAAATTGAAGCATTACTTCCAGGAACACCCGATAACCGTGGTGAGTGCAGCTCCTATCTCGGAAATCATCGGCAACCGAGACGCAAGTGGCCGAGTAGCCAAGTGGGCTATCGAGTTGGCGGCATATGCGCCGCAATACGCGAGAAGAGATACCATCAAGTCTCAAGCAGTGGCCGAGTTTCTTGTGGACTGGGCCGAGATGGAATATGAACCATCTCTGCCGGACCCCAATTACTGGAGGATGCACTTTGACGGGTCCAAGGTAAAAGAAGGCCTGGGCGCCGGTGTGGTTCTCACCTCGCCAAAGCGAGATCAGTTGAAATATGTGCTGCAAGTTCATTTCGCGGCATCCAACAATGTAGCCGAGTATGAGGCATTGATCCACGGACTCAAGGTGGCCAAGGAAATCGGGATTCGCCGAATAATCTGTTATGGTGACTCGGATTTGGTGATTCAGCAGACCTCGGGCAACTGGGACGCCCTGGATGCCAACATGGCGGCATACCGGTTCCATGTCCAAAAGATCTCGGGGTTCTTTGATGGCTGCGAGTTCAATCACATCCGGCGGACCGAGAATGAAAGTGCTGACATGCTGTCCAAGATTGGATCATACCGACAGGCCATTCCACCCGGAGTGTCTCTGGAGCATCTTCACAAGCCATCAATTAAGCCTTCACCCGAGTCAGACTCAATATTCATCCCGGGTAATCCAGAATCCGATGTCGTCCCGATGGACGTTGACGTCGGGAGCAAGCCGCTGAACCCGGGGACTGCGCCGCAGGACTCGGGGACTGCTCCGCAAGACCCGGGGACTTCCACGGATGTCGCGTGTGTTATGTCGGACTCAAGGATAGAGTTGGAAAATTGGAAAGCCGCTTGGCGAAACTCGGGAATCCTTTGGGAGGACTCGGGGACTCGTCAGCCTATGTCGGGTGTCGTTATGTCGGTTGAAGTCATGGAGGTCGATGAGCCTGAACTCGGAACTCGTCCGGTACCGACATGGGCCCAACCCATCATGACATTTATGTTGGATGGCACCCTACCGAGTGATGAGATCTTGGCCAGGCAGATACAGAGACGGTCCAAGTCTTTCACCATCATCAACCGAGAGTTATACAAGAGAAGTGTGACCACCGTTCTCCAGCGGTGTGTCGAACCAGAAGAAGGAGAAAAGATCCTCCGAGATATCCATCAGGGAGAGTGCGGTCATCACGCTTCTTCCCGAGCCATAGTGGCCAAAGCATTCCGATATGGGTTTTACTGGCCGAGTGCTCTGCAGCAGGCAGAGGACATAGTCCGGAAGTGTGAAGGATGTCAGAGATTCGCAAACAAGATTCACATGCCGGCCTCGGCACTCAAAACTATTCCCATCACTTGGCCATTTGCAGTGTGGTGTTTGGACATGGTGGGGCCGTTCAAGCCAGCCCGAGGGTAACATGACTCACATCCTGGTGATGGTGGACAAGTTCACCAAGTGGATCGAGGTGAAACCAATAAGAAAGTGTGATGGCCGTACAGCTGTGTCGTTCTTAAAGGATATCATCTGAGATATGGGCACCCACACAGCATCATCACTGATAACGGCACAAATTTCGCCGAGGGAGACTTTGCTCGGTTTTTGCCAAGAAAAAGAGAATCCGACTCGACCTGGCGTCGGTCGCCCATCCGCAATCGAATGGGCAAGTGGAAAGATCAAACGCTCTGGTCTATGTATAAAACCCCGGCTAATTGAGCCACTGTTACGTGCTCCGGGGTGTTGGCTGGACGAGATCCCGGCAGTAGTACTGTGGAGTCTACGGACTACACCGAATCGCTCGACCGGCTATACGC